>OY740790.1:33900078-34326787 GCA_963514005.1 Raja brachyura
CAGAAGACCTGAGTGCGCCGCTGGTAGAGAAACTAAATTGCTTCTTTTCCCGCTTTGAAACATCACAACAGCAGCACTCATCTGCTACAGCCCTGCTCCCACCCTTACCTGGCTCCTGCACTACTCCACTCACTGTAAGGGAGCACGATGTCAGACGGGTGCTCCTGGCAGTGAACCCCAAGAAGGCTGCCGGCCCAGATGGAGTACCTGGTAAGGTGCTCAAAGCGTGTGCCCACCAGCTCACCGTCATCTTCACCAGAATCTTCAATCTCTCCCTGGATCAGGCAGTTATCCCGTCCTACCTAAAATCAGCCACAATCGTCCCAGTGCCGAAGAAGTCTCCCATCACCAGCCTAAACGATTACTGTCCTGTGGCCCTCACTCCGGTAATCACAAAGTGCTTCGAGAGATTGGTCCTCCAGCACATCAAGGACTATCTCCCTCCAGACTTCGACCCCCACCAGTTCGCCTATCCACCAAACAGGTCCACAGAAGACGCCATCACCGTAGCTCTCCACTCTGTGCTGAGCCACCTGGAGCTGGGGCAGAGCTACGTCCGGATGCTCTTTGTGGATTACAGCTCAGCTTTCAATACTACCATCCCGGACATTCTCATCGACAAACTGGTCACTCTTGGCCTCCCCACTCTCACATGTGCCTGGATAAAGGACTTCCTCACCAACCGGCCCCAGACTGTGAGACTCGGCCCCCACCTCTCCTCCACTCGCATGTTGAGTACCGGCTCCCCGCAGGGCTGTGTGCTAAGCCCCCTCCTCTACTGTCTCTACACCCACGACTGTAGTCCGGTCAACAACAACAACTGAATCATCAAGTTTGCTGACGACACTACAGTAGTCGGACTCATCTCAAGGGGAGACGAGGCAGCCTACAGAGAGGAAGTCCTGAAGTTGACAGCCTGGTGCTCAGAAAACATCCTGGCTCTGAACACCAAGAAAACCAAAGAGCTCATTGTCAACTTCAGGAGGCACAGCACCAACGTAGCCCCCTTATACATCAACGGCGAGTGTGTGGAGAGGGTCCACACCTTCCGGTTTCTCGGTGTCCTCATCTCCGCTGACATCTCCTGGACAGATAACATCACAGCAGTCATCAAGAAGGCTCAGCAGCGGCTGCACTTCCTGAGGGTCCTCAAGAAGCACAACCTGGACTCCAACCTGCTGCTGACCTTCTACTGCTCGTCCATTGAGAGCCTGTTGACATACTGCATTACAGCATGGTACGGCACCGGCACCATGGCACACAGGGAGAGGCTTCAGAGGGTAGTTAGGGCAGCACAGAAGATCATCGGCTGCCCTCTCCCCTCTCTGATGGACATTTATACCTCCCGCTGCCTCAGCAGGGCAAAGAACATTATCAAGAACAGCTCCCATCCTGCGTTTGGCCTGTTCAACCTACTGCCATCAGGGAGGCACTATAGGTGCATCAACACAAGGACAAATAAACTCAAGAACAGTTTCTTTCCAAAATCCATTATCTCCCTGAACTCACACATGCACTGACTTCACAGCCTAACCCCCGGACTTTCATCTATCCACCTACTGTAATTTGTACTGACTCTGTAATTTCCAATATGTGCAACAACCCATACTGCATATAGGAATCCTATTCATCCATTGTCTTTTTATAGATATGTATATAGCGCCGCAGAAACTGTGCACCTTATCCCCCCCCCCCCTTTTGTTTTGCACTGAGTAGGAGCAGCTTTTAAACTCATTGTACATGTGTATAGTGACAATAAAAAGGCATTCTCATTCTCATATCCTTGTTCCCCATGATCAACTCACCTGTTTCTGACTGCAAGGGACCTACATTTGTTTTAACTAATCTCTTTCTCTTCACATATCTATAAAAGCTTTTGCAGTCAGTTTCTATGTCCCCTGCCAGTTTTCTTTCATAATCTATTTTTCATTTCCGAATTAAGCCCTTTTTTCCTCCTCTGCTGGTCACTGAATATCTCCCAGTCCTCTGGTATGCTGCTCTTTCTGGCTACTTTGTACGCATCATCCTTTGCTTTGATACTATCCCTGATTTCCTTTGTTATCCACGGATGCACTACCTTCCCTGATTTATTCTTTTGCCAAAATGGAATGAACAATTTTTGTAGTTCATCCATGCAGTCTTTAAATGTCTTCCATTGCATATGCACCGTCAACCCTTTTAGAATTAATTGTCAGTCAATCTTAGCCAATTCACGTCTCATACCCTCAAAGTTACCTTTCTTTAAGTTCAGAACCATTGTTTCTGAATTAACAATGTCACTCTCCATCCTAATGAAGAACTCAACCATATTATGGTCACTCTTGCCCAACAAGACTGTTAACTACCCCTTTCTCATTGCTCAAAATCCAGTCTAAAATAGCCTGCTCTCTCGTTGGTTCCTCTGCATGTTGATTTAGATAACTATACCGCATACATTCCAAAAAACCCTCTTCCTCAGCACCCCTGCCAATTTGATTCACCCAATCTATATGTAGATTGAAGTCACTCATTATAACTGTTTTGCCTTTGTCGCATGCATTTCTAATTTTCTGTTTGATACCATCCCCAACTTCACTACTACTGTTTGGTGGCCTGTACACAACACCCACCAGTCTTTTCTGCCCTTTAGTGTTTCGCAGCTCTACCCATACCGATTCCACATCCTCCAAGCTAATGTCCTTCCTTTCCATTGTGTTTATCTGCTCTCAAACCAGCAACGCTACCCCACCTCCTTTTCCTTTTTCTCTATCCCTCCTGAATATTGAATATTCCTGGATGTTCAGCTCCCAGCCTACGTCACCCTGGAGCCATGTCTCCGTGATCCCAACTATATCATAATCATTAATAGCTATCTGCACGTTCAACTCATCCACCTTATTACGAATACTCCTTGCATTGAGACACAAAGCCTTCAGGCTTGTTTTTACAACGGTCTTACCCCTTATACAATTATGTTGAAAAGTGGCTCTTTTTGATTTTTGCCCTGGTTTTGTCTGCCTGCCACTTTTACTTTTCACCTTGCTACCTATTGCTTCTACCCTCATTTTACACCCACCTGCCTCTCTGCTCTTGTACCCATCCCCCTGCCACATCCCCCTGTCACATTAGCTTAAATCCTCCCCGACAGCACTAGCAAACACACCCCCAAGGACATTGGTTCCATTCCAGCCCAGGTGCAGACCGTCCTGTTTGTACTTGTCCCACCTCCCCCAGAACTGGTTCCAGTGCCCTAAAAATTTGAATCCCTCCTCCTTGCTCCATTTTTCAAGCCACGTATTCATCTGCAATATCCTCCTATTTCTACTGGCCCGTGGTACTGGTAGTAATCCAGAGATTATTACCTTTAAGGTCCTACTTTTAAGTTTATATCCTAGCTCCCTAAATTCACCTTGTAGGACCTCATCCCTTTTTTTTAAACCTATATCGTTGGTGTCAATATGCACCACGACAACTGGCTGTTCACCCTCCCCATCCAGAATGTTCTGCAACCGTTCAGTGACATCCCTGACGCTTGCACCAGGGAGGCAACATACCATCCTGGAGTCTCGTTTGCGGCCGCAGAAACGCCTATCTATTCCCCTGACAATTGAATCCCCTATTACTATTGCCCTTCCCCTCTTTTTTTCCCCCCTCTTGTGCCGCAGAGCCACCCATGGTGCCTTGAACTTGGCTGCTGCTGCATTCCCCTGATGAGCCATCTCCCTCAACAGTATCCAAAATGGTATACCTGTTTAGGAGGGAGATGACCACAGGGGACAATATTTGAACACAAATTCGAAACTACTCAGAGGGCTGGGTGAGCGGGCGTAGGGGTGGGTCAACGGGTATATCATCCCCTTTTTATTCTTTTTCTCTCTCTTCTTCCTCTTTCTTTTTAATTTAATGTCCTTTTCGGAAAGTGCTAAAATTGAAGCTGTTCACTGAGCTGTAAAATTGTCAAGTTTTTTGCACAAATGCTTCCAATAAAAACATTGAAACCTGGAGCTCTGCAGACCACTTCAAGCACACCACAGACTTGTTTTCAATTGTGTATTTTTGCACTAATGTCTTGGTTTTGCAGATTATTTATTTTCACCATCTCAAATAAATTCATGATTGTTTCAAACCACTCCATGGAAGCTTGAATTAACATTTTCTTAGAAATTTGGAAATAAAATCCTGGTTCAAATGTGCCAACATATATAACAAATGAAGATTCAATTGGTTCACAAAAATGGAGGAAAGAACGCTGCTTTGAATTCCCAGCTTTTACTAGGCATGGACAATATGCAAAGTCTTGCAATCCCTACGTTGTTTGACTAGTAAAAAGACAAACATCACCACAGGAATACAGTCAATTGTGCATTATTTCCATTTATCCATTTTCATACCTCTGGATTTACAAACAAAATATACAATGCTGTTTTAGAAATAAAATCAAAGTTGCAGAGTCTTTAATTGCTAAAATAATCTAGAACTGTAAACATAATTGGTAACTAATAATATTGTGGAATAGTTCAACTCCTGTAGAATCCCCAAATTCCATCTCCAAAAAAATCAACCTCGTGATCTGGTGTCAAAACAACAACTTTTCTCTCATGTCTCAGTCTGAAAAAGGGTCTCGACCTGAAAAGTCACCCGTTCCTTCTCTCCAGAGATGCTGCCCGTTTCACTGAGTTACTCCAGCATTTTGTGTCAGCCTTTCTCTCAATGTGCACGAAGGAACTGCAGATGCTGGTTTAAACTGAAGATGGACTTCAGTTTGCTGAAGTAAAATGCTGGAGTAATTCAACGGGACCGGCAGCATCTCCAGAGAGAAGGAATGCATGATGTTTCAGGTCAAGACCCTTATCTCCACTCGAAACGTCACCCATTCCTTCTCTCCAGAGATGCTGCTTGTCCAGCATTTTATGTCAGCCTTTCTCTCAATGTTAGCAAGACAAAGGAGATAAGGATGAACTTTGGTAAGCAAACATATCCCGGTTTGCGCCTAAGGTTGAAAGCGTCAAGTTCTCAGGAATAAATATCACCAGCAGCTTGTCCAGGACCACCCATATCAAAGCATTTGCAACAAAGGCACATCAATGTCTCTAGTTCCTTAGAAGACTTAGGAAGTTTGGTATGTCCCCAACAACTCTCAACAACCTCTACAGATAGAGTCATAGTCATAGAGTGATACAATGTGGAAACAGGCCGTTAGTCCCAACTTGTCCACACCAGCCAACATGTCCCAGCTACACTAGTCCAACCTGCCAGAACTTGGCCCATATCCCTGCAAACCTGTCCTACCCATGTACCTTTCTAACTGCTTCTTAAATGTTGCGATAGTCCCTGCCTCAACTGCCTCCTTTGGCAGCTTGTTCCGTACATCCGCCACCCATTGTGTGAAAAAGTTACCCGTCAGATTCCTATTAAACCTATTCCCCTTCACCTTAAACCCATGTCCTCTGGTCCTCGATTCACCCAATCTGGGCAAGAGACTCTGGGCATCTACCTGATTTATTTCTGGCATGATTTTATACTTTAACCAGACTTTACTGGACTTTATCTTGCACTAAATGTTATCTCCTTTATCATGTATCTGTACACTGTGGATGGCATGATTGTAATCATATATAGTCTTTCTGCTGACTGGTTAGCATGCAACAAAAGCTTTTCACTAAACCTCGGTACACATGACTATAAACTAAACGGAACAAAACTGATTTCCTTGACTCTTTAGCCTAACTACATGAGTTACTTCAACAGTTCTGGACTAAGGCGAGTTTATGTTGTGTACTGCCACCTGATTGTGTGTTACTGGAGGTTGCTGATCTTATTCCACATCTGGCCATAGAAAACTAGAAATTGGATCCATTAGCAGCTGTTTTCTTGCGCAAATAAAGTGCAATAACTCGGGTTAGACATCATGAGCAACCATTTCCCCAGCATTCATCACAGATTGGAGTCCGGCATATTTGGAGCTTTTAGATGCAAACTGCAACCTTATTAAAAAGTCGCAAAAAGCAACAGTGACAAGACTAGGAATGATGAGATGGCCAACGATAGGTCATTAAAAGCTTTCCATTCTGACATTGATGCTATACGTAGCGATGTTACAAAACCTACCTTCATCGGAGCTGCAGATCTGCCACGGGCTGTGTGTGCGACTTTGGCACATTTGAAGGGGGGGAGGTGGGATTAAAATGCACGTTTGTATCGTTTGTCGGAGAGGGATTTCCTTGGGCTGCTTGTCGATGAAGAAAAATCGATCGGACTTCCGTTCTCGTTTTGTATTTTTATAAATCACTGGCCAATTTAATAGTTGGATTAAAGTAAAACACGACTTCTAATGCCCTCATTGCCTACAACGTGATGCATCGCAATATCAGGACAAAACAAAGGGTAAGTTGTTTATTTCACATATAATCTTGCTTCTTGGGGTGGCTTTAGTCTAATTTTACAACGCAAAAATGTTATTTAGTCCCCATACGATCCGGCCATGTCTTTCCTGCCGATATGGTGTTAAAATTCACGGCAACGGCAACGTTCCATTCGATCGCATTCCAGAAACACCCACTCGCAAGATGATTAAAATCCTCTCTTTTTTTGGACAATCATGTCATAAGAGCATCTAAATCGTCTATATTTTGTGTAATTATCAATTCATGATCAATATTTTTATACTAAATATTCACAACAGTTTTAGTCACATGTATTGTGCAGAAAATAATAATTTTGATTATTTTGAGAGTGGATGTTTCGAGATTAATTTATGGGAATTAAACATTAAATTCGTTCCATTTGGCATATAAGTTCATGACTGTGAGATTTAAAAATCATGTTTTTTTGTGAATTCTTGTGTGAATGGGATTAGTTTGTTATTTGGATACTAAAGGCTATTTAAAACATTTAGCCTTTTCTTAAGAAATGGATAGATGTTTAGATCTAGTAATTGAATATAGATGAATTTAATTGATTTGATGAAACTGATGATTATGATTTTTTTGTTGGGTATTTATTATTTGTTTTATCATTTAACTTTATCATTTCTACCTTTTTTCTAAAACTGCAAATAATAACTTGTTTCTGTTAATGGTGTTCAGTGCTTTTTTTTCACTTTACATGTTAAACAGATGTCTCTGAAGAAGAAATGCAAAATTGTCAATCCAAGTGCCCAGCAAAAGAGACTGATGTAAACAGCATCCACAGAGATTATCCGAATTTGGACTACTCCAAATGTGATGATCTGCAGGACATCCTTAATGGGAAAGTAGTGGGCAGAAAGGCATGTCATGCGTGGTTTGAAGAACAAAAACCTGTAGTTTACAATGCCAAAATTGAAAAGTTGATTAAAAACAAGGTGTACAGAGTTGCTTATTGGTTACAATCTGAGGAGTATGATGATGCTACTGATTATGATATGCCAATGCACCAGCTAGCAACTGATCTTCTTCATAAAGACTTGGTCTATTGCTAGAACTTGTAATTTATTTACCTATCTGTTATGGACTTACAGCATATAATACAATAATATTAAAGTTCTGATCTTGAGAATATCACATTTTTTAATTTTCAAGGTAGTCTGGGTGTTTATTACTATTTCCGTCACAATGGTCAATTTTGTAATTAGCTACAATTAGGTAACTAAATAATTACATGCTTTAATTTCAGATCATCCAAGTAAGAGGTTTCATATTTGTTTCAGAATGCTTCAATCTATAATAACTGAAAATCTTATTCAGTTCTCTTAATTTTAAGAAAGTTATGGGCTTTTGACTGTCCTCGATCACAGATTTTGTGTTGTCAATGGAAAAAACAATAGGGAACAAGATGCTAATTTCCGAGTATGTAAATGGCCATACCATTTTAAATACTGAAGATATGAAAGTTAATTAGGTATCAACTTATTTTTATGCTTTATCTGATGGGGTAAATTGCAGACTTAGTTTTTTTAATCTCAAAATGTTGTAACATTGCTACAGCACACGCATAACAATTGGCAGCATTAGTTTGCGGATGTGTAAATCCTGATCACTGTTTGTGGTATCCTGGTCGCACAGCAGAGCTGCAAGCTGGAGCCGCTGAGTCACAATGGAGAGAGGCCAGTGCCAGTGATGATTGGGGATGCCGTGCTCACCGCTCTTCCCATCAACACCATCATCTTGTAGGAACTGTTCTAGCAAAGGGAAGAGTTCCCATGAGGTTACCCGTGAGCAGCCTGGCAGTTGACAGCTTGCCATAAAGCTTCCATCGAGAATCGTGCAGCTCCTGCTTTGTGCATGATGCATGTGTGAATCACCACAGCGTGTATTTAATGCATTTTTAATCAATTTATTTTCATTTTCGGGGAACTGATTAGGCATTGGTACACTATGCAGCACATCTAATTCGTCAAAATGGATCATCCCACTCAGGAACTCCCTCGGTATTTTCCTGGATTCTCCCTGTCGCATTTCCGGCAGTGTTTAAACTTTGCTTAGGGAGGAACTGCAGATGCTGGCTTACACCGAAGATAGACACAACTTGCTAGAGTAACTCAGCCGGGACAGGTAGCATGTCTGGATAGAAGGCATGGGTCAATCTTCTGAATTAGTATTCTTAAGGGCCTGTCCCACCAGCACGCAACTATATGCGATGAACGCGATCAAACCGGCAGCGGGGGCCGCGTGGAGGTCGGGTGATCCCCTGTACAGGGCCGGTCCCACCAGCATGTGCCTGCATGCGGCAAGCGCAACTAAACCGGCAGTAGGGGCCGCGCGGAGGTTGGGTGAGTGGCGCAACGCGGCGCAAAGCGAGGCGAACTTGAAGCAAGTCCAAGGTAAGTTCGCCAGGACTTAGAGGGGCAGACAGAAAGGGGCACCGAGACACACACACATACAGGGCCACGGAGCCACACACATAGAGGGTCACGGAGGCACTTACAAATAGTTTCATGGAGGCACGATGTCCGGGCGGTGTGTAAATGTCGCGGCGACTGCGAGCCGACAAACCGTTGCCGCGCGGGATTTTTGGACATTGTTGGTTTTTCGGAGCCCCGCGCGGCGTCGGGACGAACTCGGGACGAACTCCGCACAATTCCGCACGGCTCCGGCGATCGAAGTGGGACCGGCCCCGCGACGCCGGACGGCTCAAGCGACCACGTTAGGTCGCGCTAATCGCATCGAGTTGCATGCTGGTGGGACAGGCCCTTTACTTCATTGAAAACATCGATTGGGTGATTAACCAAGGCTCCATTAGAAGCCTGTTTGGAGAGAGGGAACAGCAATGCGGTGCTGGGTTATCTATCATAAGATCATAAATGATCATCCTATGAAGTCTACTCTGCCATTCAATCATGGCTGATCTATCTCTCCCTCCTAACCTTAATCTTCTGCCATAACGTCTGACACCCGTATTAATCAAGAATAATACAATATTATTAATATTAAGTTACAATTAATAACGCTATATAATTATACAAGTATAATACTATCTGAATTAAATAATTTAAATTGAATAATTTGAATTGAATAATTATTAAACTATCCAAATGAATGTCATGTCTTGAAAAAGGCTCCAACAGAATGCACATTTTTCCAACTGATCCTGGACCACAGTTCTATAATCACAGGAGGGGTTTCCATGTATAGAAGAATATAATTATATTTTGGACTTTCAATTGCATTTTCCTAAATCTACAGTTCATTAAGAAAGCATTCAGACCCCTTCACTTTTTCCACATTTTGTTGCGTTATAGCCTTATTTTAAAATGGATTAAATTTTTTTTTTTAAATCATCAATCTACACACAATACCCCAGTAATGAAGAAGATAAACAGGTGTTTGGAATTTTTTGCACAGTACTTAAAAAATAAATAACTGAGATATCCCATTTACATAAGTATTCAAACCCTTTGCTATGACACTCAAAATTGAGCTTAGGTTCATCCTGTTTCCATTGATTATCCTTGAGATGTTTGTACAATTTGATTGGAGTCCACCATTGGTAAATTAAATTGATTGGCATGATTTGGAAAGGCACACACCTGTCTATATAAGGTCCACAGTTGACAGTGCATGTCAGAGCAAAAATCAAGCCATGAAACATAGAAACATAGAAACATAGAAATTAGGTGCAGGAGTAGGCCATTCGGCCCTTCGAGCCTGCACCGCCATTCAATATGATCATGGCTGATCATCCAACGGAGTATCCTGTACCTGCCTTCTCTCCATACCCTCTGATCCCCTTAGCCACAAGGGCCACATCTAACTCCCTCTTAAATATAGCCAATGAACTGGCCTCAACTACCCTCTGTGGCAGAGAGTTCCAGAGACCCACCACTCTATGTCTGAAAAAATTCCTTCTCATCTCGGTCCTTAGGATTTTCCCCTTATTCTTAAGCTGTGACCCCTTGTCCTGGACCTCCACAACATCGGGAACAATCTTCCTGCATCTAGCCTGTCCAACCCCTTAAGAATTTTGTACGTTTCTATAAGATCCCCTCTCAATCTCCTAAATTCTAGAGAGTATAAACCGAGTCTATGCAGTCTTTCTTCATAAGACAGTCCTGACATCCCAGGAATCAGTCTGGTGAACCTTCTCTGCACTCCCTCTATGGCAATAATGTCGTTCCTCAGATTTGGAGACCAGAACTGCACGCAATACTCCAGGTGTGGCCTCACCAAGACCCTATACAACTGAAGCAGAACCTCCCTGTTCCTATACTGAAATCCTTTTGCTATGAAAGCTAACATACCATTCGCTTTCTTCACTGCCTGCTGTACCTGCATGCCTACTTTCAATGACTGGTGTACCATGACACCCAGGTTGCGCTGCATCTCCCCTTTTCCTAATCGGCCTCCATTTAGATAATAGTCTGTTTTCCTATTTTTGCCACCAAAGTGGATAATCTCACATTTATCCACATTATACTGCATCTGCCAAACATTTGCCCACTCACCCAGCCTATCCAAGTCATCTTGCAGTCTTCTAGCATCCTCCTCACAGCTAACACTGCCCCCCAGCTTAGTGTCATCCGCAAACTTGGAGATATTGCCTTCAATTCCCTCATCCAAATAATTTATGTATATTGTAAATAGCTGGGGTCCCAGCACTGAGCCTTGCGGTACCCCACTAGTCACTGCCTGCCATTGTGAAAACGACCCGTTTACTCCTACTCTTTGCTTCCTGTTTGCCAGCCAGTTCTCTATCGACATCAATACTGAACCCCCAATGCCATATGCTTTAAGTTTATATACTAATCTTTTATGTGGGACCTTGTCGAAAGCCTTCTGGAAGTCCAGATACACCACATCCACTGGTTCTCCCCTATCCACGCTAGTAGTTACATCCTCGAAAAATTCCACAAGATTCGTCAGACATGATTTACCTTTCGTAAATCCATGCTGACTTTGTCCAATGATTTCACCACTTTCCAAATGTGCTGCTATCAAATCTTTAATAACTGACTCTAGCAGTTTCCCCACTACCGATGTTAGACTAACTGGTCTGTAATTCCCCATTTTCTCTCTCCCCCCCTTCTTAAAAAGAGGGGTTATGTTTGCTACCCGCCAATCCTCAGGAACTACTCCAGAATCTAAAGAGTTTTGAAAGATTATCACTAATGCATCCACTATTTCCGGAGCTACTTCCTTAAGTACTCTGGGATGCAGCCTATCTGCTGGCCCTGGGGATTTATCAGCCTTTAATCCATTCAATTTACCCAACAACACTTCCCGACTAACCTGGATTTCACTCAAGCACTCCTTTGACCCGCGGTCCCCTGCTATTTCCGGCAGATTATTTATGTCTTCCTTAGTGAAGACGGAACCAAAGTAGTTATTCAATTGGTCCGCCATATCCTTGTTCCTCATGATCAACTCACCTGTTTCTGACTGCAAGGGACCTACATTTGTTTTAACTAATCTCTTTCACTTCACATATCTATAAAAACTTTTGCAGTCAGTTTTTATGTTCCCTGCCAGTTTTCTTTCATAATCTATTTTTCCTTTCCTAATCAAGCCCTTTGTCCTTCTCTGCTGGTCTCTGAATTTCTCCCAGTCCTCTGGTATGCTGCTTTTTCTGGCTACTTTGTACGCATCATCCTTTGCTTTGATACTATCCCTGATTTCCCTTGTTATCCACGGATGCACTACCTTCCCTGATCTATTCTTTTGCCAAACTGGGATGTACAATTTTTGTAGTTCATCCATGCAGTCTTTAAATGTCTTCCATTGCGTATCCACCGTCAACCCTTTTAGAACTGATTGCCAGTCAATCTTGGCCAATTAACGTCTCATACCCTCAAAGGTAACTATAAAGACATAGGAATTATCCATAGTCCTCCGAGACAGGACACAAATCTGGGGATGGGTATAAAACAATTTCTGCAGCATTGCATGCCCTGAAGAGCACAGTGGCCTCTGTCATTCTTAAGAGGAAGAACGTTGGAATCAACAGGACTCTTCATAGAGCTTGCCGCCTGGCCAAACTGAGCAATCGGAGGAGAAGGGCCTTGGTCAGGGAGGTGACCAAGAACCCCATGGTCACTCTGACAGAGCTCCAGCATTCTTTTGTGATGATTGGAGAACCTTCCAGAAGGAAAAATATATCTGCAGCACTCCACCAATCAGGCCTTTATGAGGCTTCGAGTGGCCAGACGGAAGCCGCTCCTCAGTAAAAGGCACATGACAGCCCCTTTGGAGTTTGCCAAAAGGGTTGTTTTCTTTGTTGCTCTGGTCTGATGAAACCAAGATTGAACTCTTTGGCCTGAATGCCAAGCGTCACGTCTGTAGGAAACCAGGCACTGCTCATCACATGGCCAATACCATACCTACGGTGAAGCATGGTGGTGGAAGCAACATGCTGTGGGGATGTTTTTCAGCGGCTGGAACTAGGAGACTAGTCAGGATTGAGGGAAAGATGCAGGAAGCAAAGTACAGGGAGATCCTTGATGAAAACCGGCTCCAGAGTGATCTGGACCTCAGACCGAGGCGGAAGTTCACCTTCCAACAACCCTAGGCACACAGCCAAGACAATGCAGGAGTGGCTTTGTGGAGTGACCTGCAAATAGATGTGCATCGATGCTCCCCATCCAACCTGACAAAGCTTGAAAGGATCTGCAGAGAAGAATGGGAGAAAATACCCAAATACAGGTCACACGGACGGACACACACACACACACACACACTTTCCTTCACCAGCCTGTTATGCAGGCGGGGGAAGCGCCGTCTAAAAAAAATGATGCAAAGCCAAGGTGAAACAGAGACACACC
Source organism: Raja brachyura (assembly GCA_963514005.1). The sequence goes on from OY740790.1 coordinate 33,913,292, forward strand.
ATGATGAACAGGAAGGTTGGCGCTGTAAAAAGATGGCTAAAGCACAGTGTACTGCAGCTCCATTAAAAGAGGGGGAGAAGAAGTGAAGACAACTTTTTAAAGAAGCCAGAGATACAGGGCTGTGAAGCTCGGCGGACATTTAATAATGTTATCCTTGGTTTGAAAACTACTGCTTACTTTATTTGTCCCCCAATGAGACAATAAAATTCACCGGTCAGCACCGGCTACGACATACGAGAACATCCGAGAACCTTCGACCTCCTGGCAACCCATTAGGACCTCCTGATGACCCACATACAGCTCGAGAATTCTCGCTACTATCCATGGCGCCTTCGTTCAAGTCGCCGCTAATTTTTCAACGTTGAAAAATTCATGGCGACCATAATGAAGCCGCGACTAGTTATCAGAATGCGGGAACTCCTCACGACCATGAAGGTGACTCCCCGGCAACCACCCGCGAACATGTGGCGATTTGCATAGTCTCCTGCAGTCGCCTAAAAAGTCACCTAACACCCATTACTTTGCAAAAATGTCTAAACACCTGTTTTTGTTTTTTTATTATCGGGTATTATGTGTAGATTGATGATATTCAAAAAATGAATTTAATCCATTTTAGGATTAGGTTGTAACGTCACAAAATGTGGAAAAGGTGAAGGGGTCTGAATGCACTGTACCTTCCTTGATAGAACTTGACTATACATATAAAATGCTGCAAACAAAATAACTCCAGGACATCATTACAGGGCTGCCAACATTGAGTGAGAGTTGGGAGTGAGAAATTGCAAGGGAACAAGCCCGAGGGAGCGTAGCGACCGAAAAGGGGCAGGAGAATTGTGCACGCCCCCCCCCCCCCCCCCCCATTGGTACGGAGCTTTTGCATTTTTCAGCTTGAAATTGTGCAAACTGTTGCATACTGTAGCAAGTCTTTTAACTTACACTTGAATGCAATATTTATGCTTTAAATTTGATTCATTTTGGAAATCAGATTATAATCAAACACTTGGCCCATGTTGATGAACCCGGGTCTCACTACACATCTGGTATTACTCCTGACCCTGACTCCAGTTGCATACCTTTTCTCATTCCTGACCCTGAGTTCAGCCTTACACCTGGCCCTCCATTCTACCCTGATCATAGCTGCTTACCTGCTTAGGTTCCCAGTGCTGAACACTCCCATATTCCCAGGTTTAATAGCACACCTCGTACTATTCCAGACCTTGACTCTGAATGCACACTTGGCCTTGCTCCTAGCCCCACTGCACTGACAATATATCTGGCCCACACATAAAGCCCCATATCTGACCCCCTGGACTTAACCTATTACGTTCAAGTCCACAGGTGCTTATCTAAAGCGGTAAACTTTTATGGGGCACTTCATGGACCAAATTTTGTATAACAAAATCTGCTGTATTCATTGGCTTCCTTGTTATCTAACATGCTAGTTACTTTGTCAAAAAGTAATGAATCGGTTGCATACAATTTCTCATCCATAAAATTATACGCACTCAGCTGTATAAGTATTCTGTTACCATTTCCATCCCCAATATTTTCAGTATTTTGCTGTCTTTCTCTCAGCTGGGACTTTTCCAAAATGCAAAGTCCAATAACTATATATTTAAGCAATAATATTTTATTTCATGTGATCTTGAGAGTACATAATATTTTCTGTGTATTTATAACACAACAATGATAAAAAGATCTTTATTTTCATTGCACCTACCAACATGCACACATTATTATATTACAATTAATAAGTAAATGTTTGTTCCAATGCTCCCCATTCCCAATTACCTTTACATTGAAGTGATTGAAATCCAAGTGAAGTTTAAATGGCATCAGAAAAATAAAACCTCCGGAATGGATGATATTCATTAAGTGGTTGGTTGGAGTCAGTATCAGCACAATTACTATATAAAACTTGAAGCTAAAATTAAAGACAAATAATAACCTCCTCACACATTCCCCTGCAAGTATCGCTGTCATTCCTTTAAAATATGCCCTTCTTTGAACAAGCTCTTAAACATCACATCTGAATCAGTTTGCATCTGATTACACTCGTTAAGGATGTTCACCTTCATGTTCAATTAATAAAATGATGCGATTGGGGACATTTCTATTCAACCTGTCAAAGGAATTGGTGGGGGGGGGGGGGTTAAGAAATAGTCAGTGAGGTAAATAAACATAATAGTTGAGTGGCTAATGACAATAGTGACATCTTCCCAATATTTAACTGAAGAAAAAATGTGTTAACGGGGCTGTATGTTGTGACAGACAGCCTGACATCTTGCATGTAATTTCAATATTATGCTTATCCCATCCTCCTGGATATTTTGGATTAATAAATTAAGGTTTTGTCAACTAATTACAAATCAGGCTAATTACAAATCAATAAAATTAGCCAACTCCGAAACACGAAGCACTGAGCATTGGGATCCAGACATCACGGACAACTGGCCTCAGTTCCCCGCTCACATCTGGCAGTGCTCTCCGTCTGAACCAGGGGGCCGCAATTTTATATCTGTTTTGGATATTCAACATGATGTTGGTTTAATGTGAGATTCTTGAGCTCCCTCAAGCAATTATTTCAGTTAATAAGTTCTGAGTACCTTCTATTGTCTTACTGTTTGGCATTAAATTTCTGCCACCTGTACAAATAACCAAGGAATGTGAATATACAGTTTAATTTTCTCCTTGAATTTTATGGCAGAAGATCATAAAGCATTAACCCAATAATTTGTAAGTATTTGAATCACAATTGATTGGTTAAAATAAAAAAATATAAATATCATATTGATTGGTTGAAGGATAAAGATTCTGAGCAATTTAGTAATAGTTTTGATGGACAGCAAGGAAACAATTACTGATTATACTTTGGGAAGCAGATTAAAATACAGAGATTAGGAATTCATCTTGTTGTTGTCATTCTATCTTGCTCTACCAATGCAACTATCCTTTCAACCTTTGTTTTAACATAACTGGGCCAGCAAAGTGAAATAAGTTAATCAGGGTTTATTGTTGACACTATCTAGTTACAATATTGTGAAGTGATGTGCATTTTCGGTAAGGAAGAAGGATCATCTGACTGAATTACCGACTGCATGAACTTATCAGCGTAACAAATGCTAGGCTTGCGGGCAGCCACCGGACCATGAGCATGAAATAGCATCTGCAGGACAGGATGGTGAAAAATACAAAGATGAACTAAAATAATCAAAATCACAGTTCTATATATCACTTGAAATAATAATATTCAATTGGCAAAAAACAGTACTGTGTCAACATGATTAAAGTTTCATAGTTCGAAAACAGATATCCTCCACTGCCTTTATTGGTTCATAATTAACATTGATTTACAGTTAATTAAAAATATAATCTTAATGTTTATATTAAGACAGCAAATTAACAAGAAAGTTAATAAACATCTAAACTCCTTGGCCTGAAATTAGTTAAATGTGACTTGCATTGAAATCATAAAATACTGTTCTCTTCCGATCCATCTTCCAGAATAAATTTTCAATGATGACTATTAGTATAGCTGCTTTTACTTTTGCCATTATTGTTGTCAAAATATTACTTGTTTGATAATAAGTATTCTTATAAGAAAATATTGAAAATTTATTTTTCTTTGTTTATCCCAAGCAATCAGGAACTTAGTGCTCACCAGTTGATACCTCAATGAAGAGTTCAAGCCAAAATATAATTCCTTCTCTCCAGATGCTGCCTGACCTGCTGAGTTACTCCAGCATTTTGTATCTGTCAGAATCAAATTGCATTAAACTATATTATTTAAAAAAGTAGTACTCACGATGCACCTCTTATTTCATATTGTTTTGGCATAAGAGTCCATTTAACCTATTGAGTCCATGGCAACTTTTTGTAAACCAATTAAGTTGTTCAATTGATTCATTCTTTCCCCACTGCCCTACAAAATATTTTCCCTCAAATTCCCATCCAATCCTCTTTCTAGATTCCAGAATGATTCTGCTTGCACTACCATTACAGGCAAAGAGTTCCAAATCATAATAATTATCTGCATAAAACAGTTCTTACTGAAATCCATCGCACCAAGCACACCGCACCAAGCCCATCACACCACCACCACCACCAACCCCCCCTCCCCCCTCCCAGTTAATCTGTGGCTTTTGATCCCCCTGCTCATCCTCATAATCTTGTATACCTATCATACTTTTACCTCTTCCTCAGCCAACAATGGACCAATGTGGGCTCCACCTATCCTTGATCATCAGTGCTGCCGCAGATTTGTTCTGTAGCTTTTCATACCTCTAGTTTCCCTCTCCCCTGACTCTCAGTCTGAAGAAGGGTCACAACCCAAAATGTCACCTATTCCTTTTCTCCAGAGACGCTGCCTGACCCACTGAGTTATTCCAGTCTATCTGTCATATCTCCTGTCAACCATTAAAAACTTGAGCTGGATAGCTCAGAACCATATATAAAGTAGAAAGTCAATTCATTCCTGTAACTGTGATTCTAATTGCCTGCAGTTTCCAATAACGGCCAAGGAACAAGATGCCTCATTTGACGCTAAACACAATGAAGTCGGTAGTTTAGAATATTTCTGTTTTATTCAGAATGTAATTTTCTTGCTATAAATATCCTCTCCACATCAAAATAAATATGTGCAATGTGGGAGAGAAACTATATATGAATAGACTTCTGTCTATATGTCTATCTATGTCTTCTGATTATATGTCTATTTCACCTCTTCCAATCCAGTGATGATTGTCCCAATAGAAAGGAAAAATAGCCCTTTACTTTTATATAAACCTATTTTAATAAAGTATTGGGGTTTATAATTCTGACCAACAGACTGAAATCACAATTTCACTCTCACACTAAATCCACAAGGTGTTTAATGATCAGCAGTATATTATTAAAATCAGTGTGCTTTCATGGAGCTTGTGGAATTAACTATTTTCACAAAATGAAATCGTTTTTCTCTGAGCATCAGTGTGATTGAGTTTGCTAGTTCCAGAAGGAGAAACATAGACATAGAAACATAGAAAATAGGTACAGGAGTAGGCCATTCGGCCCTTCAAGCCAGCACCACCATTCATGGCTGATCATCCAGAATCAGTACTCTATTCCTGCTTTCTCTCCATATCCATTGATTATGTTAGTCCTGAGAGCTATATCCAAATCTCTTCAATATAACCAGTGAATTGTCCTCCACTGCCTTCTGTATCGGAGAATTCCACAGATTCACGACAGGTTGTTGTGCCAAAACAACAACCTGGCTCTCCACACCAGTAAAACCAAGGAACTGATTGTGGACTTTCAAAGGGGTAGGATAGGGACCTACAATCCCGCTTATATCAACTAGACAATGGTGGAAAGGGTCAAAAATATCAAACTCATGGGCGTGCATATTTCCAAAGATCTTTCCTGATCCCAGCATACTGATGCAATTATAAAGAAGGCACATTAGCACCTCTAATTCCTGAGAAGATTACGGAGAGTCGGTATGTCAAGGAGGGCTCTCTCTAACTTCTAAAGGTGCACAGCAGAGAGCATACTGACTGGCTGTATTGTGGCCTGGTTCAGCAACTTGAATGTCCAGAAGCGGAAAAGACTGCAGAAAGTTGTGACCACTGCCCAGTCCATCACCAGCTCTCACCTCCTCCCCCCCCCCCCCCCCCCCCCCATCGAAGGCCATCGAAGGGATCTTTATCACAGTCGCTGCCTCAAAAAGGCTGCCAACATCAAAGACCCACACCATCCTGGTCACATACTCATCTCACCGTTGTCATCGGCAAGAAGGTACAGGAGCCTGAAATTCAGGTTCAGAAACAGCTTCTTCCCACAGCCATCAGGCTATTGAACACAACATCAAATAGGCTCAGAACAATATCAGGCTATTAAACACAACATTAAATAGGCTCTGAACAATAACAGTATATTATTATTATCTGTTTATTTCTTGTGCATATATAGTCTATATATAGTTTATCTTCTGGTTTCTGTTATGTTTACATATTCTGTTGTGCTGCAGCAAGTAAGAATTTCATTGTCCGATCTGGGACACATGACAATAAAACTCTCTTGACTCTCTCTCTCCTCACCTCAGTCCTAAATGGCTTACTGCTTATTCTTAAACAGTGACCCCTGATTCTGGACTCCCCCAACACCAGGAACATTTTTCCTGCATCTAGCCTGTCCAATTCCTTCATAATTTTATATTTTTCCATAAGATCCCCTCTCATCCTTCTAAATTCCAGTGAATATAAACCCAGTCGATCTTTTCTTTCATCATATGTCAGTCCTGCAATCACCGGAATTAATCTGGTGAACCTACACTGCACTCCCTCAATAGCAAGAATGTCCTTCCTCAAACTAGTGGACCAAAACTACACACAATACCACAGGTGCAGCCTCACCAACTGCAGATGGACCTCCTTGCTCCTCAACTCAAATCCTCTCACTATGAAAGTCAACATGCCGCTTGCTTTCTTCATTGCATGCTGTACCTGCATGCTTACTTATGTACTAGGACACCCTGGTCTCTTTGCACCTCCCCTTTTCCTAATCTGACACCTTTCTGATAATAATCTGCCATCTTGTTCTTGCCACCAATGTGGGTAACCTCACATTGTCCACATTATACTACATCTGCCATGCTTCTGCCCACTCACCAAACCTATCCAAAACAACCTGCAGCTTCATAGCATCCTCCTCGCACCTCACACTGCCACCCAGCTTTGTGTCATCCACAAACTTGGAGATTTAATTCCTTTGTCTAAATGGTTAATATCATATCATCATATACTTATTAAAAGTCTGATCTTGTACGTGTGTATATGTGTGTGTATATATATCAAAGGTTCTTTATTAATCACATACACCAATTGGTGTAGTGAAATGCGTAATGCCATTGCAGAACATAAAAAAATAATACAACATAACAATAATAAAGAAATTTAAACATTAAAAACATCCCCCCACAATGGTTCCCATTATGAGGGAAGGCACAAAGTCTAGTCCCCATCCCCATATCCACCCATAGTCGGTTCCGATATTCCAGGCCATTCTCGCTGGGTGATGGTGCTCCAGCATCGGGAGAATACTCACATCGGCATGGGAAACCTGGAACGGCAGCTTCCTTACCGGAGACCGCGACTTCCGAAGCCGACAGGCTGCGCTGGTTGGAGCTCCACCACTGGCAATCTCGGCAAGAGATCCCAGGGTCCTGGTGTTAAAGTCAGTGCCGCCACCTACGGCTGGATACTCCACAGACCTGCAGCTCTGCGATGTTTCATCGGCGGTCCCGGCATACCGGAGTTCCAGCGCAGGGACCCGGGCAAGGCATCGCCCACTCCGCGACAGCGCTCCAGCGTTATGCCGCCGCCGAAGTTCTGGCTGGTCCCCTCCGGGCCCGCTGGTAGGCTGCGAGGACGGGCGAAGGTGCTGCCCGGAGAAAATCAGCCTCCCCGACCAGGTATGAACCCTGAAAAGCATTCCCCCCCCCCCAACATAAAAAAGACTAGAGCTCCGAAAAACAAAACACTTTAATTCACTAAAAATAAGAGGTGAAAAAACAGAGAGCATATATGTGGTTGTCTTTAAATCTTCGCAAAAATACTACACTGTAACAATTACATTTTTACATATTCCAATTGACATTTTTCTCCTCGAGACCGGGACCACCTTCACTGAACATTTTATGCTTTATTTCTTGACTTATTCTCAAATCATTACTGATTAAAAGGCTAAAAAAGTCAAAAGACTGAAATTAAAATGACCAGCTTCAACTGATGATGTCACAATGCCTCAGCTAGCAGTGATCAGCCTCACTGAAGTTTGACTCGCAGTCGCGATTAAAACTTTAAAAATGCCAACTTTCACAAGATTTTTACATATTCTGATTCACATTTGTCCCCTCTAGGCAGAGCTCACCTTCATTGAACATTTTATGCTTTATTTCTCAACTTATTACTGATTAAAGTTTAAAAAAATCAAAAGACTTTCAATTATTTTTAATGAGGGAGGCAAGGGAGTGCTAGAATCTTACGTTCGGGAACGGCTTGAGTTGGAAGAACACTCCTTCCATGGGGGCTACGAGTAGGGAACAGGTGCATTGGGGGAGCAAACCCGATGGGTCTGCACTTGGTCTAGTATATTATAAATACCTGGGGTTCCAGCACTGTGCCTTGCGGCACCCCACTAGTCACTGCCTGCCATTCTGAAAAGGACCTGTTAATTCCTAGCGAAAACAGAGAAGATGAGATGGAGTTTCTTCCCACAGGCCATCAGGACTGTAAACTCTGATCTCAGCGGGGGCGTAATTACTGTTGTGTCTTTTAAAAAAAAATGTAAATACTAGTTCTGTTCTTCTGTTATTTTGCACAATCTCGCAAGCATTGCCACTTTCATTTCACTGTACATCTTGTATGTGTATGTGACAAATAAACTTGACTTGACATTACTGCCAATTTCTAATTACATTTGAGAAGATAATTAGGAATTGGCAAAAAGCAAAAAGTGAATCATCTTCTTAAACAGTTACAATTCTTCTGATCAATGTATTCTCAGTGCAGTTGATAGGGAGCACAGGATTTATACCGAGCAATAACGAAGGTCCAGCAATATATTTCTAAATGCAGAGGGTATGCACCTTGGAAAGATAGTAATGGGCCTGTCCCACTTAGGCAATTTTGTAGGCATCTAAAGGCGACTAGTTTATCGCCACATGTTCGCCGGTGGTTGCCAGGAGTAGTCTCATCAGTCGTTCAAAAAGTCGTAGCGTCTTTATAGTCGCCGCTAAATTTTGAACATGTTGAGAATTTTTTGGTGACAGTGGGTTTATGCCAATGAGCAACAGCACCTACTTCTCCTGATGTAGGTGCTGTCATAGGTTGTCAGCAGGATGACGTAGGTTGTCGCCGGTTTTTCGGCGACCTGCTACGAGTATGAGAGTCGCCGGCAGTTATCTAAAAAAGCAGAAGAACTGGAAACAAACAGCCTGTTAAGATGAAATAGGACACAAAGTGCTGGAGTAACTCAGCAGATCAAGCAGCATCTCTAGAGAACATGGATAGGTGATGTTTCGGGTCAGGAAGAAAGGCCCGGACCCAAAATGGTCCATGGTCTTCACAGATGCTGCTTAACCCACTGAGTTACTCCAACACTTTGTGTCCTTTTGTGCAGACCACCATCCACAGTTCTTTGCTCCAACAGCGTGAAATGGCACTGTGTGACGCGGGATCATGTGAACGTCTGATTTGTGTGGACATGGAGCATAACTGAGATAACTTTACAGTCCTGAGAACATCCCATTATCCCCGAACACGGAGGAAATCCAGAGACAGTCTGGTAAATTGTACAAGCTTAAATTCTAATAATTGCAGACCAGGTGACAAAGGAAGCCAGCAGGAGTTTAAAGGAATTAAAATAAGCAAGCATATATAAGGAAAGATAGAGACTTATGCATATAAAATTAGCCATCAAACCACAGCAACTTCTAAGAGGTATGCAATGTAATGAATTAAAATGTACCTCACAGGATCACTGGCAGCAATAACTCTGGAGACTAACAATTGCAAAATAATCCGTAACTTGGTGGAAAAAAAATGTTATATCACACCCTGGCTAGTTTCATCTCGAGAGGTAATATCTAACTACAAGTAGTAGGTTCTTGGATATTGTTAAACTAACTACAGAGCTGTGTAATAATAGAATTTAAGAATCTTGTTCAAAATTATGTAGTGAACTTTGGGTAGTTTGTACAAATCGTAATTAATAAAGAAGTATAATTACTGGGCAAAATCATTGTCTTGTGTGTTTTATCATGTGGTGTGTTTAATTGGCATCAAGTGAAACCTACAGGTAGTGGTGTTACTGTGCACCTGCTATCTTGTCCTTTGTCCAAAAATTTAGAGGTTTGAGAGATGCTATCACAGTAGCCTAGGTGAGTACAAAGATCAATATCTTCCATCTTGTGGTTCATGAAAGAACACTGTCCAGCTTTTTCGGTAATCGTCACTGAAACTGTTGTTATCAACTTTAACATGGTGTTCTGTATTGATGTGTTATCCATTCTTGCAGCTGTGGGCTTTGACCAGCAGATGCAATCTCAGAAGCCAACTCATAAATTGACATGCTACAATGCAAGCAACTCTCTACTAACTACAGATGAATGGATGCTGCTTTATTAGAAAGAGGTAGGCATATGCTCCCAGAAGCTTTGGGTATCATGGCCAGGCTGCTCAATAAATTAATTTTCAGGAAACATATTCTTTCGTAGGCAAGCCATATAGACCTTCTGGGACTGTAGCCTAATACTTCTGATAATGAATAAGTAAGGAGGTGCCTAAAAGAACAAGAGTGCATTCTCTGAATGCCCACACTTTGAGGAAGCAGGCAAAATGCAAAAAATGCCAACCATTCCAGAGAGTCTTAGAGAAAGTAGATGCAATCACCATTCCTTCATTAAGGTGTTTGATTGAACTTGTAAAAAACTGAGCTATGGCAGAGGGCCTGCAATGATCCTGCGGAGTGGAATCTGAAAGTGACAATGACCTTGACCTCCAAGCATTCCTGGCAATTATGAGGTCACGTTTAACGTTACAAATCTCCATGAGAAGAAATAAATTGTAATTTGAGTGTTGTCCCCTCTAAATAGTGCCATTGCAGGAGACATGTAGTTACAACAAGCCGTTTTTTTGGATACATACATTAATGCTACACTGCTGTGCATAATTTGGGGATATTCTATATTGCAGTAAAGTGCTAAAGCAAAATAAATGTCATAAGAACAATATCCTGACAGGCTCTAAAACATGCAGAGATGGTGCAAAATGAGCCTACTTTAAATTATTAAGCCAATTTTCATTGGTACACTCCATTCTTTTTGGAAGACCAAAATTGTAAGTTTCTCTAATTCCAGCCACTTCCTTTTATAATGCCATTGTTGCCCCACACTCCAACTGGCTAGCTCCTTCTCTCTGGATCTCCGTGCACATATCTGAACATTCAATGCCCTCTCAGCTTTTAAGGCCGTCTTTTTTTTTACCAAGTTTTGATTTATCCTCCTTGATATCTGCTTTATTGTTTCAGTATTCATTTTTGATGATGCACCCGAGAACTAGTCTTTAAATGATAAGTACAACATAAAAGCAACTTGAGCATGGGGAATTGATGGGAATGTGAAGAGAGTAAAATGGGATTAGCCTTGGATTAGTATAAATTAGTGCACAATAATTGGTACAGGCTCAATGGGCCAAAGTGCTTGTTACCAGGATGTATGATTCTATGGCTCTATAAATATTCATTTTGTTCTCAAAACCAGTAAACACAAGTTTTGAAACACAGCTCAACATAAATTGTATACTCATTAACAAAGCAAATGCAACTTCAAATTAATTATCTTTAAGATTAATTTTCTTCAAATGATTGTTACTGTGTAGGTAGTGGGCTCCTGCAATAAATATGATATATTATTGTATAAAGACAGCCACAGTAAAATGATCATCTCACAACTGTATGTGGCTAAGAGAAACATAATAATAACACATTCAAAACGAGAGTCAAGTGAGAAGAAAACAAGACAGAATTTTTAGAATGACAGAGGACACATTTCAAGTAAATTCAAGAAATAAGTTAATAGCAACGAATATTCCGTAACTTCTTGTGAACTGTGTACTCCAAAGTGAGTGAAATCTCTCCTGTGTTCCATCGGTTAAGCAGAAGTACTTTGCTACCTCATTTGAGGTGAGGTAGTCTGGTAATGGAAAGATCAATGGTGCCTCTATGATTGGCCAAAAGGAGGTGCACTACTCCAGCACGGACTGGTTCCACCAATTACTCTTCCCCCAGGATTACATGCGACTGTGTTCAATCTCGCTCCCAAACAAAAAGTTGATAACATTCGATCACTGAACATTAAGAAATTCAAATTATTGAGATCTTCACTCAGTGTTCAGAATTCACATTTCTGCTGCTGATAATAACGCAGTGTACACAACCAAAATGTTTACATTAGTCTCACAATTTGATCATGAAATAAGGAATTATTTGATAGTTTTATCATTCTAAAAATTGTCAAATGCTCTAACAAATATTCTACAATGGTAGTCAGCGAGACATTAGCACAATGTCAGTAGATCGAACGAGTTTAGAGATACAGATAATTACATTTCATGCAATTTCATAAAAAATCTCCCACTCTAAGTTAATTCATGGTACTAACATATGGTTTAATTCCACTGCATGCAGAACTACGCCACTTCTTAAGTTCCAACGGCGTGTTGTATATTCAGAAGAAAATATAATATGTTCTTATTTCGTCCACGGAGACGAAATGATGGACAGTGTATGCGTCAGAATAATGACACTTAATAACATAACATCTGTTCTCATTTATTTTAGGCTGTAGATAGACTGGCAAATAAAAGGTGTGGCATTTTGAAGTCTGGTAAATTCAAATACAACTCCTACAGGTTAACTGTTAATGTTTTTCACTGTTGCAGCATCACTGCAATTTAAACAGTGTATGGATCCCGTTGACGGTACATTCCGAAGATTATTTTATTTACGTTATCTTTCATTCAAAACAAGTGAACTCATGAATGCCATGGGCGCGAATAAATTGCAATGGATGTAATTTTTCCCAGTGAGAAACAGAGCACCAGGGGTGAAACGTAGGGCTGAGGTGTAAAATCGCTGCACAATGCAGTGCACTGCTTGGCACAGATCGTTCGCAGTGTATGTTAACACACAGTATTTCTGCAGCCACCTCTCCTCCCTACCGCCCCCAACTATATGCACTGGGAACTATTAAAAACACACTATTGTGCTACAGAGAATACGCCAGATTGGTCAACCATAAACAACTTAAAGCATCGTTCACCACCACGTTCACAACACAGATGCTAATTATTGTGTTCCAGAGGACAAATAAGCGGCAAAAGTATGTAAACAATAATGCACCCCCCTCCCTTCCCCATTCCCCAGGATTTCTGTCACAAGTTACTGTTGTGCCCCTACCTGAGGATGGCCGTGTCCCCCTGTCGCACCACGACGTTGTCCTCAGCTGGCCAGGAGAAATCCACGCTCTGAGCTGCTGCCGGGAGGCATGTGGGCAACAAACAGCAGAGGCTCAGCAGCAGAGCCGCCAGCCACTGGCCGGGGGCGCACGGGGAAGCATCCTGCAGGCTGTCCATTGCTTCGGTTCTCCAGTCCCCCTTTTCTCATACAAAATTTATCCAAACCCCTTGCTCTGGTTTATTTTTTGTTTATTTCGGTCTTTCCTCCCCTCTTTCTCTGCCAAGCGAAGAGAGTTTCGCGCTGGTGCTGCCTGGCTCTAAAGTACGAGCTCTTTATTCTCCAGCGGCTTCCACATCATCTACGGACGAACTGCTGTAAAATGCGTGTGTGTGTATATGGAGAGAGAGAGAGGGAGGGAGATGGCAGCCAGCCCCAGGCTCTGATCCTGTTGCCATGGCCGTTGCCCAGGCAACATGTCCGACTGACTGGGAGCACCGAGCATTAAAGGTATTGCTGTATTTCACCCATCAGCATTGGCATGACAACTAATAAACGCTAAAGCAACGTTAAAATAAACACAAAAATGCACTAATCGATGCACAATAAATAATCAACGTCACTATAAATTCCGATTCCTTTGTGAATTATTTTGCAAAGAAATGTTTATGAATTCTGTAAAATTCGAACTTTTATTCTTTTGGACGAATCTTGCTCAGTGGGAAAAGGTTCTACCCTTAGCATATCAACGGGGTTATATAATACAACTTGCGATGGTACCAAAACCTCTGCATTAGCTTGTGTAGGTGGAGACTCTTGCTCCAGGAAAAATACCAAGTAAAATTCTCTGAAGTAAAAAATAACTGTGCAAAAGACAGGTCAAAACGAAATTATTATTTTTTTAATAAATAAACAACTCGCCGTACCTCAGGAAGGATGTATTTACATGGGGAGTGCTAAGGAGACTCACATACATATCGTTTGTATGAAATGTTTCAGTTATGAGGAGAGACAGGATAGGCCAGGTTTGTATTGCTTGGAACAGAGGAGGCTGAGAGGGCACTGGTGGAGGTATACAAAATTATGAGAAGCATAGATGGTATCATTTTTTTCTAATGGTAGATATGTCCAAGACTAGAGGGCATAGGTTGAAGGTGAGAAGAACTTTAAAATGGGTCTGAGGAAAACATTTTTCACCCACAGAGTGTTTTGGGTTCGCTTGATGATCCAGATGGAGGCTTGACGTTCTGCAATGGCCAAGGGCTGTCCTGGACAGGGCGCCTCTCCAGTAAACCGATCATGCAGACCAGACTGGACTTTGAAAATGGTGCTGAAACCTTGTGACTATTGTATGCGGTCTCAGTGGACATTTCTGTACACTTTATATTAATCGGGGTTTGTGGTTCAGAATGGTGATACTTTACTGAACCAAAAAAGAATTTCACTGTACGTCTGTACATGTAATAATAAAGAACCACTGACCATTGATTTGACAGGAACACATGAGAAATTGATAGAGGAAGACGTTCTCACATTTAAGAACCATTTTAATTACTGTTTAGTAGGCAATGTACCAAGCACTGGGAAATGGGATCAGACAGGTATTTGATTATCAGCATAGACGTGTTAGGCCAAAGAACTTATTATAAGCTGAGTGACTCCATTCATTCATTCATTATCGTAAAAAAACATTAGCGACGCAGTGGTGCTGGTTTCCAATGGTGACGGACACACCACATATCTCTGTCCTCCAGTTCCTGTGGACTTCCGCCACTGGAAGTATAGGATTTTGGTGTGTGTGCTTTATCATCATTCCTTACAATGTTATGTACCACAGTGATTGCAACTTCTACTGAAGTATGGATGGCCGTTGGCCTGCTAGAAGCTTATCCGCCCTTTGATAGGTCTGTTTTTTGGTCCTGCTGGGGGTCCACAGCCCCCTCCTCACCTGGCAAACCAGGTGGGGGAGACGGTTTAGTCGCCAACTATCTGACCATAGAGCAGGTAGCACATGATTACATCGTACCTGTGGTGGGGGGAACTGCACTACCCAATGATTATATAAGTAGCTCTTGATATTGTTTGGTTGACAGATCATAATTACAAGAGATAGCTAACTTAGCATTTAAATAATATTATTATCTTAAAATATTTTGCATGACATTGGATATAATTAAAAGGCATTCAATTTTTGTATTTCATAAAACATTTTGCCATCTTTGGAAAGAGATCTTGTACAATGGTGTGTTTGTGGAATTCATAACATTTAGTGCTACAAATATATTCATAACTAACATCCCACTATTGATGTAATAAAGGCCATCATGTGAACAATCATGCCTCTCCTAAGACTTAGCCATCAGTTAGGGTTATTTCCAAATGAGCTCCAACTGACTGGTAGAGGAAAAGTCTACCATCACAACTCACCACTGAAGCAATTATATGTTTTAACCAGAATCCAAAATAACCTGATATTATTGGAAAATTATATTAAAAAATGAGTTAGCCTTGTGCTAAATATAGGCCTGCGATTTACTCAGATCTGGCCCCACTCAGCCACCACTATTCCTTTGGAATTTTCATGGAAACAGTGATTCCATGTGCAAAACAGAGGTGAAGTGCAAGCAGTTTCATTACCCATCCAGCCCTCGTATTTGGTATTCAGGTTCATTTTTCCAACTTTTGTAGCAGATATCCACACTTGAAAGATGGACAGTTCACATCACAGGAGGTCTCAGCCTCATTGGGAGGAAGAGGAGAAGCAGACAGGGTTACAGTGTGTTGGAGGATAGCAACAAAATGAGATCCTCTCGCATCATGTTGTCAGGACTTTCATGATGGACTAGAGATTGCCTTGAGGACCCAACTCCACTAGCTTTGTATCCAGGCAGCTGGACAATTACAGGGAGAATGATGGTCTATTTTAACACCATATGACTGAATGATCTTGACTCCAATGAAAGAGAAACAGACGGGTTTGGATTTGAGTAACCTCACGACTTTAAAATAGTGCTTTCGTGGGTGATGTTGATAAACTGCAGACCAACAGTGCTGATGCTTTCCTCTGCCACTCGTGATGAAGAAGCAGTTTGTAATCCATATTTAAGAATTTGCACCTCATTGATATAGGATGTCTCTGATTTTGAAATGTCCCAGGATCTAAGTGTACTTACTCCATAAAGAGTTTAGCTAATAAGAGCATAGTCAGTGCGAGACAGTTATGGATTAGGAAGAAAACAAATGACTGGAAATCAGAATTAATGGGAGTGGTTTTCTATTGATATGTACAATATTTAAGGAGCAGTTTGGTGCCCACTAGCTTAGACTACCATTACCAAGACAGTATAGGGTTACATATTTCTCACTTTGAAAATTTAGCAGACATCATCTATATTTGCTTCTCCAAGTCATGAACTTAATCACATTATATGCTGTGTTTAAAGATGTTTGATTCATTAGTTATCTAAGGAACACAGAACTCATACTATGGATCAAAGCAGGAAGCCTTAGCAAAAAACTTGTTTAGTTTCATAATGACAGCTCCAAGCTATCTGCCATATCATTGTGATTTATCAGTGAAGCATAAAGATTTTTTCTTGATTGAGTGTCTCGCAGTTTTTTCATCCAGTGAACAAGACCCATCTCTTGCCATATTGGGCCATTTGTTCAGTATGGTCACAAGGCTTTGACAGTTACTACAGTATGGAAGTCATGGAAAATATAAAACCAATGGCCTCGATGTTGCATTTTTAGATGGTGAGACGGTTAATTACAGTATCTCTCAGGTCCACACCATGACTTTTCAAGTATGGACCTGTCTAATGTTGTGTTCATGATACTGATTTTACAATGTTTGCTGCAATAGCTCAAAGCATTATTATACTACAAAAGATTGGTGCTCTCCATAATGTGTCATTAAATTAACAATCTCCCCATGCTCAGATCGAGCTTATACACTTGGGAGTCACCTTTGTATAGATTTACGCTGATGTATTCCATCATCAGAAACTTGGTTTTAAATCTCAGCATGGAAATTGCCAAATACCCAACTCATGTTATCGTAACTCCATACAATGTCCACACCACAAGATGAGTTATGCCCAGAAACGTGTGCCCCTGTTGCATCCTGAAAATGCCAGCCCAAATGAACAGGCAGCAAACTACATGTAACGTACATATATGCATTAGCCAGAAGTCAGATTCCAGTCTCCAATTACCTGCATCCCGCCAACAATAGAATCTTCTGCAGTCTCACCCAACAATACTGTAAGACAGGTATTAGTTGAATGTCTTAAATTTATTCAATTATTTACAATAATATTTACACAACAAACAATAACAAAACATTGACCACCAACATACAAAATTGCCAAATATTCTTACTACTAAACATCAAATTACTATATTACAATCTATATTCAGAATACAGTTAATTCCCTGCAGTGCCCAGCAGTCCTGGAATCCATCCATGGTGCCCATGGACAATGCATGCTCTTTTGCAAGGGACGCCCTGGCATGGGCATAACCGCAGAAAAGGGGTATGCAGTCAGCGGCTCGGGCAGAGCCCTCGTCTGCCTGGCGCTGTGACCCATGAATGGCCAGCTTGGTCAGGCCCACCAGCAAACCAACCAGGCCAATCACTGATCTACCCACTCCCCTATGCATTGGGTACATTAGTTGAACATTTGTGGAATTACTACACACCCAGATCTAGAGCATATCAAACTCACTTAAATCTTGTGTCAAAGAGAGTTGATTGTAACTTGCAAGTGTTCGCCACCTCAGCCAATCCACCAGCATTTCTAAATGTTACTCTTTGCACATGGCAAAGGAAGCTTCAGAACAGCAGCTGGCCTACAGTGTGCCACCCTTCATCAACATCATGTTTTATATGCCTTTGTCTTCATGGTGACGGCGTCGCTGTGCACATGTTTGTGTAGGAAGGAACTGTAGGTACTGGTTTACACCAAAGATAGACACAAAACAACAAAATAACTCAGCAACCTCTCTGAAGAAGGGTCTTGACCCGAATTGCCGCCTATTATTTTCCTTCAGAGATGCTGCCTGACCTGCTGAGTTACTTCAGCATTTTGTGTCTATCTTCAGTGATTAGTTTACTGCCTGAACAATGAATGGACTGGACCCCTGACCCTGATGTACTGCACCCTGCTGATTGCATCACTCAAACATGCTTTCACTAATGCTCTCCAGTGGCATACTGAAGGCAAAATATTCTGTATTCAGTGCTTCTGAGGGGCAGGAATATTTCACAGAAACAAGAGACTGGAGATACTGGGATCACGAAGAGAAAAAAAAACAAAGTGATGGAAGAACTCAGCGGGTCAGGCAAATCTGTATAAGATACAAAGAGACAACATTTCAGGTAAGGACCTTCTTTAGGTGTGTTACAAAACTTACCTTCAGCGGCGCTGCAGTTCTGTCACTGGCCGTGTGCACGACTTTGGCACCTTTGTGGTGGGGGGGGGGGGGTTAAAATGCGGTTTTCCCCTGCCATCCAGAATTATATTTTCTCGGAGTGTGAGCTTTTGCTAAAGATTCATTCCGACTGCCAGTAAATGCCACTTTTATTTTTAAATCGCCCGACTATTTCAGTGCTGCATTAAAATAAAAATTAGCTCCTAATGCCGTGAACGCTGACAACGGGGACGGATTTTACGTAGGGGACAGGTAAAGGAAAGCTGTTTATTTTTTCATATAAACTTGCTTGTTTAGATTACCTTAATCAACATTTCATGTTGCGAAATGGTGATTTATTCCCCATATGAACCAACAGTATTTTTCCTGCCGTTATTGGGTTTAAATTCACCACAACCGCAACGTTTCAATCCATCGCATTCCAGAAAATCCCACTCACAAGCTGATTTTAATGGCCATTAATTTACGGGCATTAAACACTAAATTCCTTCAATTTGGCCTATAAATTCATAATTAGATTTAAAAATCATGTTATATTGTGAATTCTTGTGTGAATGTTATTTGGACACTTAGGCTTTAAAAAAAATGTTAATATTTTCTAAAGAAATGGATAGATGTTTAGATCTAGTAATTCAATTTTGTAATTAGCTACAATTGGGTAACTAACTAATTATATGCTTTAATTTCAGGTCATCCAAGTAAGACCGTTTCATATTTGTTTCAGAATGCTTCAATCTATAATAACTGAATTTTTTTTTCAGTTCTCTTAATTTTTTAGAAAGTTATGGGCTTTTGACTGTCCTCGATCACAACTTTTGTGTTAAGTGAATGGAAAAGCAATTCGGAACAAGATGCTAATTTTCGAGTATGAAAATGGCCATAACTTTTTTAATACTGAAGAAATGAAAGTGAATTAGGTGTCAAATTAAACTTTTTTTAATGCTTTATCTGATGGGATAAATTGCAGACTTGATTTTTTAAATCTCAAATTTTTGTAACATTGCTACCTTCTTCAAACTGAAGGAGGATCTGAAGAAGGGTCCCAACTCCAAACGTCGTGGGTCCGTTAACCTCCACAGATGCTGCCTGGCCCGTTGAATTCCTCCTGCACTTGTTTATTACTAAATATTTCATGGGGTAGTTAACCTATCGCCTTCTAACGTTGGAAAGTAGCGGGTGCGCTCTGGGCATTGCAGCGAACGACATCACCATGATTTTATTGCACATTGAAACTTGTTTGCCGAGGTCTCCATAAAGGCTAACACTAAAGGTCATTTACCTTTTGTACGATTAACAGGTAAGCGTGGATATGGAATTAATTTGTATGCACCAAATACGGCCATATTTGCATATATAGGCTCACTAATAACGATATGACCGGGGCCGCAAACGCACTGAAATAAAGCAGATGTCGGCAGACTGAGGGATATGGCAGAGAGTCAGTGTCGGAGAGATGTATTTTCTATTGAGCACCCTCTTCACCCCACACCAGGTCCGGACGTCTGTCCCCACTTCGATGGGTCCCATCAAGAGACATCAGACACTGCACTCACAGATTCTGTTCCCCGCCCCCGCGCCGCTTTCTCTGGAGACTGCGTGGGAGCGAAGGCGGAATCCACCTGCCACAAGCTACCGATCTGGCAGCTGCGCTCGGATCTAAGCCTCGCTGCCATGGTCAGTAGGAGCACCAGCAGGAGAGAGCGAAACTGATGGGATAACGAGAAGGGAGGGAGGGAGGGAGAGGGGAGAGATGAGACGAGAGACAGAATAAAAGCGAAGCTAACAAAATCATTCTCCCCTCATTCCTATCTCTATCCTCAAATCGTTATCCTCTCTCTCTCTGAACCCCCACTTATCTCGTGGTACACTCTCCTTCTTCTCCCATCGCTCTCCTCCACATCCCTCGCCCTGCTCTCCTCTTGCTATCCTCTCATATCGACTCATGCTGAAACCCTGTCGACAGAGCTTGACCCATCTGCCCCAACCGCTTTTCCTTTTAAAAATCAAAACTTCCACATATCCTGTGAATTTGAAATAAAAACAGAACATTCTGAAAACAATCGGACAATTTATGTCTGGATATACTGTAGAATGTAGAACAGTACAGCACAAAAAACAGGCCCTTTGTCTCACAATGTCTAAGCTGAACATGATGCCAAAACCATCTCTAATCTTATCTGCACATAATCCATATCCATCCATTCTTTGAATGTCTATATGCCTATCCAAAAACCCCTTAAAAACAGTGTTCTTTAAATGTTGCCCCAGTCACCTTAAAGATATATCCTCTACAAATTGACTTTTCCATTCTGGGAAAAAGGTTCTGACTGTCTACACTATCTATGCCTCTCATAATTATACTTCTACCAGGTATCCCTGCAACTTCCGACCTTCCAGAGAAAACAATCCAAGTCTGTCCAACTTCTCCTAATCCAGGCAATATATTGGTAAACTTCCTCTGAACCCTCCACATCCTTCCTGAATGGGGTGACCAGAACTGGACGCTATAATCCAAATGCGACCTAACAAAAGTCCAATAAAGCTGTATCATGATATCCTGACTCAGTGTGTCCACCTTTGAAGGCAAGCATACCATATGCCTTGTTTAACATTCTATTTACTTGTGTTGCCACTTTCAGGGAGCCATGGACTTGGACCCCAAGATCCCTCTGCTCATCAATGCTGTTAAGGGTCATGCCATTAATTGTATATTTCCCCCTTATATATGACCTCACAAAGTGCCACACCACATTTGCTAGGATTAAACTCCATCTGCCATTTCGCCGCCCAATTCTGTTGCTGATCTATATCCCACTATATACCTTGATAGCCCTCTTCTCAGTCCATGACCCCAGCAATCTTGATATAATCTGCAAACGTACTAACCTATCCGTCTATGTTTATGTCCTAGTAATTTATGTATAATCACAAAAAGTCGAGGTCCCAGCAATGATGCATGTGGAACTCCACTGGTCACAGACCACCAGCCTGAATATTGTCCTTCCACCACAGCCCTCTGTCTTCTGTCAGCAAGTCAGTTCTGAATCCATACAACCAAGTAACTATTAATCCCATGCATTTTATTCTTCTGGATCATTCTACCATGGAGTACTTCATCAAATACCTTACTAAAATCTGTGCAGACACCGACCACCACCCTACCCTCATTGATCATTTTCATGACCTCCTCAAAAATATCAAATGGGTTAGTAAGACTTGACCTGCCTTGTACAAAGCAATGCTGACATGTACCTAATTAACCCATTCTCCTCCAAATAGGAGTAAATCATATCCCAAACTATCCTCTCCAATAACTTCACTACAACTGACATAATGGTATAATTCACTAGATTCTCTCTACTTCTCTTCTTAAATAAAGGAACAACGTTAGCTACTCTCCAGTCCTCCGAGACTTTGTCTGTGGTTAGCGAAGATGCAAAATCTTCATCAAGGCTCCCGCAAAGTCCTTGCCTTACTCGGAAATCTGGTCTAAATCCCATCAGGACTTGGGGATTGATCCATTTTAATGCTCTTTAAGAATCCTAACACCTCCTACTTCTTAATCTCAAATGGCCCTTGCGTATTAGTGTTCTTCATTGTTATCTCACTGTCCTCCTTGTCCTTCTCCTTGTTGACAACAGATGCAAAGTACTTGTCTGGCATCATTCCTACATCCCGAGACTCCCAAGCACACATTCCCTTCTTGATCCTTGAGTGATCATACATTATCTCTGATTATCCTTTCTTTTTAATATAGTTATAAGAAGCTTTCGGATGTTCTTTAAGCCAACTTGTCAAAGCCTTTTTGTGCCCCCCTCAGGCCTTCTAATTGCCTGCTTGAATTATTTCCTTCTTTCTTTATGTTCTTCAAAACCTCTATCTGATTCCATCCTTTTAAATCTTTCACACACTCCCTTTTTCTCGCTGACCAAATTTACAACCTGTTTGGTCGTCCAAGATTCCCTTACTTGCCATCCTTATCCATCCTCCTCGCTGGAACATGCCGGTTCTGAACTTTTAAAAAAATTATTAAATTATTTAAAATTATTTTAAATCTTTAAATTATTCCCACATGTCAGATGCAGACTTAACTAATAACAATTGGGCCAGTGTACCCTCCTGAGTGCCTGTCCAATAAAGTTGTAGTGTAATCTCACTATCATCCATGTCTTTCTCCACATCCTATGACTCATAGTCATAGTCTTACATCCTATGACTCCAAGCATAAATTTCCATCTTTCTGCCTCACACTGATTTCACTAGACAGCATGGAAACAGGCCCTTTGGCCCAACTCGACCACGCCGACTAACATGCACCATCCACACATCCCACCTGTCTGTACTTGGCCCATATGCCTCTAAACCTGTCCCTCTGGAAAACCTGGGGATTTTCTTTAATCCAAATTTGTCAAATGTGTTCAGGAAAACATTCTCAGGCAATATAGAAAGGGGCCTACAAGGGACAAGGCAAAGCTTGATTTACTCTTGGGAAATTGGGAAAGGCATGTGACTAAAGTGTCAGCGGGAGAGTGTTGTTGTACCAGCGACCACAATGCTATTAGCTTTAAAATAATTATGGATTAGGGTAAGGTTTGCCCACAAGTTAAATTTTTGAATTGGGCCAGGACAACTTTAAAAGTATTGGGAACTTGCTAAAGTTGATTGGAGTAGGTTGTTTGTGGGCAGACAGATGAATGGAATGTGGGATGCTTTTAAAAGTGTGGGGGTGATAGTTCATGGCATACATATTTTGGTTACAGTGAAGGGCAATGCAGATGGGAACAGATGCCTGGATAATGGGAGAAATTGAAGCTCTGGTCTGGAAAAAAAGCATGGGCAGGTATAGGCAGCTGGGATCAAGCATATCCGTGGTGGAGTTCCAGGAACTGAGGAGTATACTTAAGAAGAAAATCAGGAGGACAAAAAGGGAGCAGGAAATAGCTCTGGCAGATAATATTATGGAGAATCCAGAGACTGTATGTATATTAATGGAAATATGGTAACTAGAGAGAGAATAGGACCCCTCAGAAACCAAAGCGGTACCCAGTAGATATTTCAGGATTGCGCAGCGACTTTCACCTCATTGTTAAGGAGTTACCTAATTCCTGCCCTGTAGTCACTGAAGCAACCTGGAATAACTTCCAGTTTTATTCAGGTGTCCTTTAAGAATTGAAGCCTTGGTGTCAGCTAGTGCAGGATAAATTATGTAGGTGTGCAGTAATCATTCACTAGAAAATGGTGCAGCACAATAATAGGCAAAAGATTGTGATGTGTGCTGAAAATATATGAGATAAACAAGTTAACTGCACCATGCCACTATTGGAAATTAATTAAGAGTGGAAACATTCCCAGATTTATAATTTTGCTCAGAGAACAAACTGCACAAAGCAAAATCCTATCTTTGACATACAAGCATGCAGATTTAATCTTTGCACCAAGAGCAATACCTTGTTATTTCTGCCACTTATCACGGGTCTACAGTGTTTTTACTATTATAATCTTTAAAGATGAAAATGTAATTCCAAGTTCCTCTGCCCACAGGAGTTAAATGGACGCAGTAGACATTTTGGTGCATACACACATAACTGTGATTTGTAACTCAAATTATGTATTCCATGCCAGGGTTTCCCCAGGAATTATCACGTCTTCATTAATCTTTGAAAATAAGTCCATAACGTAAAAAGGATAACATTTGGTAACATTTCTTATGAATTGATGCCCAGTAAAAGGTAAACAGATGGAAGAGATCCTGAAAGGCCAAGTATATTTGCATGAAGTATATATTTCTAGGGCCAGGAGGTGCAGGTCTATTCAAACCTGAAGCAGGTTGAAGACCTTTTTACACCGACTGCATACTCTATTGTGGCATTCAACATCTAAAATCAAATAGGTATCATTTAACACAAACCAACACAATTCTATTCTAATGAGCAATTTGTAGAATGTGGTACAATTCTGACTCAACAAGACCAGAAGGTGCAGGAAAGAACTACATATTCTGGTTTAAATCGAAGGTAGACACAAAATGCTGGAGTAACTAAGCAGGACAGGCAGCATCTCTGGAGAGAAGGAATGTGTGATGTTTCGGATCAAGACCCTTCTTCAGACTGAGAAGAAGGTGTTGTATTTGGTCCCCTGACTGTGATAATTGTGTGGCAATAGGCCTGGTGCTTAAAGCAATGGTGCTGAAATGAATATGGTCAAGAACTTCACAATTCTAAATATAAATAGACTAAGTGGGACTCGTTGGGACCCAATCACAGGGAGGCCTGGACCCCCAACGCAACCCATTCCCCAATGCAATATTCCACCACTCACCTGTTCCTCCAATGCAACCCGTTCCCCGGGGGGGTGTGGGGGAGGGGGGAGTGTCGGGGAGGGGGTGTGGGGGAGGAGCGTGGTATGGGGGAGGTTTGGGGGAGGAGGTGTGGGGAAGGGGGGGTTGTGGGGAACGGAGGTGTGGGGAAGGGGGGTTGGGGAAGGGGGGTGTGGAGTAGGGGGTGGGATAGGTGGGGTGGGGAAAGGGGGGTGGGGAAGGGGGGGAAAAGGGGTGGGGGAAGGGGGGGAAAAGGGGTGGGGGAAGGTGGTGGTGGAAAGGGGGTATGGAGGATGTGGGGATGGGGGAGTGGGTATAGGGGGGTGGTAGTAGGAGGGCGTAGGGTAGGGCATGGGGAAGAGGGGAAGAGAGACTGGGGAAGGAGGGTGGGGTAAAAGGGGGATGGCGGATGGAGGGGAAAGGGGGTGGGGAAAGGGGGGGTGGGGGAGGGGTGGGGGAAGGGGGGTGGGGGAGGGGGATGTGGGGAAGTGGGGGGGTGGGGAGGGGTGTGAGGTGTGGGGAGGGGGAAGGGGTGGTGTGGGAAGGGGGGTTGTCACAACAGACGCAGCTCGCACTCTGCTCACCCCGCACCTTCAACTTTCGACCTCACACAGTAGCTCCTGGTCCCACTCTGACTTCACTCAGAGGCTTCCGGTTCAACTCAATAGCTCTTGGCTAATGCTGCTGTCTGCCCGCTGCCCGCACGCTGCTCATGGACTCAGCCCCGCCACCGGGATTTTATTCTACATGGGTGCCAGAAGGGGCGTTTCCTTCATGGTGACAGACAGGCGAGAAGATCTCATCTGTCTGTCACCTCTGATTATTATGCTGATCTCATAATTTTTTAAGCCTTCATAACTTTTCTAATAATTCACCAATCAGAACAAATCTTGGCGCATCTGGAGCAGAGGAGAACGGTGAGTAAGGTGGTGTAAAATGCTAGCGAAATACGTTACCGTTTTTGCGCAAATTAAAAAAACGCAGTGGTCAAGATGAGAGTTTTAGTAATAGTATAGATATATAGATATTACCAACAACTTTTCTTGGTTTAACCACGCTGACACTGTGGCCAAGAAAGCGCACCAATGCCTCTAGCTTCTCAGAAGGCTAATGGCATTTGGCATGTCTCCAATGACTCTTCCTAGTTCCTATAGACGCAGCATAGAAAGCAGCCTATCTGAATACATTACAGCTTGGTATGGCATCTGCTCTGCCAAAGACTGCAAGAAATTGCCGAGAGTTATGAATGCAGCCCAAACCAGTCTCCCACATCACTCCATCTGGACGTCACGTTGGGTTGGAAAAGTAGCCAACATAATCAAGAACCACTCACACACCAGTCATTTGCTCTTCTCCTCTTTCCTATCAGGCAGAAGATACAAAAGCCTGAAATCACATAACACAGGATTCAAAAACAGCTTCTTCCCTGCCGTTATTAGACAAATATGCTCAGCATGTATCCCTAATCTCTCAAACTGCATTGTTGCAGCCTTTGCACTATTTGTTCTTGTACACTCTTTCTCTCTATAGAGAAAAGCTCTGTATAATTGTAGCACTATTTTTTTCTCCTTTGCAATACCTTGTATTGTATGATTTATCTGGATAGCCCCCAAAACAGTTTTTCACATATCTTGATACACATGACCGTAATAAACTAATACCAATGTGGATATCTCACTGAAATTGGCCATTGCAAGCCATCTCAGGATTTCTGTCTCTGATAGTTGTGCACTGATCCCTTCTGTGGAGTACGTGGGCATCAACATCATGTACGGACATGATCAGCTGTGGCGCTTTCTATGATAAAGTGGCATGCCAACACTCACTGACTAGGTTTACCTATGAAGGATTACCACTTAGGTGAGGCACCAGCGGGCTGACAGCACCTGTGAAGTTATACGCCAATGAAAATTAACAATTTCAAGAGAGGAAGAGAAAAAATGACAAAAATAAATCAACAGTCATGAGTATATATTTACAGCTTCTCTTGGGAAGGACATTTTTTTTGGATCGCACCCAATCCATTTAGTCTCTTAAACAAAACCTGCATGCATTTTCCCCACAGAAGTAAATCAAGTGAAACTGCAAACACATATCTAACCCAATATCCTGTATTATCTCTCCTTGGATATCTGTCTTCCTCTGTATGATATTTTCATGGTAGAAATATCAGCAACATTTTGCACTATATTCAACTAATACACTATTTACTCCTGGAGTCATTTTTTAAGAATTACAATCAAAACAATCTATCAGGACATGGTCCAGAATCTATAGCTTAATACATTGCCTTGTAGATAGCTATGTATTTAACATGCCATTATAAATTAAATTGTCACCTTAAGCAGATTCTTCATTGATTCTTTGCCCTTAGTTTTCCATTCATAAGAAAACCTATTGGCCTAAAATGAAAGCAAATGATTGCTTGGATTGTGATGCATAGGATCGTTGTTTTTTACTATATTTATTTTTTTTGTATTGCTGGCCTTTTGGTCACTGAACTATTCTTTATTTTTACTCTTCCCAAGCATTGTCTTTTCTGTTACATTTTCTCGGCAACTCAGTTTGCAAATTATCACAATTAGCTTTATGAAATGACGTTAACCGGTGTCCATTATTTTGAATATATTCATGATTTTTTTTGTTCATCAGATTGCTTTGGAATAGAAGAAAAATTGTTGCTGAAAGGCTCAGAACTCTTGATATATTTTTTTCACTTAATTCTTATCTTCAGTCTGAAGTGGAAATTGACTTGCTGGTGGAAAGTTTTAGTGTTTTATTTAGTTACACTGAAAATATGAGAGTCCAAGGATATATATCTCAAAACGTCTAGAAGAAAATCAAATCAACAAGAATGTGCATCAAAATGAAATGGGCGAATTTAAATTCATCATGGGGAATGCAGTCTGGTGATGGAATTCTGCCTGCCTAATGGGACATTGCATAATTTCCAGAGCAATGTGACATGCATAACTTGGGTGACTTCCAGGCAATGGAATTGTCCCTGATTCAGATGGGAAATATTGTGATGGTCCTGTCTTTAAACACCAGCAGCAACCCAGAGCAAAAATCAATCTCAGACAATCTCAGTCTGAAGAAGGGTCTCGACCCGAAACGTCGCCTATCTCCTTCGCTCCTTAGATGCTGCTGCACCCGCTGAGTTTCTCCAGCTTTTTGTGTAACCCTCAGACATTACTACTGACTGCAAAGGTTGGTTGTAAACGCTGCAGAATAAAGAAATGCTCTTGCAGATATGGAAATACCCTTGCGGTTAAATGTGGACAGGTAGGTCCGGTCTGGAGTGAAGAATTGTACAGAATAATTTCTTGCTAACTTTCTTAATATGCTGCAACATAAGAACTCTCAACACACTTCCTGTATAAGAGTCATTTTACACTTTATTTTTCTAAATTATTTAAGTATTGTGCAATCAGTGTGTTATTTACCCCAATTGGTTTTGCATTGTATATATTCACCCAAAGTATGGTACTTAATATAGAATGAATGAATTTGCATACAAGGAATTTGCCTTGGTGCCCCACCCACAACATGACATACAGTGACAGTTAAGAATGATACATAAAACATTAAACATTATTAATAAAACATTATTGATTATTGAACATACATGGGACATAGAACACTACAGCACAGTAACAGATCTTCGGTCCAAAATGTTTGCTCCAAACATGATGCCAAATTAAACTGATCTCATCTGCCTGTATATAATCCATATCCCTCTATTCTTTGCATTTCCACATGTCTATCTAAAAGCTTCTTAAATGCCACTATTGTATCTGCCTCCATTACCACTCCTTGCAATGCATTCCAGCCTCCCACCACTGTGTAAACAAATTGCCGCAGACATCTCCATTAACCTTTCTTCCTGTTACCTGCTAGCTACACCCTCCAGTGTTGGACATTTCCAC
Source organism: Raja brachyura (assembly GCA_963514005.1). The sequence goes on from OY740790.1 coordinate 33,941,969, forward strand.
TGTGAGAAAAAGGTTCTAATTCTCTACCTATCTATGCCTCTTATAATTTTATATACTTATATCAAGTCTCCCCTAAACTTTAGATGATCTAAAGAAAACAATCCCAGTTTATCCAAACTGTCCTTGTGGATGAAACTCTCCAATCCAGACAACATGCTGGCAAACCTCATCAGCACCTTCTCCATTCAATTCAATTCAATTCAATCTTTAATTGTCATAGTGCACTGTACAATACAGAGACAACAAAATGCAGTTGCTATCTCCGAAGGGCGAACTTACGAATAAACAAGTAATTGCGCAGTAGTATGAGTATATACATCTGTACATATACAGTGGCATCCATACAATTTGCTGGTGATTGGATAGTCCGGGGGGGGGGGGGGGGGGGAGAAGGGGAGGGGTGGAGACAGGCAGTCATTGAGGTGCAGCATTGAGAAGTGTGACAGTCGCAGGGAAGAAGCTGTTCTTGAGCCTGCTGGTACGGCAGCAGAGGGACCTGTAGCGTCTCCCGGATGGGAGGAGGGTATGGTTGGGATGTGAGCTGTCCCTGGAGATGCTGTGCGCCCTGTGAGGAGCCTGTGATGCGTTGGGTGATCTTCACCACCCTCTGCAGAGCTTTCCGGTCGGCGACAGAGCAGTTACCATACCATACTGTGATGCAGTTGGTAAGGATGCTCTCGATGGTGCAGCGGTAGAAGTTCACCAGAATCATGGGAGACAGGTGGACCTTCTTAAGACTCCTCAGGAAGAAGAGACGCTGGTGAGCCTTCTTGATCAGCGAGGATGTGTTGTGGGTCCAGGAGAGGTCATCGGAGATGGTGACCCCCAGGAACCTGAAGCTGGAGACACGGTCCACCTCCGTCCCGTTGATATGGATGGGGTTGTGCGTGTAGCCTCTCGATCTCCTGAAGTCCACAATGAGCTCGTTGGTCTTCTTGGAGTTGAGGGCCAGGTTATTGTCGGCACAGCATGCTGTTAGGAGCTGAACCTCCTCCCTGTAGGCCGACTCATCGTTGTCGCTGATGAGGCCAATCACCATCGTGTCATCTGCATACTTGATGATGGTGTTGGTACCATGTACAGGTATGCAGTCGTAGGTGAAGAGGGAGTAGAGGAGGGGGCTCAGCTCACAGCCCTGGGGTACTCCAGTGTTCAGGGTGAGGGTAGAAGAGGAGTGGTTATCCAACCTAACAGACTGTGTGGTCTGTTGGTTAGAAACTCCAGTAACCAATTGCAGAGTGAGGGGTTGATGCCCAGGTCATCGAGTTTGGCGATCAATTTAGAGGGGATAATGGTGTTGAATGCTGAGCTGTAGTCGATGAACAGCATTCTCACATAAGTGTTTCTGTTGTCAAGGTGGAAGAGGGCAGAGTGGAGTGCCATTGAGATAGCATCCTCCATGCTCCTGTTCTTGCGGTATGCAAACTGGTAGGGGTCCAGAGTGGGAGGTAGGCAGCATTTGAGGTGTGCCATGACCAGCCTTTCAAAGCACTTGGCAAGGGTTGAGTGTGAGGGGCTGGTGGTCATCGGGGAGCACAGTCTTGATGGGCAACTCTTGGTTGTCCCTTTCAAAGCGGCCATAAAAGTGATTGAGTTCCTCGAGGAAGGATGCGTCCTTCACATCCTTCCTGTGTTGGGGCAATTAGGACTACATGCAATACTCCAGATGCAGCCTAACCACAATCTTTCAGAGTTGTATCATGACTTCCTGACTATCGTACTCAACATCTTTAGCAATGAAGGAAAGTATACCATAACTTTTTTACCATCCCATCTACTTATGCTGGTACCTTCAGTAAGCTACGAAATTGGACTCCTAGATCCCGCTGCACATCAATGCTGTTAAGACTCTTGCCATTAACTATATACTCTCCCCTTATATTCAACCTCCCAAAGTGCAACACCTCACACTTGCTTGGATTTTACTTTGGAGTCACGTGAGTGATTCCACAAAGAAGTCCCGCCAGTCAGCATGCGCGTCATTACGTCTGACGCATGGCACACCCACGGACTGGCAGGACCGTAGCTCCACCAGCGGTAAGTTAAAAACCCTGAGGTAAGCTTTAAACTTAGCTGAGGTCATTTTCTGCGGTCGGTAACTCTTGTTTGCAGGAACAAGTCGGCTATGGAAAAATGGTTAAGGGAAGGTCGAGGCGGTCCGCTGGGAGAGCAGCTACAGAATACCGCGGGAGTGCGGGTAGCGGGCAGCCGTCCATCTCGCCTTTAGAGTCGTTGGCGCCACGGCCAGTGGCTTCCGACTTGGTGCCGGTGGAAGGCACCATGGCTACTCCGGTGGGCCGGAAAGCCACCAAAAAGTCGGTACGGCCCATAGACTCTGATGAGTCGGGTCAGGAGGATAGTCCTCCCACGATGGATGCCATTTTTGGGCTGCTGTCCAGGATGGAGCTTCTAGTGGAGATGATGCTCCATCCCGATGTGCTCGAGGATGATGAGCTTTATATCCGTGGGTCTCCTCGGGGGCCCGTGGCAGCAGCACCTGTAGAAGGGCTGCATAATGTCTCCCTCTTGGAGGAGGAGAATACACGGAGTCAGTTTTGTTCTGACTCCAAGGTCAGGGGTGTAGCTAGTGAGCATGCCTCCAGGCAAGAAGGCCAGGAATCTGGGCTGCCAAGCATGGCATCTAAATTTGCTATCCCGGCCGGAACTGGGGGACCACTGAATGGGGATCTGGCCATGACCATAAATGACATGGTCTCACACCAGCTACAAGACCTCACAATGGAGGAAACCTCCAAGAAATAACAGACACCTGCCTCACTCAAAGTCCCAACTGTGAACCACCCAATCTGGGGTCACGTGGGTGCGGGTATCAGAGCCCACGAACTGAGGCTCCAAAAGATCCTAAAGCTGCTTGCTTCAAGAATTACAACTTTCACTAGATCGGTTGATGGTGGGGTCTGTCTGAGGTGCAGCAGGATGACCTTGTCCTAATGTGCAATGCACATTTTGAGATAAACTGTTTGAGGAAGAATGCAATCTGCCCTATGCTGAATCCAAAGTTTGTGGCACTATACAAGGCAAGCAACGTGCAGCTGCCGAATTTACTGTTTGGTGATGACCTGTCGAAACAGGTCCGAGAATTGCACGATGAGGCAAAAATGGTTGGCCTCATAAAAGCCCAACCGACCACCAAAAATCCCCTCCGGCGGCAGCACCCCTATCAATTGTTTGCTGCATTGGCTTCAGGCCAAGGACCAAGCTGGCACTTACCAACTGTGCGCAATTGGCATATGCCAACATTCTTTCCCTCCAGGACACGGGGGCAGACGTTTATACCACCAACCATGAAGGTAGGTGGATCTGGTTCTTTTCAGAAATGTATGGGTCACAAGTTGATGGGAGGTTACATTTGTTTTTCAATGAGTGGTGTTGTATAACCTCAGATTTGTTTATACTGCACAGTATACTAGGGTTCCGAATTTAATTCATTTTCAAATTGTGTCCACCTACACAGCATACACCTAGCCAGACATTGTGTTTTTTACAACAAGAGTCTTTATATGTACAAGCTGAAAGTGAAACGCTAGCTGCAAAAGGGGTTATTGAGAAATCTTATAATCAGTCTCACCAATTTGTGTCTAATATATTCCCTAGACAAAAAGAAGGATGGTGGGTATCGCATCATTCTTGATCTAACTTGCCTTAACTCCTATGTGCAGTATAAACATTTCAAAATTGAAACTTTTGTTACTGCCAAACAACTGGTTTCCAAAGGATGCTATATGGCATGCATAGATCTAAAAGAGGCATACTATTCAGTACCCATTCATTACAATCACCGGAGATATTTGAAATTTAGCTGGATGAAGCAATTATGGCAGTTTAAAGCATTGCCTAATGGATTAACATCGGTTCCTAGATTATTTACAAAATTGTTAAAACCGGTGTTGGGCCTACTCCGGGCTCAGAATAATATTGTCATGGCCTATTTGGATGATATCCCAATCGTAGGCAAGACTTAGCAATCAGCTGAATTATCTGTTTCAGTTACCAAACTCATGTTTGAGAGATTGGGGTTTCTCATCCATCCAGTTAAATCTGATACCATCTAAAGTTATTGATTGTTAGGGGTTCACCATTAATTCAACTCACATGTCTGTGCCTCTGCCTCCAGGCAAGTCAGAGTTAATAGAAGCTTGTAACGACCTTGTTGATGAGCAACAATCTTCCATTCGGCAGACGGCAAATATAATTGGCAAATTAGTGGCTGCTTTTCCAGCCGCACAGTTTGGACCTTTACATTATCAAAATTTGCAATGTGCAAAGGAGCAGGCACACAAAAGGCATGCTGAGTTACAATGGTGGATAGCAAATATTTTTCATTGGTCCAGTAAAATTTAGATTGACACACCTTCAGTTATTTGACAAACTGATATTAGTGCTCTAGGATGGGGAGCTACTGATACCACCTCCAGCTATGGAGGCAGATGTAATATGCATGAGGCATTAATTCTTCAATCCCGTGGTATTAACTATTTACAGTTGTTGGGAGCACTCTATCGCTTAAAGGCGTATTGTACTAGTTTGCATGATTTGCATGTGCAGCTTCAGATTGACAATGTAGCAGTAGAACATGTTAATCACATGGGTGGAATCAAGTCGGTATCATGTGATAAGTTAGCTAACCTTATTTCACACTGTATTACAAGAAACATCTGGATTTCAGCTATCTTCTTACCAGGTAGATTTAACATGGTGGCAGACACCAGGTCATGAAAATTCAATGACAGCACTGGTAATGAACAAGACACCTGGAAGTATGATATTGTTGTGATCAGTGAAACATGTTTGCAGGAGGGCTGTGATTGGAAACTAAATATTCCAGGATTTTGTTACTTCAGGTGTGATAGAATTGGAGGGGCAAGAGGTGGAGGTGTTGCATTGCTAGTCAGGGAAGATATTACAGCAGTGCTTTGGCAGGATAGATTGGAGGGCTCATCTAGCGAGGCTATTTGGGTGGAACTGAGAAGTGGGAAAGGTGTAGCAACACTTATAGGGGTATATTATAGACCGCCAAATGGGGAACGAGAATTGGAAGAGCAAATATGTAACGAGGTAGCAGATATTAGTAGTAAGCACAAGGTAGTGATTGTGGGAGATTTCAACTTTCCACACATAGACTGAGAAACACATTCTGTAAATGGGATGGATGGTTTGGAGTTTGTAAAATGTGTGCAGGATAGTTTTTTGCAGCAATACATAGAGGTGCCTACTAGAGGAGGAGCAGTGCTGGACCTCCTGTTAGGAAATGAGACGGGACAGGTGGCGGAGGTATGCGTTGGGGAGCACTTCGGGTCCAGTGATCACAATACCATTAGTTTCAATATAATTATGGAGAAGGACAGAACTGGGCCTAGGGTTGAGATTTTTGATTGGAGAAAGGCTAACTTTGATGAGATGCGAGATGATTTAAAAGGAGTGAACTGGGACATTTTGTTTTATGGGAAAGATGTAGAAGAGAAATGGAGGACATTTAAAGGGGAAATTTTAAGAGTACAGAATCTTTATGTTCCTGTTCGGCTGAAGGGAACCAGTAAAAATTGGAAAGAGCCCTGGTTTTCAAGGGAAATTGGACATCTTGTTTGGAAAAAGAGGGAGATCTACAATAATTATAGGCAGCATGAAGTAAATGAGGTGCTTGAGGAGTATAAGGAATGTAAAAAGAATCTTAAGAAATAAATTAGAAAAGCTAAAAGAAGATATGAGGTTGCTTTGGCAAGTAAGGTGAAAGTAAATCCAAAGGGTTTCTACAGCTATATTAATAGCAAAAGGATAACAAGGGATAAAATTGATCCATTGGAGAGACCGAGTCGACAGCTATCTGCAGAGCTAAAAGAGATGGGGAGATATTGAACAATTTCTTTTCTTCGCTATTCACCAAGGAGAAGGATATTGAATTATGTGAGGTAAGGGAAACTAGTAGAGTCGCTATGGATACTATGAGTTTCAAAGTAAAAGAAGTACTGACACTTTTGTAAAATATAAAAGTGGATAAGTCTCCAGGACCTGACAGGATATTCCCTAGGACATTGAGGGAAGTTAGTGTAGAAATAGCCGGGGCTATGACAGAAATATTTCAAATGTCATTAGAAACGGGAATAGTCCCCGAGGATTTGCGTACTGCGCATGTTGTTCCATTGTTTAAAAAGGGTTCTAAGAGTAAACCTAGCAATTATAGACCGGTTAGTTTGGCTTCAGTGGTGGGCAAATTAATGGAAAAGATACTTAGAGATAATATATATAAGCATCTGGATAAACAGGGTCTAATTAGGAACAGTCAACATGGATTTATGCCTGGAAGGTCATGTTTGACTAATCTTCTTGAATTTTTTGAAGAGGTTACTAGGGAAATTGACGAGGGTAAAGCAGTGGATGTTGTCTATATGGACTTTAGTAAGGCCTTTGACAAGGTTCTCATGGAAGGTAGGTTAAGAAGGTTCAACTGTTGGGTATAAATGCAGGAATTCCAAGATGGATTCAACAGTGGCTGAATGGGAGAAGCCAGAGGGTAATGGTGGATGGCTGCTTGTCGGGTTGGAGGCAGGTGACTAGTGGGGTGCCTCAGGGATCTGTGTTGGGTCCTTTGTTGTTTGTCATGTACATCAATGATCTGGATTAAGGGGTGGTAAATTGGATTAGTAAGTATGCAGATGATACCAAGATAGCGGGCGTTGTGGATAATGAAGAGGATTTCCAAAGTCTACAGTGATTTAGGCCTGTTGGAAAAATGGGCTGAAAGATGGCAGATGGAGTTTAATGCTGATAAATGTGAGGTGCTACACCTTGGCAGGACAAATCAAAATAGGACGTACATGGTGAATGGTAGGGATTTGAAGAATACAGTTGAACAGAGGGATCTGGGAATAACCGTGCATAGTTCCTTGAAGGTGGAATCTCATATAGATAGGGTGGTAAAGAAAGCTTTTGGTATGCTCGCCTTTATAAATTAGAGCATTGAGTATAGAAGCTGGGATGTAATGTTAAAATTGTACAAGGCATTGGTGAGACCAAATCTGGAGTATGGTGTACAATTTTGGTCGCCCAATTATAGGAAGGATGTCAACAAAATAGAGAGGGTACAGAGGAGATGTACTAGAATGTTGCCTGGGTTTCAACAGCTAAGTTACAGAGATAGGTTAAATAAGTTGGGTCTTTATTCTCTGGAGCGCAGAAGGTTAATGGGGGACTTGATAGAGGTCTTTAAAATGATGAGAGGGATAGACAGAGTTGATGTGGACAAGCTTTTCCCTTTGAGAATAGAGAAGATTCAAACAAGAGGACATGACTTTAGAATTAAGGGACAGAAGTTTAGGGGTAACATGAGGGGGAACTTCTTTACTCAGACAGTGGTAGTGGTGTGGAATGAGCTTCCAGTGGAAGTGGTGGCGGCAGGTTCGTTGGTATCATTTAAAAATAAATTGGATAGGCATATGGATGAGAAGGGTATGGAGGATTATGGTATGAGTGCAGGCAGGTGGGACTAAGGGAAAAAAGTTGTTCGGCACGGACTTGAAGGGCCGAGATGGCCTGTTTCCGTGCTGTAATTGTTATATGGTTATAGAATGGACGTTGAATCGTGAAATATTCAATGATATTGCCGCTCGATATAGCGTACCAGAGATTGATTTTTTTGCATCCAGATTGAATCACCAGTTACCAAAGTATGTTTCATGGGGACCAGACCCTGGGGCAGTGGCGGTAGATGCATTCTCGCTACACTGGGGTGGAATGTTTTTATATGCATTTCCCCCATTTTGCCTCATCAGCCGGTGCCTGCTTAAGATCGAGCAGGACTCCGCCTTTGGCATTTTGCTTGTTCCCAACTGGCCTACACAGCCATAGTTTCCACTTGTTCTGAGACTAATAACACAGCCTTTTATGGCTATCCCCAAAAGCAGTAACCTGCTGGTTCATCCTGTAACTGGAGAGAATCATCCACTACATGACCGTATTAAGCTATTGATTTGCAGATTGTGAGGAGACCGTTCCTGGGGCTCGGACTATCAGGGCATACGGTGGATGTGATTACTGCGGCCTGGAGGGATAGTATTAAAAAACAATATATTTCTCATATCAAGAAATGGGAGGTGATCTGCTTGCAGTAAAACATTTAATGTCATAGGGCAAGCGTACCTGACGTGTGTGAATTTCTTTCCACGCTATATTTTGATGAGCGACTCAGCTATAGTGCCATCAGTAGTGCCAGGAGTGCCTTATCTTCCTACCTGTGGCAAGGATCGTTGCGTCTCACCCTTTAATATCTCGGTTCATGAAGGGTATTTTTAACTGTAATCCCCCAGGCCCAGGTACACGGAAATCTGGGATGTGAGCGTGGTTCTCGTGCTGCTTCGCCAATGGGCTCCAGCAACATCTCAGTCATTGCCTAGACTCACTCTTAAAGTGGTTATGCTCATGGTGCTGATTTCAGCGCTACGTGTCCAGACATTGCAGAAGCTTCGAATGGACAGGATGGTTTAATCTGTTAACAACATAACCTTTTATGTTTATGCTTTACTTAAGCAGAGCAGGCCAGGGACGTCAGGGCTTAAACTTAATTTTATGGCATACCCCATAGACCTTCGCCAATGTGTAGTTACACACTTACGGCAGTATGTCAAGGTCACCAAGAGCCTCAGAGGCCCCGAATTAGCAATATTCATCAGTCACAAAAAGCCTCACAAGAAGGTGTCGGTACAGACCATCTCAAGGTGGCTGAAACAGGTTCTGGCATGGGCCCGAGTGGACACTGATGTTTTTAAATCTTGCTCCACCAAGGGCAGCGAAGGCACTGGACGTCCCTCTCAACCAAATCGTCGCGGCCGCAGGATTGTCCAATGAACCGACGTTTGAAAGGTTCTATCATAAACCTCTTGCCACACCGGAGTTATTTGGCCACTCCATTTTGAATTCTGTTTTGTAGTTTCCCCCTGGGAGAAAGGGGTCGCTATTGTTTTAATTTTTTGTTAATTAAAGCATCAACGTGTTTACGTCTGTATCATGTTTGAATGCATTATTTGTTATTACTCATCCTGTGTCAACCGAGGCAGTGTGTCGCATGGACTTGTATCAACGGCATGAAATCCCAGAGCTTTGAAGTCTTCATGGAATTACTCACGTGACTCCGAAGTAAAATAGTAAGATTAAATGAGAACTTAACAGTTTGAAGTTTGATCTTTATTTTATGAGGAGTTACGCTGAACAATTACGTACCCACCACTCTCAACCCTCATATCACAAAGGTCATCTGGTTGTTCTAGGTTTCTAATCTTACTATGTTACTTCAATAACTGTTACCTGTGATTGCACACCGCTGCTTTGAAGATTGACGTGCATGTGGACTGGCGGGACTTCTTCACGTAATCGCTCATCGTAACTCCTCATAAAATAAAGATCAAACTTCAAACTGGTTAGTTCTCATTTAATCTTACTATTAAACTTCATCTGTTATTTCTCTGCCCATTTCTGCAGCTGATCTGTATCCCACTGTATCTTCTGATAGCCTTCCACATTGTCTGCAACTCCTCCAATGTTGCTGTTGTCAGCAACCCATCTACATTTACGTCGAAGTAAATGCAGTTAGATGTGGATAGTTAAGTAGAAGGAAACAGATGTTTTCTGTTATGAGTGGCATCTTCTAGGTATAGAAGTGATTATGATTATCCTTCAGCCACAGGCATTAAAATGGTTGCTGACATGGTTGGCTGACAACATATTCTATATGATACACTTGTAGTGATTGCAGTGGGTAGTTGAATAAGTTTAGAGATGACACAAAGATTGGTAGTGTTATTGATAGTGAGGAGAATGGTCATAGATTATAGGATGATATTAATCAGTTGGTAATATGGGCAGAACACAGGCAGGTGGAAATTAATCCGAAGAAGTCCAAACTGATACACTTTGGGATAACCAATAAGGATATACACAATTTCCTTGGAATTGTACTTCCTTGGAAAAGAAGGACTTTAGTGCACATCAAAGTATCCCTGAAGAAGCCAGTAAAGGTAGATAAAGTATGAAGAAGGCATTTGTGGCACTTGCCTTCTATAGCCAGGAGTGGAATATAAGAGCAAGGAGGAAATTGTAGAGCTTTACAAAACATTGATAAAGCCACAGCAAGAGTATGGTGTGCAGTTCTGGACATGATTGCCCTGGAGAGGGTGCAAAAGAGATTGCTCAGGACGATGCTCTCTAATTGCTCCCTTCAATTCATTGACGAGATAAACTTGATTAGAAATTATTCCCAAAGGTAGTCTGATTTTACCCATACAGAGATATCCCCACAACCCCATCCTCCATGTTGTTCAATTTGTTTCTTTTGTGTACCTCCCAGTCGTGACAGAGGGTCCATTCTGAAATGTTAACTCCTTTTGGCTTCCCATTGATGCAGCCTGACCAGCATTTTTTGTATTTATTTTGTTAAGCCTCAGGATGTTGCCTGGGATGGAACGGTTCAGATGTGAGAAAAGACTGGATAGGCTGGGTTTGTTTTCCTGGGAGCAGAGGATGCTGTGGGGATGATTTGATGGAGGTATACAAAATTATGAAAGCCATAAATATGAGAGATAGTAAGAATTTTTACCCTGATGTGTCTAAGACCAGAGGTCATAGGTTTAAGGTGAGGAGTAATAAGACCAGATGGTGGCTGGAATCTGAAATGTAATGTTGAGTGTTAGATGCTAGTATTTTCAATACATGCAAGTATTAAAATGAGCATTTGAAATGCCATGGCATAAAATGCTATAGACCAAATACTGATAAATGGGATTAGCGTAGATGATAATGATTGTCAGCAATGGATATCGTGGTCCAAAGGGCTCATTTCTGTGCTGTATGCTTACATGACGTTGATATTACTAGCATGCTGCTGCTTGAAATTCTGCAAAATGTAAGTTCGGAACAGGCTACTATCTGTATAAATTGCCCTCCTGGTGGATAACATAGAATAAATTCTCACTACCATCTCTAGAGTTAGTGCTACAGATGAAAACATCTGTGGGAATAACAAAAACTTTTGTGCATCCATCCAGCAGGCAGTGAAGAAAGCGAATGGCATGTGGCCTTCAAAACAAGAGGAGTTGAGTATAGGAGCAAATAGGTCCTTCTGCAATTGTGTAAGGCCCATTGAGACCACACCTGGAGTATTTTGTGCAGTTTTGGTCCTCTAATTTGAGGAAGGAAATTATTGCTATTGAGGGAGTGCTACATAGGTTTACAAGGTTAATTCCCAGGATGGCGGGACTGTCATATGCTGAGAGAATGGAGCGGCTGGGCTTGTATACGTACTCTGGAGTTTAGAAGCATGAGAGAGGATCTTATTGAAATATATAAGATTATTAAGGGTTTGGCATGCTAGAGGCAGGAAACATGTTCCCAATGTTGGGGGAGTCCAGAACCAGGAACCACTGTTTAGAAGGGGTAAGCCGTTTAGAATGGAGATGAGGAAACATTTTTTCACACAGAGAGTTGTGAGTGTGGAATTCTCTGCCTCAGAGGGCGGTGGATGCCAGTTCTCTGGATACTTTCAAGAGAGAGCAGATAGGGGTCTTAAAGATAGCGGAGTCAGGGGATATGGGGAGAAGGCAGGAATGGAGTACTGATTCGGGATGATCAGCCATGATCACATTGAATGGCGGTGCTGGCTCGAAGGGCCGAATGGACTGAATGGACTCCTGCACCTATTGTCTATTGTCTATTGTTTATCTTCATTTCCTGTTTCCTCAACTTTGGCAAGTGCCTTCTGGTTCTTTCCAAGTTCTTCACTTCAATCAATCTATTAATTAGAATGTTATCAAAGTAAATTTTGAGATCTGATCCTGATACCCTCTAGTGTTATACCAATTTGAGGATCCATAATCTGCTCTACGTAGCTTAGTGTACTTAAAATTATCCCTTCTGTCCTCCTCTGTACCTATTCCCCTCTCTGTAAATGTGTTTCTTGAAGTGAGGAAATGCATGGCACACAAATCTTCAAAGGGAACGTCCCTTTCAAATTCCCTGAACATTTTAAGCATAGGTATTCTAATTGAGCCTGACAAGCTAACTTTGCTTCTAACTCCACAGATACTGCCTAACCCTCTGTGTTTTTTACAGAATTTTCTTTTTTAAGGCCACAAACCATTTACAAATGTGGTTCACCACTTAAGCATGACATTTTCAGGAATGCTCATTGAAGTATTTTATTAATTTATTTTTGTTTATTTTCATCTTATATCCCAGGACATATTTGCAATCTCATCTTCTTTGAAAGAGGTTTGCGTGAGTTTAATTTCCTAAAAATATATAGTTATAATCTATTTTCTGCTTCCAAGGATGTACCGAGTTACTAAGAATCATTCATACATTTATTGACCAGATAATTTATAAAAATACACATGGTCCAGGAATAAAAGAGGAGTTAATTACAATTCTCTACACATGTGGCTCTGAAGTATAGGATTCATTGGAGAAGACACATTGAATCTTGCTTGAGTAGAACATGCGTCCAAGGGTCTAATGTAGGATCCCACAGTGTAATATGGGTATTACCTGTGGTTCTGAAAAACATAAGTAAGTTGACACAACTGCGCTGCATAACAGCTGTGTAGAAACTGGCCATAAGGGTTGAATTTCCAAGCTCTCCTGAGATTTATATACATGATTTCTCAACTGGAGTAAGAGCAGGCAACAACTGTGGCTTGGAAGGAATAAAATTGAAATCTGATAGCATCTGGTGGCATAATTGCTTAGCATCATGCTCCTGATCTGAGACCTAATACACTTCATGCTAAGAACTTAAATTGAGTGGCAAGCAAGATAGCTTGTTCGGATTTCTTGAGATTCAGGGATGGTTCCATTAGATTAAAGATGGCAAATGTAACTCCTTTATTCAAAAAGGGAGGGAGATACAAAGCAGTAAACTGCTGTCAATTAGCTTAATAACTGAAATAGAAAAAATGTTAGAAGTGAGAAGTGTTATTACAGGGCACTTGAATTTCTCTAAGTGCCCTGTAATAACACTTGTATTGTGAAAGACAATTGTCATCTTGTTGTGGTGGAGAAGCTTGTGTGGTCCTGAGATCCTGAGAGTGATGCCATCTGGAGCTATGTTCCTGTTCAGGACACCCATGGCGGTAAGGTCGAGGGGGAGGTCCCTGACAAAGAGCAATCCAACCAAGACCTCAACGGTGGAACAGGTGGAGGATGATGGCTCACTTTAGTGGAGCGTCACAATGGCTGGGAAGACGGATTAAGGCTGCAGGAGAAAAGGACCCTCGGTCGTCTTGGACTCCATGTCACTGGATCCTGACCCAGATCTGTCAAGGACCATGTGATGGCTCTCTGTGCACCAGTCTCCCCATGTTAAATGAAGACATGCACAGGCATCCGCCAGAGGACAGTCATACTCGTTTCGAGTGTCCGCCGATGATGATTGTGAAAGAACGATCATTTTTTTGCCAATTTATTGTTCTTATTGGAGTTCTTTGAATAATTAACATGTGCATGGATACATGGGGAAACTGGTGCATGTGCTACATTTACATTTCCAGAAGAAATTTGATAAGGTGCCACTTCAAAGATTATTATGGAAAGAAAAGTTTGTGGTGCAAGATGTAACATATTCACATGAATATAAGATTAGCTGGCTGGTAGGAAACAGACAATTGGCATAAATTAGTTTATTTCAGGTTGGCAAGATGTAACTGTACCACAGGGATCAATGCTACAGCTTCAACTCTGTACAATTTATATTAATGAGTTGGATGAAGGCACCAAAGATATGATTACTAAATTGACAGGAAAGCTAGTTATGAAGATGATATAAGGTGGCTACTAAGGAATATAGATAGGGTAAGTGAGTGGAAAAGTCTCATAAATAGAGAGTAATGTAGGAAAACGTGAAATTGTCCATTCTGGCAGGAAAGATTAAAAATATTTTATGTAACTGGTAAAAGACTGTAGTTTGGAGATACTGAGAAATCTGGATATCCTGGTGTATAATTCACAAAAGGCAAATCATTGAGAAAGTTAACCAGAATGTTTTTGTTTATAGCAGTGAGAAATTGAATTCAAAAGTATTGGATGGGACCATATCCAGAGTACTGTGTATAGGAATGGTCTCTTTGCTAAACAAAGCATGTTAAAGCTTTGGAACCAGTTCAGGGTGGGATTGCAGGATAAATACCTGTACTTGCCAGGTGATCTGATCGGGAAAGATTGGACTGCGTAGGCTTTGAATTGTTGGACTTTAGAAGAATGAGAAAGGACTTGATGAAACCACAAGATCCTGAAGGATCTTGTCAGAGTGAATAAAGTTTAGCTTAGTTTATTATTGTCGCATATATCGAGGTACAGTGAAAAGCTTTTGTTTGCGTGCTATCCAGTCACTAGAAAGACTATACATGATTACAATCAAGCTGTGCTCAAAAACAGGATAAAGGGAATAATGTTTAGTGCAAAATAATGTACAGTAAAGTCTGATTAAAGATAGTCCAAGGGTCTCCGATGAGGTAGATGGTAGGTCAAGACCACTCTCTAGTTGGTGAAAGCATGGTTCAGTTGCCCGATAACTGTTGGGAAGAAACTGCTCCCTGAAGCTGGAGGTGTGCATTTTCAAATGTCTGTACCTCTAGCCTGATGAAAGAAGGGAGAAGAGAGAGCGTCGAGGGTAAGACTCGTCCTTAATTATGCTGATGGCCTTCCAGAGGCAGCAAGAAGTGGAGATGGAAGGGAAATAAATTTGAGTAATGGTCTGGACTACATCCCTCTCCGCAATTTCTTGCACTCTTGGATGGAGCTGTTCCTGATAAAATGGTTTCTACGGCGCATCTGTAGAAGTTGGTAAGACGTATTGGGGATATACCAAACTGCTCTATTTTCTCACAGAGTATCTCTGCAAATCCTATGTCCAGGACTGGAATAGTTATTAAATCCACAGAAAATATTGCCTCCTGTGATGCTCAAGGCTACACGCTTATCCCCTTGCTCTATTTTCTACGACCATAACTGCGTGGCCTAGCACAGCTCCAATACCATTTATAAATTAACTGATGCCTACCTCAGCAACAGAACACTATGGACCAACTTTTGCACTACCATAGACTTCAATTGTGTTTCGCACTAATGTCTTGTTTTTATTCAGACTTTTATTTTCACTATCTCGCATAATTTTGTGAAATGTCCGTCTAATTTATGGTTTGTTGTGTAGTCTGAGTTTATGTGCCTGTGATGCCGCTGTAATCCGCTACTTCCTTTGAAGGCTTAGGAAGTTTGGCATGTCCCCTACAACTCTCACAACTAGAAAGCATTTCATCAGGATGCATCACAGCTTGGTTTGGGAACAGCTCCATCCAGGGCTGCAAGAAATTGCAGCGAATTGTAGATGCAGCCTAGGCCACCACACAAACCAACCTCCTTTCCATTCACCCCATTGACACCTCACGCTGCCTCGGCAAGGCCAGCAGCATAATCAAGGATGCCCAGATTATGCCTCGAGAGGCCCAGGGAGCCTGTTGGTGAGAGAGGGTGGAGTACCTGGAGCTGTGAGTATAAAACACATTGCGGGGCTTGCTTTCACAGAGGTCCAGGGAGCCTTTGGCGAGAGGGGGTGGAGTACCTGGAGCTGTGAGACCGAATTCTGCAATGTTCCATCTCACTTCCAGAGAAGGAATCTGGTGAAGCCTCTGATTGGTGGAAGAGGACCAGAGGAAGCAGCTGATTGGGTGCAACCCTGGGTTTACAATTTTTACATTTCTGCCTTCAGGTTTAAGGATTCTGGGAGTTAAGGATTCTGAGAGTTAAGGATTCAGTATTTATTAGTATTTATTAGTAAAGTTTAAAGGATAAGTTTTTGTGTTTTTTAATATTTAATACAGAGTAAATATTTAATACAGAGTAAGATATGTCAGAAGAGATTGGCCCCGTGCCTTGCTCAGCCTGCAACATGTGGGAGATCAGGGATATTGTCGGTGTCCCTGCTGACTACGTTTGCAGGAAGTGTGTCCAGCTGCAGCTCCTGGAAGACCACATTGAACGATAGGAACTGCGGCTGGATTCATACTGGAGCATCCACGATGCAGAGAAAGTCATGGATAGCACGTACAGCGAGTTGGTCACAATGCAGGTAAAAGGTAAGAGGACAGAAAGGGAATGGGTGGCCAATAGCCAGCAAAGCAGTAGGCAGGTAGTGCAGGAGTCACCTGCGGTCATCTCCCTCCTAAACAGATATACCATTTTGGATACTGTTGAGGGAGATGGCTCATCAGGGGAAGACAGCAGCAGCCAAGTTCATGGCACCATGGGTGGCTCTGCGGCACATGAGGGGGGAAAAAAGAGGGGAAGGGCAATAGTAATAGGGGATTCAATTGTCAGGGGAATAGATAGGCGTTTCTGCGGCCGCAAACAAGATTCCAGGATGGTATGTTGCCTCCCTGGTGCAAGGGTCAGGGATGTCACTGAACGGCTGCAGAACATTCTGGAGGGGGAGGGTGAAGAGCTGGTTGTCGTGGTGCATATTGGCACCAACGCTATAGGTAAAAAAAGGGATAAGGTCCTACAAGGTGAATTTAGGGAGCTAGGAGATAACCTTAAAAGTAGGACCTCAAAGGTAATAATCTCTGGATTACTACCAGTACCATGGGCCAGTAGAAATAGGAGGATGTTGCAGATGAAAACGTGGCTTGAAAACTGGTGCAAGGGGGAGGGATTCAAATTTTTAGGGCACTGGAACCAGTTCTGGGGGAGGTGGGACCAGTACAAACAGGACAGTCTGCACCTGGGCTGGAATGGAACCAATGTCCTTGGGGGAGTGTTTGCTGGTGCTGTCAGGGAGCATTTAAACTAATGTGGCAGGGGTAATGCATACAAGAGCAGAGAGGCAGGTGGGTGTAAAACGAGGGTAGAAGCAATAGGTAGCAAGGTGAAAAGTAAAAGTGGCAGGCAGACAAAACCAGGGGAAAAAATCAAAAAGGGCCACTTTTCAACATAATTGTATAAGGGGTAAGAGCGTTGTAAAAACAAGCCTGAAGGCTTTGTGTCTCAATGCAAGTAGTATTCGTAATAAGGTGGATGAGTTGAACGTGCAGATAGCTATTAATGATTATGATATAGTTGGGATCACGGAGACATGGCTTCAGGGTGACCGAGGCTGGAGCTGAACATCTATGGATATTCATTATTCAGGAGGGATGGAGAAAAAGGAAAAGGAGGTGATATAGTGTTGCTGGTTAGAGAGGAGATTAAGGCAATGGAAAGGAAGGACATTAGCTTGGAGGATGTGGAATCGGTATCGGTAGAGCTGCAAAACACTCAGAGGCAGAAAACGCTGGTGGGTGTTGTGTACAGGCCACCTAACAGTAGTAGTGAAGTTGGGGATGGTATCAAACAGGAAATTAGAAATGCGTGCGACAAAGGCAAAACAGTTATAATGGGTGACTTCAATCTACATATAGATTGGGTGAATCAAATTGGCAGGGGTGCTGAGGAAGAGGGTTTTTTGGAATGTATGCGGGATAGTTATCTAAATCAACATGTAGATGAACCAACGAGGGAGCAGGCTATTTTAGACTAGGTTTTGAGTAATGAGGAAGGGGTAGTTAGCAGTCTTGATCTACGTGCCCCCTTGGGCAAGAGTGGCCATAATATGGTTGAGTTCGTCATTAGGATGGAGAGTGACATTGTTAATTCAGAAACAATGGTTCTGAACTTAAAGAAAGGTAACTGTGAGGGTATGAGATGTGAATTGGCCAAGATTGACTGGCAATTAATTCTAAAAGGGTTGATGGTGGATATGCAATGGAAGACATTTAAAGACTGCATGGATGAACTACAAAAATTGTTCATCCCAGTTTGGCAAAAGAATAAATCAGGGAAGGTAGTGCATCCGTGGATAACAAGGGAAATCGGGGATAGTATCAAAGCAAAGGATGATGCATACAAAGTAGCCAGAAAAAGCAGCATACCAGAGGACTGGGAGAAATTCAGCGACCAGGACAAAAGGCTTAATTAGGAAAGGAAAAATAGATTATGCAAAAAAAACGGCAGGGAACATAAAAACTGACTGCAAATGTTTTTATAGATATGTGAAGAGAAAGAGATTAGTTAAAACAAATGTAGGTCCCCTGCAGTCAGAAACAGGTGAGTTGATCATGGGGAACAAGGATATGGCGGACCAATTGAATAATTACTTTGGTTCCGTCTTCACTAAGGAAGACATAAATAATCTGCCGGAAATAGCAGGGGACCGTGTGTCAAAGGAGGAATTGAGTGAAATCCAGGTTAGTCGGGAAGTGGTGTTGGGTAAATTGAATGGATTAAAGGCTGATAAATCCCCAGGGCCAGATAGGCTGCATCTCAGAGTACTTAAGGAAGTAGCTCCGGAAATAGTGGATGCATTAGTGATAATCTTTCAAAACTCTTTAGATTCTGGAGTAGTTCCTGAGGATTGGCGGGTAGCAAACGTAACCCCTCTTTTTAAGAAGGGAGGGAGAGAGAAAACGGGGAATTACAGACCTGTTAGTCTAACATCGGTAGTGGGGAAAATGCTAGAGTCAATTATTAAAGATGGGATAGCAGCACATTTGG
Organism: Raja brachyura; assembly: GCA_963514005.1. The sequence continues at coordinate 33,960,551 of OY740790.1, forward strand.
AAAATGGTGCAATCATTGGACAAAGTCAGCATGGATTTACGAAAGGTAAATCATGTCTGACGAATCTTGTGGAATTTTTCGAGGATGTAACTAGTAGCGTGGATAAGGGAGAACCAGTGGATGTGGTGTATCTGGACTTCCAGAAGGCTTTCAACAATGTCCCACATAAGAGATTAGTATACAAACTTAAAGCATACGGCATTGGGGGTTCAGTATTGATGTGGATAGAGAACTGGCTGGAAAACAGGAAGCAAAGAGTAGGAGTAAATGGGTCCTTTTCACAATGGCAGGCAATGACTAGTGGGGTACCGCAAGGCTCAGTGCTGGGACCCCAGCTATTTACAATATATATTAATTATCTGGATGAGGGAATTGAAGGCAATATCTCCAAGTTTGCGGATGACACTAAGCTCGGGGGCAGTGTTAGCTGTGAGGAGGATGCTAGGAGACTGCAAGGTGACTTGGATAGGCTGGGTGAGTGGGCAAATGTTTGGCAGATGCAGTATAATGTGGATAAATGTGAGGTTATACACTTTGGTGGCAAAAACAGGGAAGCAGACTATTATCTAAATGTTGGCCGATTAGGAAAAGGGGAGATGCAGCGAGACCTGGGTGTCATGGTACACCAGTCATTGAAAGTAGACATGCAGGTGCAGCAGGCAGTGAAGAAAGCAAATGGTATGTTAGCTTTCATAGCAAAAGGATTTGAGTATCGGAGCAGAGAGGTTCTACTTCAGTTGTACAGGGTCTTGGTGAGACCACAGCTGGAGTATTGCGTACAGTTTTGGTCTCCAAATCTGAGGAAGAACATTGTTGCCATAGAGGGAGTGCAGAGAAGGTTCACCAGACTGATTCTTGGGATGTCAGGACTGTCTTATGAAGAAAGACTGGATAGACTCGGTTTATACTCTATAGAATTAAGGAGATTGAGAGGGGATCTTATAGAAACTTACAAAATTCTTAAGGGGTTGGACAGGCTAGATGCAGGAAGATTGTTCCCGAGGTTGAGGAGGTCCAGGACAAGGGGGAAATCCTTTAAGACCGAGATGAGAAATACTTTTTTCACACACAGAATAGTGAGTCTCTGGAACTCTCTGCCTCAGAGGGTAGTTGAGGCCAGTTCATTGGCTATATTTAAGAGGAAGTTAGATGTGGCCCTTCTGGCTAAGGGGATCAGAGGGTATGGAGAGAAGGCAGGTACGGGATACTGAGTTGGATGATCAGCCATGATCATATTGAATGACAGTGCAGGCTCGAAGGGCCGAATGGCCTACTCCTGCACCTAATTTCTATGTTTCTATGCATCACACCCTGGCCACTCCCTCTTCTCTCCAATCAGGCAAAAAGTATTGAAGTATGAAAATGCACACCATCAGATTCAGGGACAGTTTCTTCCCAGCTGTTATCAGGCAAATGAATCATCCTACCACAACCAGAGAGCAGTGCTGAACTACTATCTAACTCTTAGATAACCCCTGGACTATCGTTGATAGTGGCTTTACCTTGCACTAAACGTTATTCCCTGAACATGTATCTATACACTTCAATGGATCGATTGTAATCATGTATTGTCTTTCTTCTGAGTGGTCAGCGTGTTACAAAAGCTTTTCACTTCGCCTCGGTGACAATAAACTAAAGTAAGCAAGATATTCTTACGGCTGTACTTCTCTGTACTTGTGCATATGACAATAAATTTGACATGACATCATCTATCAGGCCAAGCAATTCCTCTACTGCCTTGACTTTAGGTGGATCTGGTTTCAGACCCACTGGTGGTCAAGTGACCCAATAAAGACTTCCTTTAGTTTTGAGCTTTCATCTGCTTGTTCCATTTCACTTGCTGATCCTATTGGAACTCCCAACTTTCAGTAATAATTTACCAATTCCACCATTTCTCCTTTTTCAAAGACATATTTTCTTTCAACTCATTAAGACATTCAAGTGCTGCATCTTTTCATTGCTGAAATTCTTCAGGTGCTGTATTGATTCCCAACGGCATTATTCACCAATCGTACCTCCAAATAGTAGCAATGTTACAAAATTTTGAGATTTTAAAAATCAAGTCTGCAATTTATCCCATCAAATAAAGCATAAAAAGAAGTTTAATTTGACACCTAATTAACTTTCATATCTTCAGTATTAAGAAAGTTATGGCCATTTTCATACTCGGAAATTAGCATATTGTTCCCCTTTGCCTTTCAATTGACTTAACTCAAAAGCTGTGATCTAGAACCGTTAAAAGCCCATAACTTTCTTAAAAATTAAGAGAACTCAATGAAATGTTCAGTTATTATAGATTGAAGCATTCTGAAACAAATATGAAACCATCTTACTCAGATGACCTGAAATTAAAGCATATAATTAGTTAGTTATCTAATTGTAGCTAATTACAACATTCAATGAGTAGATCTAAACATCTATCCATTTCTTAAGAAAAGATAAACTTTTTTTAAATTGCCTAAGTGTCCAAATAACATTCACACAATAATCCACAATATAACATAATTTTTAAATCTCATTTTCTTGAATTACTGGGCCAAATTGAATGAATTTAGTGTTTAATGCCTGTAAATGTATGGCCATTTAAATCAACTAGCGAGTGGGTTTTAGTGGAATGTGGTGGATTGGAACGTTGCAGTTTGCTGTGAAGTTGGTATAAAAAATACAGCCGGTTCATGCATTTTTTTTGGACCCCATTTCGCAACATGAAAATATTATTAAAGCCTCCATAAAAACCAACTTTTAATATAAAAATAAACTATGTACCTTTTCTTCTCCCCTACGCAAAATCCTTCCCATTGTCGGCTCTCACGGCTTTTGATTTTTAAATTACTCTAGATAATAAATAATCTAGCGTAATTTAAAAATACCTTCATTAATGAAATGTCGGAGCGATTTTTCTTCCGCAACGAAATCGCCCGACATTGATCAATTTGCCCAATCTGAAGAAAAACTGCACTTTAAGCCCGCCCCCCTCTGAAAGGCGCCAAAGTCGCGCACACGGGGAGTGGCAGAACTGCAGCGCTGCTCAAGGTAAGTTTTGTAACATACCTACAAATAGTGTGTTGAAACAGAAGTCTGAAGAAGGATCCCAACCTGAAAGATCATCCATTCATGTCCTCCAGACATGCTGCTGATCCACTGAGTTACTCCACTATAACTCCACTATATTGTATTTTATTTTTGTAAACTGGCATCTGCAATTTCTTGTATTCCTCTTAAATATGAACTTTCCTCATCAAGCTCTACATGGTGGAACCCATTCTTTCTATCCGGCATAGTGAAAATACTTGCTTTATTCAGGTCAAGCAACCCATTTGCTTCCATGTCTTTAGATATTGGCTCCTCTTCAGAGCTTCATTAAGATCTTATGGCCCTAGATGCATTTTCATTTTGCTAAGTTAAGCTAGAGAGGAGACATCAATGTAACCCAGTTCAAGGGTGAGGGGAGTTTAGCGAATGTGACCTGTGATTCAGATTGCAGCAATTGGTCCTGTAACTCCGATTCGATTCCCCACAGGGGCCACGGAGGCTATCGACTCACAGAGATGGTATAAGTATATCTACTTGGGCTTGTATCTATGTCTTGGTCTTTCTACCTTGGCATTAGGAGCCATTGAAACATGCATGCGAGAAGGTTTCAAGGCACTCAGTCTTGACATAGTGGATGTTCGGAGGACCCTAAAAGGAGTGAACGCACGAAAGGCGGCAGGCCCTGATAACATACCAGGGCGGGTGCTCAGGGAATGTGCTGATCAGCTGGCACATGTCCTTACGGACATATTTAACACCTCGCTGAACCAGGCTGTCGTCCCATTATGTTTCAAGACTGCCACCATCATACCAGTGCCAAAAAAATCCAACATACAATGTCTCAATGACTACCGCCCTGTAGCACTCACCCCCATAATGATGAAGTGCTTCGAGAGGCTAGTCAGGGACCACATCACCTCCAGACTCCCCTCCACACTCGACCCATACCAGTTTGCTTACAGGCCAAACCGCTCCACAGAGGACGCTATATCCTCCGTGCTCCATCTGAGCCTGGAACATTTAGAGGAGAAAAACACCTATGTGCGAATGCTGTTCGTGGATTTCAGTTCAGCATTCAACACCATTATCCCACAGCACCTGATAAGCAAACTGGTTCCATTGGGCCTCGGCACCCCCATGTGTAACTGGCTACTGGACTTCCTCACTGACAGACCCTAGTCTGTGAGGGTTGGAAATAACACCTCCAATACCATCTCTCTGAGCACCGGCTCCCCTCAGGGCTGTGTCCTGAGTCCACTGCTGTTCACCCTGATGACTCACGACTGTTGTGCCAGGTTTAGTACAAACCACATCATGAAGTACGCAGATGACACAACAGTGGTGGGCCTCATCAGGGACGACAATGAGCTGGCTTACAGGGAGGAGGTGAAACAACTGGCGGACTGGTGCAATACGAACAACCTGATCCTGAATGTCGAGAAAACAAAGGAGGTTATCGTCGACTTCGGGAAAACCCGGCACAGTCCCACACCACTTCACATCAACGACAGCGATGTGGAGGTGGTCAGTAGCACAAAGTTCCTGGGGGTGCAGATCACTAACAGTCTGACCTGGTCGAATAACATCTCATCAACTGTTAAGAGAGCGCAGCAGCGGTTGCACTTTCTGCGCCGGATGAGAAGAGCTCATCTCCCCCATCCCATCCTCACTACTTTCTACAGGGGCACCATAGAGAGTATTCTGACCAGCTGTATCTCTGTCTGGTTTGGGGACTGTAGTGCCTCCGACTGGAAGTCTGTGCAGAGAGTGGTGAGGACAGCGGAAAAAATCATCGGGACCTCTCTCCCCTCAATCGGGGATATTGCGACCAAACGCTGCGTGTCTAAGGCCAGCAGTATTATAAAGGACCCCACACATCTCCATCACGGACTGTTCACTCTGCTGCCCTCGGGAAAAAGATACCGTAGCATAAGGAGCAGAACATCAAGGTTCCGTAACAGCTTCTTCCCATGAGCCATCAGAATGCAACGTAATTTCGTTTGGAACTGCATATATCAATGTATTTCTAAATGACAATAAAGTTTGTTTGACTTGACTTGACTTTTCCTGGAAGCCAACTCTCATTGTGGACTAACTGGTATTTGACTCTCAGATTTCCTCATTCTGTGGCAGTCACCTACATATTCACCTGCAAGTCATGGAAATGATTGCATTGAAGCACTCATGATCATACTATTAGTTTATACCACCAAGGGCATCTTTCCACCACATATGAGGATGACATCTTTAAGGTCTATTACAATGAAATCTTTATCATCCCTCTGTTGTTTCTTTAAATTTGTCACCTGTCCATAGCATCTCACAGAAGGCTAGTCCCTCACCAGTCTGAAGAAAGGTCTCTACCTGAAACGTCACCCATTCCTTCTCTTCAGAAATGCTGCCTGGCCCGCTGAGTTACTCCAGCTTTTTGTGTCTATCTTAGATTATACTATTGTCTTATCAACTGCCCTGACTCACGAGGTTTAAGTTACATTAGTTTTCTTCACCATGCTATTGTACTTTACACTGTTTTTCTTTTAATCTTTTTTAAACATGGTGAACATGGTTGGCGAGGGCAGCAACTAGTGTCTGTGTCTAATTGACCGGAGAAGCTGCCTTCTCGATCCTCTGCTGTCCTTCTTATGAACTTACTCTGACAATACTGGTGGGAAGGCATTTCCAAGAATTAAACCCGGTTCAATGAAGGACCATCAATGTAATCCTAAATGTAAGTTTTGAACTTGGAGGGGAATCTGTAGGTGGCGGTGTTCCCATTCACCTTCTGCCTTTGGTTTTAGTTGTTTGCAATTTGTAAGGTTTTGTCAGAGTAACCTAGGCAAGTGATTTGTATGTTTGCAGATATCACACGCTGCATCCATCCTATGCAGGTGATGTAGCAAATTAAATTTAGGATTGTAGATGAGGTACCGATTAAGCAGGCTACTTTTTATTCAATAGAGAATTATTGGAGCTGCACTCATCCAGGTAAGTGGAGAACCTCATCTACTGCATCCTGTGTTCCCAATGTGACGTCCTGTACATTGGTGAAAACAAGTGTAGACTCGGCAATCATTTTGCATTACACATATCCTTGGATCTGCCAAGACCTATTTGATCTCCTATTCCCATCCTCACCTTTCTGTGCTGGGCCTCCTCCATTGCCAAAGTGAGGCCACACTCAAACTAGAGGCACAGAACATCATATTCCACTTGGGTAACTTACAACCCTATGGTATGAAAGCTAAATTCTCCAATTTTAGGTAAGCTCTAACCAGCCCCCCCCCCTTCTTTTCTCCCTACATCCTCCCCTTCTCTTCCGTAATATGTAAGGAGTGATTGAGAGAGTGAGATAACATATCACTTGTGTGAATGACTGATCCATGGTTCACATGGATTCGATGAGCCGAAGAGGCTGTTTCCATGCTGTATGTGAAAACTAAAGTAAACATTGCGCAAATGTAAATAGAAGCGGTGTTTGTCAATTTCAATGGTTACCCAGGTTAATGTAGGAACAGTGTTCTTAAGAGATCAATGTGTCTGATTACTGCTGGCAGGTTACATGGAAATAGCAGCTTTTCCCCGCAATCTGTTTTAAATCCAAGACAATGTTTTTTTCTACTTATCTACTCCAAAGTAATATATAAATGATTCCCTCATTCTAAATTGAAATTTTGGTATAACATATTTTATCTGTGTAACACAAATAGTGTTCCTTAATTCATCACCCATATTATATCCAATTCATGTTGTGGAAGCACATGTTATAGCAGAGCTACCTGGGCCTATAGCAGAACGTGCCCTTTGTGACAGAAGCCACAGAAACCTTCCAGGACAACAACCAGGCACTCAAAGTGGGAAGCTCTCATTTACCCCAATACTAACAACTTAGAATGAGGCCATTTGGTTCATTGAGTGAATGCTGATTCTTAGAACAATCCCATCAATCCCATTCCCTTGCTTATTTTTCTGTGATTTATTCTTTCATATCTGCCCATTAAATACTTCCCTCAGTCCTCTAAGAGCTCCGACACTATGGGTAATTTAAAGTAGCTAAATAATCTAACAACCATCATCATCTTGGCAAAATGACTAAAACTGGAGCTTCCAAGTCAGGATATGCAAACACTCCATAGTCAGCACCAGAGATTAGAAATGAACATGGTTCACTGGAGGTGGCAGGAATGTTTCTGTACAGATTTTACATGCTGAATTAATGTTTTATGGTTCTATGTTTCCTGTAAGGTATAGTTCAACAATATTTAATCAGTGTTTACATTTGAAACAATGTTGCAAATTAAAATGTGGATACAAGGAATTGCAGATTCTGGTTTACAAAAAATGACACTATGTACTTGAGTAACTCAGCGGATCAGGCAGCATCTGAGGGGTAGGGAGAAATAGATACGAGTCCAGGTGGGGATCCTAACTGCGTACCCCACCTTCCCCTCCCCTGTTCCCCACTTGGACGTGCACCTATTTCTCCCATCCCCCTCCACCTCCACCTATATGCCGTCCTCTAGCTTCACAATTCTTAACACTTCAAGCCTTTTGTCTCACATCTTCTGTCTTTTCATCTCTGGCTTTTGCCCTTCACCTGCTTATTAAAAACCTTCCTTATCTGTATTGACCTATTACCTGCCAGGCTTTGTCCTGTTCTCCTCTCTTCCTGGTTTTTGTCCCCTCCCCCCACCACAATAAGGCTGAAGAAAGGTACTGAGCTGAATGTCACCTATCCATGCCTGATCTGCTCAGTTAATCCAAAACTGTCTTCTTTTGCTAATTAAAATACTAGCACATGTTTTTAATTAAATATCCACAGAGAACAAGAAGAAGAGTTGGATTAGTATGATGGTATTACTTAAAATTCACAGTAATTGTTAGCCTGGGTTCCAAGCATCTCTGATATATGTTTTCTTAATTTTTTTATAAATGGCAGCTGATGAATTAAACCGATTAAGAATCTAAATATGGAAGAGAAGAAAAATTCGAGGGTAAGTAATCATGGAAATAAATCAGTGCAAAAAAATTAACTTTTCATAATAGAAAAGGAAGAAAATATCAGCTTCCTTTAAAAATAAGTAAATATTGAACCGTAAACATACCTCAAAATCAAAGAAGTCAAGATCACAGTATTGGTATTGTTCTTACACATTTCAAACCATTTATGCACCTCCTCTAATCTCATCTGCTGCAACTGGTGTCCTCGTTATGGGCCTCTGTTCATTGGCAAGACCAAGCGTAGACTTTGTGAACACTTTGCCAAAAAACTTGTACTCAGTCTGCCAAGGGCTACCAGATATATAGGTTGCTAACAATTTTAACTCCCCTTTCTATCCTGACCTTCCTGCCCTGGGCATCTTCCATTGCCAGAATGAGGCCATATGCAAACTGGAAGAACAACACCTCACATTCCGCTTGGATAGCTTACAACCTAATGTTATGAACATTGAATTAGCCTATTTTAAGTAATTAACCCACAATATTCTCATTCCCCCTCCCCTTTCTCCTCCAAGAACCTCCCCGCTCTATCTATACTCCTCTCTTCCTCCTTCCCACCCTCCCCGAGACCTGGCTGACTTCAAACCTGTTCTGCCCCTGTCCCTCCACCTACTGTTTACAATGGATACATTATTCACAATCCATGAGTTGAACAATTTGCAACTCTTTTCCTCTTGGACTCATACCTGCATCTCTGGTGTTTTCCCAACAATCTGCCCATCAAATAACCCCCTCACCTATGTTCACCTATTACCGGCTTGCTCTGTCCTGCCCCTGCTCTCTTCCGGCTTTCTTTCCTGCCCTGCTACAATCAGTTTGAAGAATAGTTCCAACCAAAAACCTTCCCTATCCATGTGGTCCATGGATGCTGCCTGATTTACTCTAGCATTTTGTACCTATCAGTGGTATATGTCAACATCTGCAGTTCCTTATTATTATATTCTGAATTTCAAATTGGCAGCAGAGGTCAAAGTGGACAATTTCAGGAATACGTTTCAGTGAAATTATAGCCCAAGGATAACTCTGAATCATGTATCAGCAACCAATGTTCCCACGATGTGAGTTTACCCAAGAGCTCTCCCAAGGTTTAAAATCACAAGTTTTTTTTACTCTTGGACATTTTTCACAACTTCACGAGTTATCGCGTTTCCCGAGTACCTGCCGTTAGCATTATGAGCTGCTACGAGACATCCACGAGCTCCTACGTACCCGCTACGTACATTCTCCGAGTTCGAATCAGGGGAAAACTCGGGAGAACTCTTGAATTACCTCATACAGTGGGACAGGGTCTTAATGTTTAATGCAATTTTTGCACTGAAATCGCTACATCGGATGGTATAAGTACAAAATGTAAAAGATAAAGGTCTATGCTGTAGATTGTCTAGCATCCTGATGGTCAATTAGTACAAAGTAGTCGAAATGTTGAATAATCATAGCAATCAATCATTCACAATTAATCTACAATAGATTTATACAATATTTTTTTTAATCAGTGGTGAAGATCTATGGACAAGTCACCTGTTCCTGCCAAAAATGGATAGAATAAATTGGGAATAGTTATTTTTGGGTAAGTGCACATATGACATTTGGGAGTCGTTTGAAAGCTTAGTTGATCAGAGTTCAGGATGGCCATGATTCAGTAAGGTGGAAGGATAAAGGAACCTTAAGATATATATGCGTTTTGGAGAGATGGGTTGATTAGGGATATTCAGCATGGTTTTGAGCTTCGGCGATCATGTCTCATTGAATCTGAGAGTTCTTTTGAAGAAGTAACCAAAAATGTTAATGAAAGCAAAGCCATAGACATTGTATATATTTATTTCAGCAAAACATTTGATAAGGTTCCACATTGTAGGCTGCTATGGAAGGTTAGATCGCATGAGATCCAGGGAGAGCTAGCCAATTTATTCTGCCAATGGAGCCACATGCCAACGCGAGGAACAGAGCCTTATATTCTGCATGCGTAGCTTACAACCCAACAGTATGAACATTGAATTTTCCAATTCAGGGTAAGCCCTCATTACCCCCCCTCCCACTTTCTCCACAACAACCCCCTATTTCACCCCTCCACTCACCACCCCCAGCCCCCCCCCCATCCCTCCTGCCATTTTCTTTCCTCTGGTTTTACAATCCACAACTCTTCAAACCGGTCTCATACCTTTCCTCCTTTCATTTATCAGACCTTTGTTCCAACCATCTGCCTATCTTCTCTCCCCTCACCTATCAAGTCATAGAGTCATATGGTCATACAGCCTGGGACCAGGCCTTCAGCCCAACTTGCCCACACCAACCTTCATGTCCAATCTATAGCACTCCCACCTGCCTGCATTTGTGCTATTTTCCTCTAAGCCTGTCCTATCCTTGTACCTGTCTAAATGTTTCTTAAACAGTGCGATAGTGTGCCTCATCACCTGCCACACTGTGTCCTACCTCTCCCCTTTTGCAGCTTTCTTCTCCTCCTCCCCCCCTTCCCCCATAATCAACCTGTAGAAGGGTTTCGACCTGAACTATCACATCCATGTTCTCCAGGTATGCTGCCTGACCTGTTGTGTTACTCCAACACTTGTGTCCTTTTGTGAATTAACTGGCATCTGTGGTTCTTTGTTTCTAGATGTGCATGAAATTGGATATGGATCACATGCAGGCAGAGAAAATTAGTTTTCATGCTCGGCATGAACATTGTGGGCTGAAGGGCCTGTTCCTGTGTTGTAATGTTCTATGTTCTAAGTGCCACACTTATCATGTCATGTTTTAAATTACTCACACACTGAATCCGTCAGTGTTAACATTGAGAGATATCTATATAAATTGACTTTGAATGAATCAATATCATCTCATTCCTAACTGTTGGTGGAATGACCATTTATTGTCTGAAATATCATTTCCACAAATTGAAGTGAATCTGAAACTTCAACATGCCTCACACTTTCAAAGTTTTGGCCACACTTTTATTTAATTATTTGAAACAAGGCAAGATAACCCATCTATATTCTTTATATTACCGAGTACATTTAGGATTGTCACAACTGCAATTTGTTTGGTTGGATTAGTTTGGTTATTGTCATGTGTAGAGACATACAATTAAATGCTTGTTCTGCATGTTATCTAGTCAAATCATACTATACATGCGTATAATAGATCCTCCTCTAAGCAGTCACCAATTGGTAAGAGTCAACAATAATGTAGTTGAGATTTACGGTTAATTTGTAGGACATCCTCAAAACGTCTATATCTTAAGAATTTGGTTTACTTCATGCTAAAACAGTCAAACATATAATGTTCATTTATGGTACTGACATTACATTATCCATATTTAAGCCTACATATTACCTTTCTAACCAGTACATACCCAATATACATTCAGAATCTGTGTTACTTAATCTCTTTACATAAAGCTTAATATTATTTAGCCGGAGTTACATGATGCAGTCTAAATGCCAGCTAATTTAGCTCTCTCATAAAACATAAATGTGAATTGGTCTCAAACTAATTTTCTATGTACACACACCTAAAAACTATTCACCAGATTTGCTCTGACTAATTTATACTGTTTAATATTACTGCATTTTTCATAAGGTAGCTCGAAAAGGTTTCACAACAAAAGGAGTGGTGAGTCCACCTGTAGCAAGTAAAATACGTTGTTTAAGACATTGGTGAGGCCACATTTGGAGTATTATGTTCAGTTTTGGTTCAGTACAGGAAGGATATCATTAAGCTGGAAAGAGTGCAGAAAGATTTTACAATGATGTTGCCAGGAGTTGAGGTGCTGAGCTATAGGTGAGAGGTTGGGCAGGCTAGGGTTTTAAGGGCCTGTCCCACCAGCATGCAACTCTATGCGATGAGCGGGACCTAACGTGGTCGCTTGAGCCGTCCGGCGTCGCGGGGCCAGTCCCACTTCGATCGCCGGAGCCGTGCGGAATTGTGTAGAGTTCGTCTCGACATCGCGCAGGGCTCCGAAAAACTGACCATGTTCAAAAATTCCGCGTGGCAACGGCTTGTCGGCTCGCAGTTGCCTCGACGTATTACACACCGCCTCGACATCGTGCCGCCGTGACCCTCTCTATGTGTGGATCCGTGGCCCTCTCTGTGTGTGCCTCTGTGCCCCTCTCTGTGTGCTCCTCTCTGTCCTGGCAAACTTACCTTTAAGACTTCGCTCCAAGTTCGCCTCACTTTGTGCCACGCTGTGCCACTCACCCGACCTCCAGGCGGCCCTCGCTGCCCGTTTGGTCGCGCTTGCCGCATCCAGGCGCATGCTGTTGGTAACGGCCCTGTACAGGGATCACCCGACCTCCGCGCGGCCCCCGCTTCTAGTTTGATCGCGCTCATTGCATGGAGTCGGCTGCTGGTAGGACAGGCCCTTAACTCATTGGAGCACAGGAGGCTGAGGGGTGATCTTATAGCGGTGTATAAGATCATGACGGAAATAGATAGAGTGAATGCACAGTCTTTTACCCAGAGTGGGAGCATCAAGAATGTGAGGACAAAGGTTTGAAGTGAGATGGGAAAGATGTAATAGGGACCTGAGAGGTAACATTTTCACATAGAAGATAAAGGGTACATGGTATGAGATGCCAGAGGGAGTTGAGGCAGGTACTATGGCAACATTTAAAAAACATCTGGACTGGTATATGGATAGAACAGATTTAGATGGAAATTGGTCCAATGCAAGCAGGTGGGACTAGTGCAGATGGAGCAGTGTGGTTGGCATGGAGAAATTGGGCCAAGTTGGCACTAACAATTGGAAAAAAAAGGCAAATTGGTAAAAGTATAAAATGCCCAACATGAATGCTAAATACTGAAAAGAGCAAGATGTACATCGGCTCCTTTTTTCCTGCTTTCCTTAACGTACAAGTCAAGTCAAAACTCCGTTGACCTGCTGCATCTAATCAGGAATGGTTGGTACAATTTACTGACCAACATGAGAAGGCAGCTCCATTGGCATTTTCATTCACATTGAACATAGTCAGCATGTGAGTGCAATTGACTCAATAAAATATTCTGATACCTCCATCACTCCAGTATCTGCTGAACAATGAGGTAGATTACTGTTCACAATTACTGGCCATAATAATTATCATCCTATTTACTTACCCCAAATCATTATTAAAGCAATTGAAACAATCATTTACAGTGCCAACAAGTGGTGCTTACAAAGGCTCAATTTGGATTTTACCAGGACTACATAGCAAATTCAGTTTTTGTGTAAACACAAGGGCTTAGTTCTTCCATTCGTAACAAAGGCTGTAAGTTGACTTCATGAAACTGACAACACTTTTGGGATTTCGTTGCATACATGGTTTAATTTGAAAATTAGAAAGTTGCTCTTGGTGAATCAGCATTCCTCCAGTGAATTGATTTTCTCTCGCCTTCTTCACCATCAAGTTTGATAATTTAAACTGAAATTAAACATGTATTGACAAACTATTTCTGCTGTAAGATACCTTGACAATTTGACAGTATTGCATGCGAGCCAAATGATACTGGATTTTTACTGGGCTACTGTATGAGCTGCAGTTGTCATGCATAAAGTTAGTTTTTTTAACTAAGTCGTCAAGTTTGAAAAAGCTAATCTTATGTATGACAACTGCAACTCCCATACATAAATATTTAAATCTGTTAGATTTTAATAAAACATATTTAACAATATTTTTGCTATTTCCTTATTTATGTTCCCATTTTTGCGTGCAACATAAAAATAAACTATTTCAGTCCATTGAATCTATGCCAACTCATAGAGCAAGCCACTTCCTATTAATTTTCTATGGAACTTATTCTTCCCACATTCCATTATCAAACACCCAAGGATTCTCCCATTTAACTAACCCACAAACCAAAGAATCAGAAGGAAACAACAGCACACAGACAAAACCCACATGCTACTTGCTACATTGTGAACTAAGCACACAAAAGCTGCTTTTGTAAATGTAAATACTGGATAATTCCTTCATACTGTGCACAGGTAGTTCACACGGGCTAAAAAAATGTGGAACAACTGACCTGGATTTTCTACTTTGGCACAAATCTGGCACATATTTTTGTGATGTTACATTTCTGTCACTCCCCAAAAACAGAGGCCACACTGGCTGACTTACTGTAGTCAAGATAGTTCACATATTTTAGGTAGTAGTCTGATGGTAAGATGTGGTAGTTTGCAAGTGTAGTGACAAAACAGAGTATAAAAACTGGGCTGGCAGGCTTCTTTTGGTGACTGATAATGTTGAAAATAAATATATTGGCGATGATTATATTATTTGGCTCTTCTTTATCCCCCTCTAGCACAAACACACTGATGCATACTGACAGGTATTCCTACACACCATTTTTGCTAATAATGTATGAGACAGTCCTGGAAATTTGAGATCCTGCTCGTTTCAGGACTGTGAATTATTAATTTATTAAAAAATTCTTCCACCTCGTAAAGAAAATATTTAAGAGTTCAAATGCAGGCCCAGAAAAATAATTAAAGTGGGATATGTAAAAGTTATATAAATTGTTATGAAACAGCAAGAAAAACATTGCATTTAAAAGGTAAAATTGCTGTAGTTTAACCATTGTGCAATTTATATAACCACACCCCATCTCCGATTGGCAATATTTATTGTGCTTCTTTCTTAATGTTATTTCATAGATTTGTCCATATATTTTCTTACTCACTGTCCTCTAAATAAGATTATATATTATCATTTGTTAGCTGATAGAGAATAGGAAAATATGGTATTTGGGTAATTGAAGGTTGCAGATGTTGTCTGATTCATAACTGCACTTCTTGCGAGTTGTAGATCCATAGGAGTTGTGGTAGCCACATCAATTCAGCAACTTCAGAACATGTCACAGTTCAGCATAGGAACAAGCCCTTGTGCCAAACATGATGCCAAGATAAACTAAACTCATCTGCCTGTACAATATCCATATCCCTCCATTACCTACATGTCTAAGTGCTTATCTATAAGTCTCTTAAATGCCACTATCGGAAATTTCTTCCACTACCACACCTGGCAGCATGTCCCAGGCACACACCACCCTCTGTCTAAAAATACATACCTTCTTTAAATGTTGCCCCTCTCACCTTAAAGCTCTATCCTCTAGTCTTTCATATTTCCACCCTGGGAAAACAGTTCTGACTGTCTATCTTTTCTATGCCTATCATAATTTCATATACTTCTATAAGATATCCCACCAACCTTTTGATTCCTTTCCTATTGTATATTCTTCAAAGTCCTTAATTGATTTTATCTTCTTAAACATCACATATGCTTCCTTTTTCTTTTTGAACAAAGATTTCTTTCTACAACTTATTTGGTCATCCAAGATTCCAGATTGCGATAACTTATGTATAACCTATGAGTTTGCAAGAATATAGTGGGAAAATGAATTCAACCACTGAATGTAACTTATTAATGCTGATTAGGTATCCTCCAATTAGTTCAAATCATTTTAAAATTTCAATCTAAAGATGCAATAAATAATTCTTGAAAATGAAATGATGACAAAATACATTTAAATTTGATTTGAGAAGATAGACCGCACTGTTGCTCATTTAAGCTGATTACTTCCCTTGGAAGGCAATTATCCCACGATTTCTTATCAGTATATTGGACGCACCATTGCCAACATCACCTCACCTGTTTATTGGAAATGAGTCGTGACAAAGTATCATACTGTCCAAAATGTATTCCCTGAATTTCAGATGAAATAGACCTTATAAAATGAAAGCCACAATCATCAGTTTTCTGATTGCCTCAACCTACCAAATGATGAGCAAATAATAGCTCACGCTTATGTGAAAGAAGTATGCTATTACTGCTGGATAACTGGCAATTTCTGTTTGTTCACTGTGTGTGGACAATAAATGGCTGCTGCCTGATTTTGCACATAACATCAAAGATTAGTTCTTTCTGGTTATTTATTATCAGAGAAATTGTGGATGGATTTATCATTCCTTTTCTTTCTTAATTTCTGTCAGTAAATTATATCTTCTGGTAATGCACGGTTCTAGAGATGCTAGCAAGTGACCATTCTATATGCAAAAAACAAAATGTTCGAGGAACAAGCATTCTGTATGCATGAACCCAGAGAATTAGTCATAATATGCACAATTTATATTTCTCTATTTATTTGGGGGATTGGGATTTCACAATGTGACCAGCTTTTATTGACAATCCATATTTACCCTAGGACTGGTGTCCATTTCAGGGAGGAGTTAAGAATGAACTATATTGGAACATGTCCAGAGTCACACGAGTTGAACCATGTAATCATAGCAGGATTTCATCTCTAAAGATCATTGGAAAACCAAATAGGTTTTCACAGTGCTTATGGAGAATGGAGAAACCTTCAGTAACATTTTAGGAGATAGCAGATAAATAAAGAGCATAGTGTCTGGTTGAGGTGTTCTAGTCCATTCCTTTGAGAGCATATTAGCACATTAAACACATTTTTTATTGGAGATTGTGATAGAATTAGCCAAAATATAAATGTGGGACAGCAAAAGGAGGCAGCTTTATTATATTATTGGGGGCTTGGTTGCTAACTTTGCAAACTTTTGTGAATGAGATGAGGCAAGGGAGAGAAAAACTGTGGTGTATTCATGGGACAAATCTGCAGAATGCGTTTAGGTCCATGAGCATTGATGTGGTGGTTGTAATCATTTAATTATTTTGTTTTCAAACTGCAGATTTTGCTGAAAATAGATAATTGGCCTGACAAAAGCAGGAGATATAACATAATAATACACTCCTAATTTCCGTGAGCAAAGCAAAGATAATGCTTCAAAACAGCATTGTGTAAATCAAACCGACTCTTCACCGTGGTAACAGATTTCACTATTTCTGAATATTTAAATATCTCTACTGCCATTTTTACAATAGTACTTACCTTTTCAAAAACTATTTTCTTCTTTTAAGCATGGTAATATCAGTAGATATATTTCATTTGAGGGAAACATAGTTTAAATGTGATTATTCAAGTTAAAACAGGATTCCCTGGAGTGACACTTGTTCCTTTGATACAGCTCCTTTGATGTCACCTCCAGCACTGACACTGTTCCTGTGGGTGAATTAGTGTAAGTGAGGATGTGCTGCTGGGTGATTCACAGAGCTGGAGACCTGATGATCTCCCACTTTCCCAAGGAATTGCTTCTCTCTCAGCAGCTCTGAGATTGATCTCGGAGAATAAGCGGTAGCTGATAAAAGGGACTCGACAGTTTCTACATTTTCAATTGACAGTCATCAGAGCAATGTTTAGTCATTTCATTAGGATTGCAGGCAGCATCCCAATGCAGTGTGGCCCAGCCCATATTACAACAGCTCAGAGTAATGCCTTGGCAGCAATAATTCATCACTGTGCATACTTGTTTTCATTCACTTCAGGACAGAATGCAAGAGGGATCTCAAAATGTGATAACTGTCATTAGACCACCCATCTGTAAATCAGTTACATCCTAACTAACAGCTGCAGCAAAGCTGCCAGGCCGCCTCCCCAATCATATTCCCTATTTCTCAGACTGCTATCAGTGGCCTTTCTCTGAGCTTCATGGTCGCTTAAATTCTGTCTTATATATTGATCTAGAGCTAAATACAGCAGTGATAAATAAACTTGCACATGCTGCAAACATTGGCTATGTAGTTGATGATGATGATGATGGAAATTTTACACTGCAGGAAGATATAGGTAATCTGGTCAGCAGTGCAGGAAAATGGCAAGTGGAATTTAATCCAGAGAGGTACAAGGTAATAAGACATGGAAAATGGCAATACATGTGAGTGGTGTAGAAGGAAAAAAAGAATCTTGCAACCTACATCCTCAAATTCCGAAAGATAGCAGGGCAGAACAAAAAGATGGTAAGGAAGGCATATAGGAGACATTGTAATATTAGAAAATTGAATTTGTATTAGAACAGAATCGGCAAATGATGGAAATCTAAAATTAAAGACAGAAAATGCTCGAGACACGCCGCAGGTAAGGAACAACTGTGGGAAAAAAAACAGAGCTAATGATTCAGGTCCGAGATCTTTCAATCTTTTTTGACTCTTTCCTAATTATGCCTTAACTGCTGAGTGTTTCAAAGAATTTATGTTTTTATTGCAAAGATGTTTTCAGGACAGGGCAATTGGAGGCTTGAGAAAAGAATGGATAAGCTTGGGTTGTTCTCTTTGGATAGAGAGGTGAAAGAAGACTGAAATGAATGAAAATTTGAAGAGACTGAATATAATTCATAGGAGTTCAAAAATCAGGGCATAGATTGGTTATCATTGGTTGAATGAGAGTTTTTTTTAAACCTGTGTATCTATGGGTCTGAATAGATAATTTAAAAGAGGTCAGAGGCAGAAACCCTTATTATTTTTTAATATTTCCTTGTATGTGTACTTGGAGTGTCATGAATGCTATGAATCTCAAGCTGAATGATGAGACATGTAGCTCTTTATTGGCTGGTACAACCATAATGACCCACGCACCTCCTTTGTAATCAATTTTCTGTAAGTCTGTTATAGAACAGAAGCATACAACTATTTCTTACAGTTCTAGCCCTCAAGTGGTATGAAGACAAAATAAAATTTAGTAAAACATACTTGGGAAACAGGATGAAGAAAAAAAATAGGATGGTTCACTTGCAGTCTGTAGATGGCATAGCCACATGACCTAATGCTCTTTTTGTTCACACTCTGATTCATCTGCCTTGGCCTCTCACACTGTGCCAATAAGGCCAAATGTAAGCTTGAATAAAAGTATTTCATCATTTGTTTCAGACTTCTGCACTGAATTCAAATATGTCAGTTTGTATTAGATTCAATCAAATATTTCTGTTTGTATCAGAACTGGTCATTTTTTGCAGTTGGTTATTCAGCTGTAATTTCAAACTTTCTCCACTAACAGCCTGTTCTGCTGGGCTTTTCTGGCAGCTTTGATCTACATTTCTTAGCTGTTATTTGTACCTTTGTTTGTTTTCTGTCATCTGCCTGCCTCATTATTCCATCAAACAGATAACTTCAACAACAGCAATCACCTCCCCTGCCTTCTCTGAAACTTAAAATTAAATTGCTTTCTTTCTTTCTCAATTATCATAAATGTTTTTTGACCCAAAATTTAGGTTCAACGTTGTTTTATAGGCTGGATTTAATGTGTGCCATTGTAAAGCACTTCATGATGGTGAATGTCAAGGTCATTGGATGGTAGTCTAGTGGTGACATTTGATGGGGCTGGTAGGAAGATTATTTTGGGGAAAGTACAGGCCTTTTATTGTTTTTGCTGGCCTTCTGCAGGCTACTGACAATTACATTCTAAGTTCCCCCTACCATCCTGGATATTCTTTCTCCATTTTGAGTGGTCATAATGCAGGGATTTCGCCCATCCAATTGATGAACATCTTTGAAGTGTCTGTTCCATCTTCTTGGCAAACTGTTGTCTTGACAGAGCTCACAGTAGACTGCTTGTTTTGGACGTTTGGCTTTAGAACCAAGTACAATGTGGTCTGCTTGCCTGAGCCAATTCTTTGTAATTAAAGCTTTGATGCCACATATATTGGTCTGGAAGATGATCTTTGCATCTACATGCAGATATAAGCAGCATACAGGATCCATGCACTGGTTTGAATGACACTAGTGTTTTACAAGTCTACCATGCTCATCCAACTTGATAAAATTGAAAAGAAAGGGATCGGGAGTATAATGCTCAATCCTCAAAAAAGATCAGCTTTAGTGAGATAGAAGTAATTCACATATTTGTATCTATTTCCATCATAGCAAATCTGGGAATTATTCAGGAGTAAAGGGCCTGTCCACTTACGTGTCCTTGGCACGCAAATTACGCTACATTGTCGTTGTGTTGAGGCGCACGGGCATCGTGTGGCCGTGTGGGGCCGGTCCCACTGAGAAGCACGGAGGGGTATAGAGTTGTGTGCGATATCGCGCAGCTCTCCGAAATTTTGTAGCGAACAAAATCTTTGCGCGCCAACGGCCAGTCGCGGAACTGACAGCCAAAGTGGGACAGGCCCAAGACCCTGGCGCGACGCAACGTCTCACCTCCAACAGCAGCAGAAGCAGGCAAACGATCGCCGAGCTCGGCCTGGGGCTCACGGCCGTTGCGGTCCGGATCCGCCCTACTTCTACTCTCAGAGCGGGGCCAAGAAAGTTGAAGATAGACACAAAATGCAGGAGGAACTCAGCGGGACCAGCAGCATCTCTGGAGAGAAGGAATGGATGATGTTTCAGGTCAAGACCCTTCTTTCAGTCTGAAGTATGGTCTCGACCTGAAACATCATCCATTGCTTCTCTCCAGAGATGCTGCCGGGCCCGCTGAGTTACTCCTGCATTTTGTGTCCATCTTCAAATGACGTCACGCGCTTCAGACAGCTGTGCGAACTCATGAAGTCGCGCGCGACCTTCATGGGACCGTCGCGCCTCAACGTGACCACGGGGTCACGTAATTAGCATGCCAAGGACACGTAAGTGGGACAGGGGCTTTAGTGACCAAAAATACTTTAGAAACTTATAGATTTCCACCGACCCCAGGTCACAAAGTAAATATTTGTCTAATTATCCAATTGCTAATTATTTTTTGCAATGAGAGCTGCAAGTCATTGATTTCAGGCATTTCACTGCTTGTCACCCTCTTTTTTAATGAGCTATTATCACATTCCAACAGGAGGCAAGTAAATATACCACTCCCGCTAACCCATAAACAACTAAAGGCAAAAATTCTCCCCAAAGCAGATTCATTTGATGGCTTGGAATTTAAGTGTTTTGATGAAACAAAGGCATTTTTAACCAGATAACTGTATCTTTCTAGTACCTTCCATTTGTTTTTGAAAGCCATCTCGGTGTACAGTTTCAGGTACTTTCTGGTAACCACTAAATTTTGACCTTATCCAGAGTTTACTCTCTTTACAATTTTGACAGAACATAGGAGAATGTCATGGCAACAACAAAGGATGAAGCAAAAGATATTAAGATGATACCCTTTCTGAAATGTAGGACTGTACCATCTTGTCATCCAACCTATTCCAAACAATTCACACCACATTCAGCTCCATTTAAAACTATATCACGCGCTTTCAGGCTGATTTCAGGTGGTATAAAGTGTTCATCAAATGACACAGCCAATTCAAAATGAAATATTAAACTTAAGGGCCTGTCCCACTAATGCGACTTTTCAGCAACTGTCTCTGACATTGAAGCTCGAGGGTACTTGCCTCAAAAACCGCGAGCTGGATCGAACAAACAAACAAACAAACACACACACACACACACGCACACACGCACGCAGACACACACACACACACACACACACACACACACACACACACACACACACACACACACACACACACACACACACACACACACACACACACACACACACACACACACACACACACACACACACACACACACACACACAGTTTAGCTTTCCTTGGTCCTGAAAACTCTAATGAGCCGATTAAAATGCCCAGTCAGCAAAAGAGATTGCCTACGGCTTCCTCGACTGCCTAAGGACCCAACTCCACTACGAGTTGAAAACAACCATGCCGACCAATTTTTACTGAGGCTGCGAGTATGCGGGAACTTCCCTCGAGCATGAAGTAGAGTTCTCGTGACCTCCTAGGACTACGTGTCGACCATGCCGCGGGTTTGAGTCGAGAGTAAACTCTTCTAAACTCGCAAATTATGTCACCGCAGTGGGACAGGAAACATTAAATGCTCATTCCCCTCCTAGCTCCAGACCACCCGGTTGGAACTTTAATTGATTGAGTCAACCAGAGTCTTGAAATTATTTACCTGACAGTATTAAGCAAGAATAAATACCCTAAGAATATGGCAGTGCAACCAAAGAGTCATACAGCATAATAGGCCATTCATCCAACTTGTCTATGCCACTTGTCTCTACACTGGTCCCACGTGACCATATTTAGCCCATATCCTACAAAACCTTTTCTATCCATATACCAGTTCAAATATCTTTTAAATGTTGTTGGTAGACACAAGTGCAGGAGAAACTCAGCGGGTGCAGCAGCATCTATGGAGCGAAGGAAATAGGCAATGTTGGGCCGAAACCCTTCTCAACTACCTCATCAGGCAGCTCATTCCATGTACCCTCCACCCTCCATTTGAAAAGGTCGCCCCTCAGGTTCCTATTAAATCTATCCCCTCTCTACTTAAGTCGATGTCCTCTGGTTCTTGATTACCCTGCATAGAAGACTGTGCATTCACCCTACATATTCCCTTCATGATCTTATACACCTATAAGGTCACCTGTCAGCCTCCTGTGCTCCAAGGAATAAAGTCCTAGCCTGTCCTGCCTGTCTCTATAGCTCATGCCCTCAAGTGCTGGCAACATACTTGTAAATCTTCTCTGTACTCTGCATTTATCTTAAAATCACTTGTACTTCCCAATTTTCTAAAAGTAGATCAAGTTTTGCCCGCTCCCTTGTAGGGCCAATAGACAATATGTGCAGGAGCAGGCCATCAGCCCTTCGAGCCAGCACCGCCATTCAATGTGATCATGGCTGATCATCCCCAATCAGTACCCCATTCTTGCCTTCTCCCCATATCCCCTGACTCCACTACCTTTAAGAGCCCTATCAAGCTCTCTCTTGAAAGTATCCAGAGAACCGGTCTCCACCACCCTCTGAGGCACAGAATTCCACAGACTCACAACTCTCTGTGAGAAAAAGTGTTTCCTCATCTCCAAATGGCTTAGCCCTTATTCTGAAATTGTGGCCCCTGGTTCTGGACTCTCCCAACATCGGGAACATGTTTCCAGCCTCCAGCGTGCCCAAACCCTTAATAATCTTATATGTTTCAATAAGATCTCCTCTCATCCTTCAAAACTCCAGAGTATACAAGCTCAGTCGCTCCATTTTCTCAGCATATGACAGCCGCCATCCCGGGAATTAACGCTGCACTCCCTCAAGAATGTTATTCCGCAAATTAGGGGACTAAAAATGATAACAATACTCCAGGTGTCTCTCACTAGGGCCCTATAAAACTGCAGAAGGACCTCTTTGCTCCTATTGTTATGATCTCTAGTTATGAAGGCCAACTCCTCTTGTTATGAAGGCCAACATGCCATTCGCTTTCTTCACTGCCTGCTGTACCTGCATGCTTACTTTCATTAACTGATAAACAAGGACCCCCAAATCCCATTGTACTTCACCGTTTCCCAACTTGATAATAATCTACCTTCCTGTTTTTGCTACCAAAGTGGATAACCTCACATTTATCACATTAAACTGCATCTGCCACGCATCTGCCCAATCACCCAACCTGTCAAAGTCACCCTGCATTCTCATAGCATCCTCCTCACAGTCCATCCTCCTCGTAGGCCCTCTACATATCGCCTGATGAAACTTTCCTGAACACATTTGACAAATTCTACCCTATCTAAGCCCTTGGCAATATGACAGGCCCAGTGTGAAAAAGTTGATATCACCAAATATGAAAAATCTTAATAGTCTTTCAGCTGCCTGCAATTTCCTGACATATTTGTTCTTTTAGTGACATTCTCCTTAATCAATAAAGCAACATCCCCTCCTCTTTTACCACTATCTCTCTCACCAGCCCTATCCCTCTCTTAGCCAGGTTTCTGTAACGCAATATTGTCACAGTCGCACGTTCGTATCCATGCTCTTGAGTTAATCCGTCTTATCCGTTAGACCTCTCCAATTAAAATAAATGCAATTCAATCCAATAGTAATTCCTCTCTCCCTGCAGTGATCTTTTTCTATTCTGTCCACTAAATTTTTGTTCATCACCTTCTCTACTGACCTCTAGCCTCTCTCCGGCCGCAGTTCTGTGTTGGATCCTGCCTACTTTCCAATCTGGTTTACACCCACCTGTGTAGCACTAACCAACCTGCCTGAATATTGGCTTCCCTCCATTTACGTTGAAATACATCCCTCTTGTACAGGTCACTTCTGCCCCAGAAGAGCGCCCAATGGTCCAAACATCTGATTCCCTGCCCCTTGCACCAACTCCTCATCCATGCATTAATCTGCCCTATCTTCCTGTTCCTATCCTCAGTAGCATGTGGCACGAACGTAATCCAGAGATCACTATGTAGAGTTCCTGCTTTTTAACCTTTTGCCTAACTCCTTATATTCATTTTGCAAGACCTCATCCCTTTCTCTACCTATGTCATTTCTTCCAACATGCACAGCAGCTTCCAGCTGCTCACACATCCCTTTGAGAATGTTATGCCAATGTTCCGAGACATCCTGGGCCCTGGCACCAGGGAGGCAACACACCATCCTGGTATCTCAATTGCTGCCACGTAATCTCCTGTCGGTCCCCCTAACTATTGAGTCTCCTACCACTATGGCTCTGCTGGCAATACTTTCCCAGCTGGATCTCAGAACTAGGCTCATTGTCACAGACCTGACCGTTGCTACTGCTCACCACAGATGTGGTGGTGGTGGTGGTGGTGGTGGTGTGATCTTGACCTCAGAGGCTGTCTGTGTGGAGTTTGCACATTCTCCCTGTGACCACTTAGATTCCTTCCAGGTCCCAGAGATGACAAGTTTTTGCAGGTAATTGGCCTCTATAAAGAAATCGGCCCTTGAATGTGTGGCGAGTGGATGAGGAATTGGAATAACATAGAACTGGGTGATTGATGGTCAACATAGACTCGATGGGTGAAGGGCCTATTTCCATGCCTTATTTCTAAAAAAATCTAAAAGCAATACAACGTAGAAAAGAAGTAGTTGTATTTACAAAGGGCCTATCAAATCTCTCAAATCTCTCGAATTCCAAAGCAGTTCCTTGTGATGAATCTTCCAAGTTGCGCAGCTGTTTTGTGGACTGTATTTTGTGTCATATAGCTAATTGGATTAAAGCAAGAGCCATGAACACATTTGAGATGAAGGTAGGTCACTCAATCCATTGGTGATTCGTCCATCTGGAAGAATCTTATGCTTCCCAATTTACTCTGTGCAATTGCTTTTGAAATAATTCCAAAGCATTTCGGTCTACTGCTATATTTAGAGTTCCATTTAACGTAGCAGAGAATCATGCAGTGCAGAAGGAGGCCATTCAGTCTCTCGTCAGTTTCCCAGTTCGCTTTAAAAGAGCAATCCACTTATCTAGATTTTTATTTCCATTTTATGTATTTATTGAATTCTCTTTTGAAAGCCACTAAAGTCAATTTTCTCCGCACTGTCACAAGAGTGCATTCGAAATTCTGCTCATTTTGTAAGAAAGCATTTTGCCTTGTGATCATTTGCCAGGTTCTGCTTCCTGGTCTGTCATCATTGAAATTAGATTTTGTATTTGCTTTAATGAAATGTTTATGATTTTAAACATTTCCATCATTTCTTCTCTTACCATTTACAGCTTCATGTAAAGCAGACCATCTTCTCCCATCTATTCACACAATAATTCTCTCACTGAGGAACCATTCTGGTAAATCTCTTCTGTATTCTCCCTAAAGCCTTCTCACACTTATTAAAAGTTAATCAAAATCGGATGGAAGAATTTCCTGATGTCACCATATCATAATCTGTTATTTACTTGGACCAGTATCACCTTATTCCATTCACACACTGAAAAGCTGTATTGCGACTGATCTTTTAAATACTATTTCTTTATGGATCTACAAGATCACTCCTATGAGCTGATTCCCTTCTCAAGCTGAAAAGCACATTGGTGTGAAATTTGGAAAGATAGTGCATCTGAGTAAAAATGCCTGTTCGGTACCAATGCAGTATGTTGAAAAGTACTTTTAAAAAATAATGCAGATAAATACAGGTGTCTGAGGTTATGGGGACAAGGCAGGAGAATGGGGTTAGGAGGGAGAGATAGATCATAGAAACATAGAAACATAGAAAATAGGTGCAGGAGGAGGCCATTCGGCCCTTCGGCCCTTCGAGCCAACACCGCCATTCATTGTGATCATGGCTGATCGACCCCAATCAATAACCCGTGCCTGCCTTCTCCCCATATCCCTTGATTCCACTATCGCCTAGAGCTCTATCTAACTCTCTGTTAAATCCATCCAATGATTTGGCCTCCATTGCCCTCTGTGGCAGGGAATTCCACAGCCATGATTGAATGGCAGAGTAGACTTGACGGCTTGAGTTGCATAATTCCTTATGACCTTATGAGGAATGGAAATCTAAAATAAAAAAACAGAACATGTTGGAAGGATTCAGCAGATTAGGCAGCATCTGTGGCGAGTGTAACAGAGTTAGCACTTCAAGTTGATGACTTTCATCAACTAGGAAAAGTGAAAAAAAACAGCATGATACACGTGAGCTATGGAAAGAACATATGGACTGTCTCTGATAGGGTGGAGATCAAGAGAAACTAAATTACATCCATGGTATTGATGGCAGAGATTCAAATGGATAGATGGATAGATGGATAGATGGATAGATAGATGGATAGATAGATGGATAGATACTTTATTGTCACATGTACCGTGAAAGTACAGTGAAATTCTTTGTTTTTGCATACCCAAAACAGTCGTGAAAAGGTGGCGAAGTGCCCTTAAATACCACCCCACCCTGACATCAGGCTGAAGTAGGGTCTCAACCCGAAACGTCGGCAATTCCTTCTCTCCATAGATGGTGCCTCACCTGCTGAGTTTCTCCAGCATTTTTTGTAAACGCTGAAATATTGTTGGTCCTTTCTTTAGCCTGCCCCTTGGTTCTCGGCAGTCCCACCATGCTGGGTTCCCTTTGTCCACCCCGGCCCCAGGGACTCCACATTCCTCCTCATTCCTGATGCGCAGCATGTTCAGTGCAGTGGCATGGGCTGTGTTCGGAGTCTGCAGTACGCAGGTTGACCAGTCCTACTAGTAGGTTCTCCGTCAACGGTCCATGGCAACTGCCCTCCTTTAGCTTTCATATTCAATTACTTTGCCATTGCTGAGTCCCCTGTCATCAATATCCTGGTGGTCAGCATTTACCAGGAGCAACTGGGCAAACCACATTAACAGTGTAGCCCCAAGAGCAGATCCGAGGCTGGGTACATTGCATTTTCTGGTGACCCAAAGGTTTTCTATCATCTATAAGGCAAAAGTCAGGAGTGGAACGGCCCATTCTCTATTTACCTGCACAAATGCAGCTTGAACAGCACTCAAGAAACAATACATTATTTAGGACAAAGAAACCAACATGATTGATGTACCACCCACCTCCCTATATATTCAACCACAATGGTTTAAATTTTGTTTAAACTATTTTCTCACGCCACAGAATGAAGTCATTTTGCCCATCGAGCCCAGGCCAGTTCTCAAAAAAATTCCATTCCTCCACTTATTTCCCTGCAACCAATTCACATGCAATGACATATTGGTGTGCCTTTGTCGTTGCTGGGTCTAAATCCCAGAGTCCCTTCCCCATCAGTGTACCTTCACCAGAAGTACAGCAGTGATTCAAGAAGGTAGATCATTTTTACCTTTCCAAAGGCAATTAAGGAAGCCAATAAATGCTGGCCTTGCCAGCAATGCCCATGTACCTACCCGCCCCTCCAGAATTATTACGTTAAAAAAGTCGGCAGATTGGTGGAGGCCATAGATTATTTTTGCCAGAGAAATAAGCTCATAAATATTGAAGGTTCTTTGTCAGGAGAGCAGGCTTATTTTGCTTTGGAGAGATTGAGCATCACTTCCTTTCACCTTCAAGAGTCAAGTATTGTAAACAACATTCGATACGGGCCGTTAATCAGCTTTCCTGAGGGAGACACCTAAAATACTGCGATGAGATGAGAAAACTTTTATAGGCCTCACTGCCTTTATGCTTCGTTAAGTACAGTACATAGCTATTCTACTGATTTCCCCTCTGCCTCAGAGGAACTGACAAGCAAATAAGATGTTGTCAATCCTCTTAGTATGCAGCTAAATTGGGTAATAAAAGAAAAACATGAAATTAGGGCTCAACGATATATCTATGGGAGAAATAAAAAAGATAAAAGATTTGCAAGGAGCACATAGAATATTGTTTATTCCTTAGATTAATAGGTAATAAAAATTATGAGATATGATATTTGAGAAATGGTGCATAAAAATCAAGAGAGCTATGTCCACCTGCATAGAATATTCACTGGACCAGCAAATAAGAAGAACACTGTGTTCATGGAGATATTTTCAGCATAAAGAATAAGCTAAGCTGGTGTCTCATTGACTCCCCCTGTTGGATGTGAAATTTGTATGTTATATTTATTAGTACGTATGTTCACCCTAGAAGCTACGGTTGTGGCCAAGGAAGACATTACTCTTACCTTCACCAATTCCTAGTCTGAGTACCAATGGCAGAAAAGTCGAGAATCCAATTTAAAAACATACTTCCCTGGAAAGGTTTTGATTGGGAGAAATGAGGAGAGAACGTTTGCTTCCAAAGAGAGAGAACCTGTGTTTCATCAAAGGGGAAAATAGGAGAAAGCATGTCAACACCCCCACCCAAGCATTGGCACTGACTAGATTTCATCAATGTCTGTGACTGTGAAGTACCACAAGGATATCAACGCCATTCACACCACGATGTGTTGATGATTACTGGATACACCATAATCATGTTGGTCTAATCGTGGGTCTCTAAACAGTGCCATCAACAGAAGAGCCGTTAAAGGAAAATCGAGGTACAAGGACTCAGCAAGGACTGCCATGTCAGTGTCCAATGAACTATCTGACTGCTCCGATCCAACAAAGTTATTATTATTAACCATGAAGAGGCTCTTGGCTTGCTTACCAGAGAACACCAGAACAAGTCTGATGAGAACAATCAGGAGGCATTTGCCACCATTGCTGGGGACTTCAATAAGACAAACCTAAAGAAATCACTCCTCAAATTCCACCAACATGTTTCCTACTGTACCAAAGGACCAAACACCCTCGACCACTGCTATACCACCATCAAGAATGCCTATCGCTCTATCCCTCGCCCTCACTTCGGTAAATCCGACCGTACCGCGGTGCAGCAATTAAAGAGTGCACCCCCAGAGGTGAGGACAGTACAGAGCTGGTTGTGGGAGGGTGGGGGGGGGGGGGCAGAGGAACAACAACAGGACTGTTTTGAGTCTGTAGACGGGGCAATGTTCAAGGAATCGGCAACGGACTTGAATGAATATGCCTCAGTCATTACAGACTTCATTAAGAAATGTGTGGAGGACTGCATCCCTACAGAAACCTTCAGAGTGCTTCCCAATCAGAAACCTTGGATCAACTTTGAGATCCGCACTCTTTTGAAGACCAGACATCGGGCATTCATGTCTGATGAATCAGTGGTTTATAAGAAGTCCAAATACGACCTTGGTAAGGCCATCAAAAAGGCCAAATCTGAGACAGATGTTCAGCAGCTGTGGCGGGGCCTGAATGCAATCACCTCCTACAAGGCGAAATCAGGAGGCAGCTCAAATGTTGGCGAAACATCACTCCCTGATAAGCTCAATGCGTTTTACACATGCTTTGATAGAGAGAACACCGATGTGCCTTCCCGAGCCCCCATTCGCTGTGATGGTATTTCAGTCTCAGTCACAGAGGCCGACGTCAGGAAATCCTTCAGAGGAGTGAACCCTCGAAAAGCGCCTGGACCTGATGGTATACCTGGTCTAAAAACCTGTGCAGCCCAACTGGCTGGAGTTTTTACGGACATTTTCAACCTCTCACTTCTGAGGTCTGAGGTTCCCACCTGCTTCAAAAGGGCATAAATTATACCAGTGCCCAAGAAGAGCAAAGTGACGTGCCTCAATGACTAGTGCTTGTGGCACTAACGCCTGTGGTGATGAACTGCTTCGAGAATTGATCATGGCGCAAATCAAATCATATCTCGACAAAAACCTGGACCCACAGCAGTTCGCTTACCGCCACAACAGAACGGTGGATGCGATCTCGCTGGCTCTCCACTCTGCTCTGGACCACTTGGACAACAAAAACTCATATGTCAGGCTGCTATTCATCGATTACAGCTTGTCATTTAATACTAACATCCCCTCCAAGCTGGTTACCAAACTCGCAGAACTGGGTCTCTGCGCATCCCTCTGGAATTGGATCCTCGACTGCCTCATTCACAGACCACAGTCTGTTCGTATTGGTGGAAATGTGTCAGACTCGATAACAATCAGCACGGGAGCCCCTCAAGGCTGCATGCTCAGCCCCCTGCTGTACTCTCTCTATACTCATGACTGTGTAGCCGGTCACAGTGCGAACTCCATCATCAAGTTCGCTGATGACACCACTGTTGTGGGATGTATCAATGATGGAAATGAGTTGGAGTACAGAAGAGAGATCAAGCAACTGTCCATATGGTGCCAGCACAATAACCTGGCCTTCAACACCAGCAAAACCAAGGAACTGATTGTGGACTTTGGAAGGAGTAGGATGGGGACCCACAGTCCCGTTTATATCAACGGGTCGATGGTTGAAAGGGTCAAGAGCTTCAAATTCCTGGGCGTGCACATCTCTGAAGATCTTTCCTGGTCCGAGAACACTGATGCAATTATCAAGAAAGCTCATCAGCGTCTCTACTTCCTGAGAAGATTACGGAGAGTCGGTTTATCAAGGAGGACTCTCTCCAACTTCTACAGGTGCACAGTAGAGAGATTGCTGACCGTTTGCATCATGGCTTGGTTCGGCAACTTGAGCGCTCTGGAGAGGGAAAGACTACAAAAAGTAGTAAGCACTGCCCAGTCCATCATCAGCTTTGACCTTCCTTCCATCGAGGAGATTTACCGCAGTCGCTGCCTCAAAAAGGCTGGCAGTATCATCAAAGACCCACACCATCCTGGCCACACACTCATCTCCCTGCTACCTTCAGGTAGAAGGTACAGGAGCCTGAAGACTGCAACTACCAGGTTCAGGAATAGCTACTTCCCCACAGCCATCAGGTTATTAAACCTGGCTCAGACAAAACTCTGAACATCAATAACTCATTATCTGTTATTTGCACTTTATCAGTTTATTTATTCATGTGTGTATATATTTATATAATGCTATATGAACACACTGATCTGTTTTGTAATCAATGCCTACAGTTTCTGTTGTGATGAAGCTAAGCAAGAATGTTATTGTCCTATCAGGGACACATGACAATAAACTCACTTGAACTTGAACTTGAACTTGAGATACAGAAGCTATTTAACCTTAAATGTAAAGCACACTTGGTTTAGAAAAACCATTATGGCTTTGAAAAATGAAAAATTAGATATATAGTAAACAAAAAATTATAGTCAAAAGAACAGATGGTGCAATAAATTCCACAATAGCAAGGTAATCAGCAAGGTAAACTGATTCCTCACTGCTGTGAAGACCATCTATGTTCCAGACCTTCAAAGATTCATTATGCTGAGAGCCATGAATAGTAGAAAGCTTATCCAGGGCAATAAAAAAAATCAATGCTTGTATTACAAACGCTCCAAAAATTCTCCTCAACCATGTCTTTGCCGAGAATATCTTTGACTCCATCTCTTGGCGCACTTACTGGGCACATTTGGCAATAAGAGGTCCTCTGTAACAGATAAAATCCATACTGAAACATCACCAGACAGCAGAGAACATACCTCTGGAATTAATTGATGTTCATCTTTGCAACTTAGACCCACGAGAGATCTCAGAACAGAGAACAGTACAGCACAGGAACAGACCCTTCACCCACAATGTCCATGCTGAACATGATGCCAAGTTAAACTAATCTCCTCTGTCCATACATAATCTATATCACTCTATTCTTTGCATATCCATGGACCTATCCAAAAGCATCTGAAATGCCACTATCGTATCTGCCTCCACCACCATCCACAAAAGCATATGAGGAATCCACTACTCTCTGAGTAAAGAAATTGCTCTGCTCATCTTTTCCTTATGCCCGCTAATCATTGACATTTCCACTTTGGGAAAAAGGTTCTGACTGTCTACCTTAACTATTCCTCTCATAATTGTACAGATTTACCAGGTCTCCTCTCGGCCTCCAATGCTCGAGAAAACAATCCAACTTTGCATGGATCTAATGGCTTCAAATCTTAGGAGCATTCTGGTAAACCTCTTCTACAGCTTCCCAAAATCTTCTACATCCTTCCTGTAATCGTGCAGTCAGCAGTGCACACAATACTCCAAATGCAGCCCAATCAAAATCCAATAAAGCTGTAACATGACTTCCTGATTGTATATGCTATGTCCCAATCAACGAAGGGAAGCGTACCACATGCCTTCTTTCCAACTCTATCTATTTGTATTGCCACTTTCAGGGAGCTCTGGACTGGGACACTAAAATTGCTTTGTACATCAATGCTGTTAAGCATCTTAACTTAAAGTATATACTTTCCCCTTTATTCGACTTTCGACTGAGTAATAGCTCATACTTGCTTGGATTAAACTCCATCTGCCACTTCTCTGTCCATTTTTGCAGCTGTTTTCTATCCCTCTGTATACTTTGGCAGACTTCTTCACTGTCTGTTATCCTGCCAATTTTGGTGCCTACTGCAAACTTACTAACCGACCCATCTACATTTACAGCTAAGTTGTTACTGTATATATATATATCACAAACAACAGAAGTCCCTGTACAGATCTCTGAGGAACTCCACTGGTCACAGATCTCCAGCCAGAATAACACTCTTCCACTACAACACTACTTCAACGAGTAAGCCAGTTCTGAATCCATGTGACAGAGTCATTGTGGATCCCATGGGGAGAAAAGATACAAAGATCTTTGTCAAGGCTCCTGCAAACTCCTCTCTTGCATCTCGTAATATCCTGAGATAGATATCATGAGGCTTTAGTGATTTATCCACATCAATCTCTTTCATCACCTCCTTCCTGATCTCAAACTTCTCTGGTATATTAGTATTCTTCACGCTGATCTCAGTGTCCTCGATGTTGTTCTCCTTGGTAATTACATATGCAAAGTACTTGTTTAGTTTCTGGCCTACATCCTATAAATTCAAGCATATATACCCCCCTGTATCCTTGAGCAGTCCTCCCTTCTCCTAGTTACCCACTTGTTTTTAATGTACTGTACGTATAAAAAAACCTTATGAATTTCTATAATCTGACCTGCCAATGTCATTTCATGGCCTCTTTTGGACCTAATTGCCTGCTTGTGTTCTTTCTTATGTGTTTTATATTCCTCAAAAGCCTAATAACATCTTTCTAAACTTTACACATGCTTTCTTTTTACTTTTTGACCAAATTTACAAACTCTTTGCTCATCCAAGGTTCTCTCACCTTGTCATCCTTTTCCTTCCTCCTTACTGGAACATGCCAGATCTAAACTATGATAAGCTAGCCTTCAAACAATTCCAAAATATCATATCCAGATTTATTCATTAACAATTGCTCCCAATTTACTCTCTTCAACCCCTGTATAATAATACAATAACATTTTGGGAAGTTAAAGTCACCCATGGACAATCTTGTGGCTTTTGCATATTTCATAATCTGTCTACATACTGTATCTGTAACTCTTTCTCCCGGTGGCCTATCATATAATCCCATTAGAACCTTTTCTCTTTATTGAACTGATGCATATGAACAGATGAGCTTTTCTCTAAACATCTGAAAGGCAAAGGCCACCAACCAAAATGCCCAGCTCCGACAATTACATTTCTTGGAGTGACTCTGGAAAATATGGATCAACTCTCAGTGGACAACTCAAGAAAAGAAAAACAAAGACCAACATTTCTTTCTCCATTGCCCATTTATAAAAGGGAAATTATCTTCCAATTTCAGCTGCTCATTATTATTTCTTCTAAGTGCACCCTTCTGACTCACTGGCTGGTTCCTCTTGAGTGGATACAACTGTTCAATAATTTAGACAAATAATATTTGATGTGTTGTTGTGGAAATTAAAACAAAATTATTTAACATCCAAGATGATCTGAAGATTTTGACCCCAAATTTATACAAGCTGTGATTCTGGCACTCAAACTTTGATTAACCTTGCTAATTAATGCTAATTTACAACGACAGCATCATACCCTCGGCTAACTTTAGCCAGGGACCCCAAATTTGCATGTTGACATTTGCTTCATGATCTGCTGATCAATGATTTGGCAATTGTATTGGTTTCTATTTTGTTATGTGAAAGAGAGCGAGAGTATACAAAAGTATACTTTCTCTTTCTTTTACCTAAAGAAATAGAAACAAATAATATTGCTCCCACTGCTTTGTGAATTAATTTACAGGAGAATAAGCATTTACCCTGAGGTTTTCATAGACTATGGGCATGAATGACTCACCAGATACACACTGAACCATTAGGGATCCTCAAAAAAATGTTCATATCAAGGCTTATTTTTTCCCATTTTATGATCTGAAAAATAATGACAAGGAGCTTTGCTGAGAAAATATGTTGAAAGCAAAAGGTTTACAACAATAAAATGCCCTTGATTTTTTTCACTTTCTCCAAATGAACATGACTGCTCCAGATTTTACTTGTACATATCTATGTTGTGCATATTTTCAAAAATACAAATGATTTATTTATGTCCAGAAAGCCTACATGATCCAATAAAAAATAATATAAATATTCTCTTCATGCCTGATCAATTGTAAATGTTGTCAGGTGAATATGCTTAAAACAGCACGATGCAGATCTTTTCAAAGTTTCTGCAAGTCAGTTGCAGGATCTCATGTTTTCCTTGAGGAAATACCTTCTTTAAAAAGCACATCAGCATGCATCCACAGAGACCTTTAACTTGTCAGGATTGATTTTGTGAAATTAGCTCAATGCTTGGTTTGGAAAGGAGAAACAACCAATTCAACAGAGTCTGTATCTTTGCAGATTAGGGAGGCATTCAACTGTTATATGTAATAAACAGATGCTACAGCCTTTTATGTGATTAAAATACTGCATTATCTCAGTCTCAATTCACCACTGTAGGACAGCACATCAGGGTTAGAGAAGAAGGATTTGACCTCATTAACATGCCATCAGCATTTGGCATTTATTGTAGTTTTGATTGGATTTATGGTGGGTTTAGCATGTACAGCACATGCAGCATCCAGTTTAGCTTATTATGAACATTATCTTTGAGAAATCCAAATGATAACTTATAATTACATCTATCACTGAAGAATATTTATCATTAGCACAGATAAATTTCTCAGTAGCTTCCTCTCATAACTGGGTGAGTAAAGGCTGAACTGGGTGTGATAGTCTCGGATACAGACAATTCAAGTCTAAGATTTGATATTTGGGTGTTGTTTAATAGAAAGATTAAACGAGAACTTACCGTTTGAAGTTTCATCTTTATTTTATGAGAAGTTGAAGTGAGGAACTATGTGAAGAACCCGCCAGCCCGCATGCGTGTCAATCTTCAAAGCAACTGTATGATACCACAGACCACTTGCACAAACTTAAATTATAGAAAGACTAATAACGCTTGTCTTACCAAATGATCTTCATGAGATTCTGGGTTAGGAGTGGAGGGCACTTAGTCCCTCACTTCAACTTCTCATAAAATAAAGATCAAACTTCAAATGGTAAGTTCTCGTTTAATCTTTCTATTTTATATCGAAGTCTCGTGAGAGACTATGTGAAGCCTTCAAATCTCCATGGTTTCATGCAGTAAACCAACCTGTGTGTTAAACACTTAAACAGATAAACCATAAATGGTTATCTATTGCCAGCTAACGAGTCAGCCCCCCTGGTAGAGTGAGACTTTAAAAAAATATATATATATATTTATTAGAAGTACAGTAAATTACATTAACGTATATATTATTACATTTATTGTGCCCCTTCATTTTTTAAAGCTATTAAGAAATGATAGAAATTGAGAAAATCGAGAAAGTGAAAGAGAATAGTGATAGTGTACAAGCGTGACAAAAGGAAAGAATAAAGAGCTTTTAGACGAGGAATTAGAGAAAATATATTAAGAGATAGACCATAGAAAAGAAAAAGGAGAAAGAAGAAAAAAGAAAAAGACAGTTGCTCTATTATGAACATCACGCAAAAGGGATATACCAACTTGACACTTTTCCTCCCCCTTTACTAAGTTCTGACACCGGTGCCTTTTTAAAGTATTGTTGCACCTAATGCTTGTAGTAAGTCTATAAATGAAGACCATGACCTATAAAAGTGATCTGATTTGCCTGCCAGGAAGAGTCTCATATCTTCCAGATGTAGTGTTTCAAACATATTTGAAATCCACATGTTTATTTTTGGTATAGGAGCATTTTTTCACAATTTTAAAATAAGCTTTTTTCCAGTTATTAACCTGTAATCAAATAGGTTCTTTTGAAACACATTTAGCTCAGGGCTACCTTCTGTTGTTCCAAAGATAATCCATTCTGCTTTTGGTATCAGTTTTATTTTAAATAATTCAAAGATTTCAAAAATTTAAATCCAAAATTTTTGAATTTTTATACTAAAAACAAATGATGCGCTATAGTAGCTTCTTGAGACTGGCATTTATCACAGATAGGTGATACGTTGGGAAAACGTTTACTTATTTTGGTTTTTGAATAGTATAATCTGTGCAAATTTTTTAATTGGATTAAAGTGTGTCTTACATTAATCGAGCATTTGTGCATATTTAATAAATGTTCATCCAACCTCTCTTTTGAAATTTTAATAGCTAATTCTTGTTCCCAGTCTCTTCTAATACCATCAGTTGTTGGTATTTCTACATTTAAAATAATATTATATAAATATGATATTAAGTTTTCTGATTCGACCTTTGTCTTCATTGCTTCGTCCAGTAAATCTAATGGAATGTTGTAATAATCTTGTGTATATTTTTTCAGATAATCACATCTTTGAAAATATTTAAAATATTGATTGTTTCTCAGATTATATTTTAGTTGTAATTGTTGGAATGATAGTAATTTTCCAGTGTCATACAAGTCTCCGAGCGTTTTAATTCCTATTCTTTCCCATTGTATAAATGATTTGTCTATAATGGAGGGCTTAAACGAAGGGTTATTAACTATTGGAGATAAGAGAGATAGATTTCTTAATTTTAAAGTATGTTTTATTTGTTTCCAAGTTCTAATTGTACTATGTATAATTGGATTTGTGTTATAGTTTGTGTTATTCAGCTTCATTGGTGAGAGGAGGATCGCTCCAATATTACAAGGAGAGCAGTCCTCTCTCCATTATAATCCAATCCACCTGCTGGGCAGAGTTGTCCAGCTGTTTAGTGATATTTTTAATATTTACTGACCAATAATAGTACATAACATTAGGGAGTGCTAAACCACCTAATACTTTGGGTTTATTCAAATGTGTTCTTTGTATTCTATGGGATTTGTAATCCCATATAAAATTTGTAATGTCTGAATCCAATTTTTTAAAAACTTTTTTGTTAGGAATTGATTGGAATAGGTATAGAATTTCTGGTAAAAAAAAAATCATTTTTATAGCATTTATTCAACCTATTAAAGACATCGGAAGCGTTTTCCAGAATTTAATTAAATTATTTAATTTCTTAAGTAAAGGATTATAATTTGTGTCTTGATAGTTTCTGGTAATTTCAATATCCAAGTATTTAAATTTTTCTGCAGCTATTTTGAAAGGGAATTTTAAGAGGTGTGTTGAGTCGGTTTTGTTGACATAATTTCACTTTTGTTCCAGTTTATCCTGTATCCTGAGAACGATCCAAAATCCTCAATTAAGTTTAATATGTTTGGTATAGTGGTATGGGGTTTTGTGATCTACAATAGTACATCAACATATAAAGATATTTTATTATTTGAATATTTTGTATTATAGCCGTGGATATTCGGATGTGTTCTAATTATTTCCGCTGGGGGTTCAATTATAAGAGCAAATAACAGCGGTGATAGTGAGCATCCTTGTCTATTACCCCTTGATAACTGGAATTTTGTAGATAATATGTTATTAGTTAATATTCTAGCCATAGGCTTATTATATAATAATTTAATCCATAGGATGAAATTCTCTCCCATTTGGAACTTTTGCAATAATTTAACCATGTAATCCCATTTCACTTGATCGAATGCTTTTTCTGCATCCAACAAAATAATTGATAATTCGTGTTCTTCAGTTTGGTGTGAATGCATTATGTTGAGCAGACGTCTCAGATTATTAGATGATTGTCTCTTAGGGATAAATTTCGTTTGATCCAGATTTATTAAATTACTAACATACTTGCTTAATCTTCTAGCTAATATTTTCGCTAATATTTTTGATCTGTATTTAACAACACAATAACTTGATATGATCCGGGTTCTTCTGTATCTTTGTCTTTTTTAAATATTAATGTAATCGTTGATTCTGCTAGTGTTTCAGGCAATGTTTGTTCTTTAAAGGCATTTGTATACATTTTCTGTAAATGTGGTATAATTATGTCGTAAAAGCTTTTATAAAATTTGTTACTAAATCCATCAGGTCCTGGTGTTTTTCAATTCTTTAATTAAGTTATTGTGTCTTCTATTTCCTTAATTGAAATGTGTGCTCCCAATTCCTCTTGTTCCTTCAATTCTAGTTTTGGAAGATTGCAATTATCCAAGAACTCTGTGAGTTTATTGGTGTCCGTTGTCGTTTTAGATGTGTGCAAATTCTCATAAAAATCTTTTATTATTTTAATTCGGTAAAGTTAATAATTTCCCTCTATCTGATTTGATCTTTAGGATCGTGTGTTCTTTTTCTCGTTTTTTTAACTGACGTGCCAAAAGTTTGTGGGGTTTATCCCCAAATTCAAAATGTTCCTGTCTTGTAATTTGGAATAGTCTTATAACTTTGGCTGATAATAGTTTATTT
The DNA here is from genome assembly GCA_963514005.1 of Raja brachyura. Next base: position 33,999,234 of record OY740790.1, read on the forward strand.
AATTTAAATTTCAGTATTAATATTTTATTGTGTTTATCCATAGTTGGATCTTTAAGGGCCTGTCCCACCAGCATGCAACTCCATGAGATGAGCGTGACCTAACGTGGTCGCTTGAGCCGTCCGGCGTTGCGGGGCCGGTCCCACTTCGATCGCCGGAGCCATGCGGAATTATGCGGAGTTCATCCCGACATCTTGCGGGGCTCCGAAAAACTGACCATGTTCAAACGTTCCGCGTGGCAATGGCTTGTTGGCTCACAGTCGTCTCCACGCATTACACACCGCCTCTACGTCGTGCCTCCGTGACCCTCTCTGTAGGTGCCTCCGTGACCCTCTCTGTGTGTGGCTCCGTGGCCCTCTCTGTGTGTGCCTCTGTGCCCCTCTCTGTGTGCCCCTCTCTGTCCTGGCGAACTTACCTTTAAGACTTCGCTCCAAGTTCGCCTCACTTTACGCCGCGTTGCGCCACTCACCCGACCTCCGCACGGCCCTCGCTGCCGGTTTGGTCGTGGTCGCTGCATGCAGGCGCATGCTGTTGGGAACGGCCCTGTACAGGGATCACCCGACATCACCGCGGTCCCCGTTTCTAGTTTGATCGCGCTCATCGCATGGAGTCGGATGCTGGTAGGACAGGCCCTTTAGCATTATCTATATCCAGTTGTCTAATTTGTTCTTCTAACTGTCTTTGTTCGTTCTTTCTATTTTGAAAAGCTTGGTATGAAATTGTAACGCCTCTAAAAATGCATTGGAGGATTCCCATAATAATGTGGGCGATATATCTGGAGTGTCATTTATTTCAAAAAAGAGGTCCATTTGTTGTTTTAGATATATACTCCCTTGCGGGTCTTTTAAAATTTGAGGATTAACCGTCCAAAACGATTTGTTCTTAGACATTCCTTCCAGTTTTAAGAAGAAAGTTAGCGGGGAGTGATGTGAGATCGTGTTGGTATGGTATTTTGGGTTCGAACTGTAGGGGATTAATTTTGTATCCACCAGAAAATAATCTATACGTGAGTATGTTTTGTGTACCATTGAATAAAATGAGTGTTCCCTGCCGGTCAGATTCGCGATCCTCCAAACATCTGTTATATTGGTATTTTTTATGTACGTGTTTAAGAGTTCGCTAGTTTTAGATTTCGTATTACCTCTCTGTTTTTGCCTAGATTTATCTAAGTACGAATCTGAAACACAATTAAAGTCTCCACCAATTATGACATTTTGGTAATTAGATTCTGCGATTATATTCAAGATTTTATTGAAAAAATTAGGATTATCAAAGTTGGGTGCATATATATTTACCAAGGTGATTGGGTAACATGGATCTCTACGATAACTATCAAATATCTCCCTTTCTTATCTTTTATGGTATTCTTTGCTTTAGATGGCATGCCTTTATGAATAATGATTGTCGTACCTCTGGATTTCAAAGTATATGAAGAATGATAGATTTGGCCTATCCAATTCGCCTTCAATCTAGCCTGGTCTTGGAATTTGAGATGAGTTTCTTGTAGAAAAGTGATGTCTGTATTGTACAATTTCAGCTGAGCTAATATCTTACCCCTTTTAATTGGTTCATTAACACCCCTTATATTCCAACTGCAGAATGAGATTCCTCTCAGTTTCTTTTGTTTATCGTCTTTCATTTTGGATGGATTTAATACACTTATATCTTACAGTGCATCCATACCTCAGGTCTTTAGATTTTGGGGGAATATTTGTGCTACAGAGTTCAATTGGTAGATTCCTTTTGCGATTATCCTCGTTATGACATCATATATATCTAACATTTTTATCTACTAAATGTTTAAACGTATGGTTTTACCTTCGGTAGTAATCAACTGTTGGTTGAAGGGGTTAACCTGAAACGGGCTCCTGGATCTGGGCCAGATGTCCGGTTCTCCTCCCCTCCCCCCAAATATAGATAAGACTGAAGCTTATTGAATTATATGTGTTAGTTTTAAAATTTGTTATTAGTTATTTCCTTATCAACTATTGCCCTCTATGAAAGGGATATCCCTCTTTGTAATACTTGGTTATAATCTTCCCCATTTTGCAATTCTGGTTAGCATCCATTACTATTTCTATGTTAGTATCGTTAAACGTGTTAATTCTGTACGATTTGAGTTAGTATTTTAATCAGTACTTGCATCTAGTGTTTTCCACATTCTGCTCTTCAGTTCATTGTTCCCGTATTAATCTTCCTTTGCTTCACTTGGAACACAGTATGTCCTTGAATTAAAATTCCACAGATAAGGAGTCTAGACAGGCGCACGTGGAAAATTTCTTCATCTTTGTCTTTTAAAGAAAGTAATAATTCTTCCCTTTGTTCAGCCGATGGCTGTGGAATAATTAAAATAAATATTTGTCCATACTTTCCAACTACCTTCTTTAGGCAGGGATCCCTTCCACGATGGTTTGAGCATATTTGTATGCAGCCTCCGGGTTTATGAACGATTTTTCCTTTCTGGTAATTGTAGGTAATCCGCATATTAGCTGGGTAAAAAACACCATATCTAATGTTTTGAATTCCTTGGAGAATGTGCTTTGCTTTTGAAAACTGATTTCGCTTTTGTACAATTTCATAAGGATAGTCCCTGAATAGTTTGATAGAGTAATTACCAAACCTCAATTACACTTCATATTTGATTTCCCTCGTAACCTCTTCAAGGTCTGAAATGTCCCAAAATTTCACGATGATCTGTCGTGTATAGTCTGGTTTTATTTGTTATCTTGGTTTAAATCTTGGTACTCAATATGCCACTCTATTTTCAGTTCATTAGGGAGACTAAGAACATGTTTAATTAAGTCTGCAACAAACTCACGAGGTTCATTTCCCTTGGCTCCCTCAGGCACTCCAACTATTCTTAGATTTTGGCGTCTCGAACGAGCTTCCAAATCAAGGCATTTTATCCGAAACTTTCACCAGCTGAATCGCCATCTGTCTTGTGGTGAGGTCTTGTTCTAACCTCATACCCTTTATCTCTTCAGCCATTCGTGCCATATCTGTCTCCATTTCTTTCATTGTAGTCAAATACGAAGCGACAGTTTCAAGCACAGTCTTGAACCTCTTCGTGGAATCTTCTAATACCTTTTCAATTCTCTCCGATAATTCTTCTTTCACATCATCAATTCGTTTATTTATGATGCCAATTGAATCAATAACTTTCTGATTACCAGCACTCATATTCTCCGTCATCTTTTCCATCTTTTCCATCATCGTTCCCATCATCTTTTCCATCATTTTATTATTATTATTAGTAATTTATTATTTCCATCCACAATTTCATCTTTTCATTTCTCTTACCGATTTCTTTAATTACTCAAATTCTTTGCCTTTGTCTTTAGCCAGATCAGTCTTGGTAGAGTGAGACTTTAAATTATTTGAATTCACTCCCGCTTTTAGTTGCTTACACTCTATCTATCTTAAAATAGTCTGCACCAATGATCTCTTGTGAAATTATTAAATAACTATGAAGAAACTCTCCTTCGTTTCATAGGTACTAGTAAACTCAGTGTACCTTTTTACATAATCAACACACCCAATCTCCGATCTGGTGGTTATGCTGTCAACTCCAACTTACCCATCTGTGCCCGTTTGCTTTATAAGTTCATTCATAAAAGCTTATCCTTATGTCAGATATGACCCAGAGATCCAGCCGGAGATTGAATAAAGACTGTGTTCTTTGTGCTGAAATCAGTTGTCAAAAGCATAATTAACTTAAAAGATACTGCTCCAACATTAGGAATACACAATATCTGCATAATAATTTATACATATTCCACACTACATTGAGTCTCGGCTTTAGAGTGTTCATATAAAAGACACCTTCCATAACCTTAGTTAACAGTGGATGAATAATCAATCATTTATTGTCCCAGTTATAGTACTAGATACAATGACCAAGCAGCACGAGCAGTGTCAATTGTGCTGTAACATAATCGCTTTTCTGAGTCCAAACTGAAAGAACCCAAAAACCTCTGCTACTTTTGTTTAAAAGTAGCTCACATGTGTCTCTTCACAAACTTCCCATACAACCATGCAGAGCTAGCTGCACAAGAAATCGGCTGAACTGGCCAACACTCGAGCCTTGAGTAATTAGGAGCTTCTTTCAGCTGCCAATTTTGTACAATCTCCGTGGATGAGTAGGCCAAATTGGCATATTAAAATTCATGTTGCCTCATCTTTAATTATCATAAGAGGCATCTTCTGATAAAACCCCTGAGTCTTATCTGCTACAAAAGCATGTCATCTATAAACTCCATGACACAATGCCCTTTAGATCTAAGTAGGGCAGCATAACTTTAGAATCTTTGTAAGTAGCCCAGGCCTGAAGACAACCCCTAGGTAGAGCCTAAAATTTCCACCACTGGCTTTGTCATCAAAACACCAGATATAACTGTGCCTCTCTTGTATAGATATAGAAATATGCATGTTCAAGATCAATTGAGGCTCTAAATCCTCTGAATCAGCTAACTTGCTGAATGACAATTATCCATCTTAAACTGGTTAACCAAACATATCATTAGACTAGCCAAATCCTAACCTGATTTGGCATGCTACATTTTTCTTCCCCTGAGAATTCTCAAAATATTCTTGGGTTAAAGCCTTTCGACCTGATTTTGCCTCAACTGATGGCATTCACATACAAAACCCCCAGTGTCTGACAGAATCAGAACATACACCAGATCCTTATGCAACTAGAATTGAAGTGTAGCATCCACTTGGTGTGGGAATATGAGTTCCCTGTCAACTCCTCACAGTCAGAGTCACCCTCAGAGTGGAAAATATCATAATGCAACCCTGAACCAGGAGTTGCTGCCGCAGTCCTCTGCCTGGAATGACCTATCTCAGTTTGCCAGTGTGTGCAACACATTTTCTTCACGAAGGTGAGTGCGATGGCCCTGTGCCTAAGAAAGGCCTCTGGCTAGGTCTGAATTGAGTAGGCCTGGTGTTACAACCAGCCTCAGAGTAACGATTCCTGCCGTTAGTTATATATCAAGGTGGTAAGCCCCGGAATACTGAAGCGCTACCCACATAGGATGTTATACCACACCCGCAGCCATCTAAAATTCTTCCTGCAAGTCTTAAACTTGCTAACATAAGTTCTCTCCGAAGAGATACTTTGCAGGCTGCATGTTATTGGGCCTGCATAAATGAGCACATTTTTAGGAATTACCTCAGGCCTTATAGCATTTTGCGAAGGCAATTTAGCTCCAACTGCGCATTACATAGAAGTGCTAATGCATTTTCTGCACTACCGAAAGCTAAACCCATCTACTGCCCTTGCAAAGGCTGAAATGACATCAGTGAACAGTCGTTTGGTACACCGAAATTTTAATTCTTTGCCCATGTATCACCACCCAGATGTCCCAAATGGTGAGATTGACATTTGGAACATCCAAAGTCAGGCAATTCATCTGGATTGGCATATTTCCCAGTTGTGTCCAGCATATACCCCTCCTTAGCTGATGAGAAGTTAAATCACTAGTGCACTTATCCAGATCTCCTCCAGTGGATCTCCTAGCCCCGAAGGGATGGCAAATTATGTCACAAGAGACGGAACTCCTTCATAGGTGCAGCATATCCCTCATGTTCAGGGGATTCAATTTCCTTGTAGATATCCCCATAGTTGGAATTACTTATGTCATAATCTCCAGTACTCCCCTCTACTGAGTGGGAGCTAAAATAGCGCAACACTGAACCAGGTGTTGCTTCCCCACCTCTGAGCGGGAGATATTGTAAATGCAAACCTGAGCCAGGTATTACCTCCCCTCTTCTGAATGGGAGATATATAACGTAACCCTGAGCCAGGTGTTGCTTCCACAGGCATCTGACTGGAGCAACCTGTAAGTGTCTCCTGAGCCAGGAGCACAATTCTATTATATACTCACTAGACAGGTCGCACCTGCTAATGACTCCAAGTCCGGGCTTGCTCCCATCTGGAGCCTCAACGGAGTCTAGAGGGGAGGAATATAACGCAACCCTGAGCCAGGTGTTGCTTCCTACAGGCATCTGGCTGTCTCCCTTTTTGAGCCTCAACAGAGGTGTCTGTACAGGCCACACCTGTCAGCTCTCCGCGACCAGTCGCCAGCTCCCTTGGAGCCCTAAAATAGAGGTGTGCCTCAATGGCGTTAGCTGCACTGGCCGTGCCGTTGGCTTACTGAATCCGGCCACCTGCTCCCTCTCTAATCCTTAATGGTGGTTAATAAGTGGTAAAAATCCCTTACCTGCCAGCGTCACTAAACCATTTTCACCCTCCTTGTTGGAGCTCCAGCAAAGTTCCATTGCAGACCAAGTCTGACCACATCTTCAGCCCCACGCTTGCCAAACAGCTTCCTTCCGGAGTTCAAAAGCGACATTGCTGTGCCAGAAATGCCTGCCAGCATTTCTGAGCCCAATGGGACAGGCAGCTCCTTTGGCCTACAGTCTCTTTGGAGCCTTGCTGAGCTTTCTGTGCAGGGCACACTACCAGTTATTCCCAGCCTGGTTACACAGGGCGCTCCTTCGGCCCCTTCTGCTCCTTCGGAACCTTAGCGAAGCTAACAGAACAGCCCATGCCTGCCAATACTCGGAGCTCAATTTGACAGGCTGCCCCTGTGGCCTTCTGCCTTTTATGAAGCCTTGCTGTAGCTGACTGTGCAGATCACGCTGCCAGTTTCTCCCAGCCTGGATCGACAGGTTGCTCCTTTGGCCAGCTGCTCCTTTGGAGCCTCAGCAGGGCTCACTGGACAGGTCACGCCTGCCAGTACTGCAAGCCCGGTTCAACAAGCTACTTTTGCGGGCCAGCTAGTGACTCCTCCTTTCTGGAGCTTCTACGGAGGTAGCTGTGCGGGTCATGCCCTTCAGCTTCCCCGCATTCTGCTGTCTGCTCACTTCTGGAGCCTCCAGGGAGGTGGCTGAACGGTTCGCGCCCATCAGCTTCTCCGCGGTCAACCACCTGCTGTCTTCCAGAGCCTACTACGGCGGTAGCTGCACGGGTTACGCCCATTAGCTTTTCTAATTCCAGCCGCCGGCTCGCGTTCGGAGCATCAAGGCGGTAGCTGTAAGGGCCATGCCCGACAGTTTTACCAAGACCGGCCGCCTGCTCCAATCCGGAGCCTCACCGGCGACTTCACCAAGTCCGGCCGCCTGCTCCCATTCGGAGCTCCAATGGCGGTAGCTTCACGGGCTGTGCCCGTCAGCTTCTCCGGGCCCACTGCATCTATTTTTGGAGCAGTGGCCCGTTCCTGAAACAAAATTGTCCTACCTGCTGGAACAGTTTTGAACTGCTCCGAATCCCGCGCCATGCATCAACGTATTGACACGCATGCGGGCTGGCGGGTTCTTCACTTATTCTCTCACGAGACATCGATATAAAATTAGATGATGTCAGTAAAATGGACACCTGACACTACAACGGGTAAGACAGTGTCTGTGGAAGGGAATGGACAGATGATGTTTCAGGCCGGGACACATCTTCAGTCTGAAGAAGGGTTCCGACCCAAGACGTCGCCGGTCCATTTCCATTCACAAATGCTCCCTGACCCGCTAAGTTACGAGAGCACTTTGTGGTCTCTTGTATCTCAATGTCTGCCCTTGATCAAAGTGCTGTTTAACTCATCAAGCAATGGCAGTGAAATTGTTGATGTTATTTTCCTGGCAAGAATGTTCTCATATGTTGCTCTTTTCCTTCTGTCAGATCTGGTTACATTGCTTGTGCTGCCAATGTGCCATTTCTCATAATAATTCTGTTTATCACACTTTAAAGTAGATTTTCATCATTGCCTGGGTGACAATTCGGGGAATAGATTAGCTGTACTTTATAGAGCTGGCTAACTTTGAATTCGCTGAACCAATAAGAATGAAAAAGTGGTTCTGACTCCAAAGGTTGTGAAATCAGCACCAACAGATGAGCACTTTGATGATGATTGTGAACATCTACTCTCTGGGCATTCTGCAGATTGGATTTAGATTCAGGAAGCAATGGCCAAACAGACAAGAGGTAGATGACAAGGTTGGATTGATACCCAACCCCCCCCCCCCCTCAGTGAGAATTAGCTAGATGATCAGTCAAATCTTAACATTTCCCTATTACCTTGTTCCCATGGAAAACTTTTCTTGACCCATAATTTACCTCCCCAGCAGAAATGACAATTTGCAACAACAGCCAGCATTGGATAGGATATGCTCAAAATTGAACAGCAATGCCCTTGCCTCATAGCCAATCTCCCTACTCCCTGGGCATTCTGCAGATCGGATTTAGATTCAGGAAGCAATGGCCGAACAGATAAGAGGTAGATGACAAGGTTGGATTTATACCCAACTCCCCCTCCCCCCTTCAGTGAGAATTACCAGAGAGGTGCCAAGACCCCACCTCTTCCCCTCCCCTTGCCATAGATGTGGTTGAAGGTGGGCCCATGTACTAAATGTTTACAGATAAACAACATAAATCCATAACAGGAGAAGGATGCAGCATAACATTTAATCTTACCTTCACAGAAAAGGATATCCCACCTGGATGGCACGTGAACCAACAGTGCCATTTTGTTGAAAGGTGAATAGAAATGGAACAACATGGCTGCAAAATAACTACATCCAGAGCCTCTGCATGTACTGTATTTAACTAGCTCATGAAACATTCAGTTAGCCAATTGAAAGAATACATTTATTCTTTATAATGTACAATATCATGAAGGTTAAAAGAGAACCTGTGTCAGACTAATGAATAAAGCAACACTCCTGGTGGACATTGAAAGCATTGGCACATGCTGAAAAATCTTACTCCACACAAGGCAAAATATATTTTGTTGAAACTGGAAGGTTATTGTAATGCAAAGCTGTTAAAAACAGCAGAATGGTGTACATTTGGACAAGGAGCTTGATTGCCTTTGTGACAACTAATAAGTCGCTCTGAAGAAAGGTCACAACCTGAAAGGATACCTATCCATGTCATCTAGAGATGCTGCCTGACCCATAGAGTTACTCCAGCACTTTATATTCTATATTCTACAACTACTGAGCGCATGTTTCATTAAACAACCTAACATTGCATTGCAAATTTTGATAGCATTTTAGGTCATGACTTACCTAAAAGTTATGTATGTGGACTAGTCAATTAAATAATTCAGTCAAAGATGATGAGCACATAAAGGCTGAAGTTTGAACGTACACAACATTGTTCAACCATAATAGACAAACTCTTTAAGTTTCTGAACGCGGCAAGATAGGTGGTATAGGGGCAGATGTTGCACCTTGGTTTGGAGGGGAAGGTAATTGTGGATGGGGAGGGGTGGGTGGGTAGGGATGAGTGGACCAGGTAGTCACAGAGAGAGTGGTCCTTGTGGAAAGCAGAAATAGCGAGGAAGGGGAGTTGTGACAGTGGGATCTCGTTGCACCCAGAGGAAGTGACAGAGGATATACTAAATGTGAAGGCTGAACGGGTAAAAGGTGAGGACGAAGAGAATCTCTGCTCTTCTGGGGAGAGGGAGATGTCTAGTTTGTGTTTGGTCTCAATGTGGCAATGGAAAAGGCTGGGGATAGACAAGGCTGTGGGAATGAGAAGGGGAGTTGAAGTGACACGCAAACAGAAGTTTGATGGGGTGGGAGATTGCAACCTTCGCCTTGTCCACCCTGTTTCGACAAATGCAATCAATGCTGTATTCAGTATGTAACCAACATACAGCATGTTGTATGACTATGACTGAAGTTATCAGGAGCATCAAAGGACTTCATGGGCTCTTTATAACACATATTCCGATGCCTTGTTTGCACAGAATTTTACTTCGGAGTCACGTGAGTGACTATGTGAAGAAGCCCGTCAGCCCGCATGCATGTTAGTACGTCTAACGCACGGTGCATGACTGGCTGGCAGGCACGTCGCTCCTCCAGCGGTAAGTTTCAAATCCTGCAGGTAAGTTTTCAAACTTATTTTTCAGGTTGTCCTTTGTTGCAGGAATCTCTTTTGCACAGTTTCCTGCTGGATATTTAAATATGGGGCGAAACCTGGACGGGCCGCGGGGAAACCGGTTAAGGACTGGGGGGATACGTCGGGTTCGCTATCTAAGTCGCTGACAGTGCGGTCAGTGACTTCCGAAGATTAAAATACGGGGCAATATCTGAATAGGCCGCGGGGAAACTACTGACCGCGGGGAAGCCGGCTATGGACCGCGGAAGTGCGGGTAGCCGGTGGCCGTCGGGTTCGCTACCTGAGTCACTGACAGTGCGGTCAGCGACTCCGACTTCCGCAGCCCTAAAAGGTTGGGCAACTAAACGGAGTCGGAGAGGCCTGGGCTGGGACGAGCCAGGCGAGGAGGGTTCCCCTCCGACATACATGGGTACATCCTCGGACATTTAACCCATCCTGATGTGGTCCATGAAACAGGGCCATATCAGCGCAAGTCCTCTGGGGCCTACGGATGCGCCTGTTTCAGGGCTGCTTACTAATCTCCTTCTCTGTGGAGGGGAGTACGAAGGGTCAGTGTGTGATTGACTCCAAACCCGGATGTATGTCCGTGGCACATACCGGTATTCATGAGTAAAGTTCCAGAATATTGAGGGGTGGGGCCAAGTTCCCCTCGCGTTACAAGCCTTGTAAGCATCAGCTACTGCACGTCACAATATTTCAGGAACAGGTGACGGAAAATACCATACACCTGCAAATTAAGACTGGAGTCCAGCTGCCAAATCTTCTCTTCAGGGAAGACCTATCCAACAGGTAAAGGACCAGTAAGAGGAAGCATAAGCTGTCGGGCTATTCAAGGTACCAACCAGCAAAGCTTCACCGTTTCAGCAATAAAAAAGCGGTTCACTGGGCCGAGGTCTACAGGCCTAGGCCCAAGCCGGCCTTCAGCAAAAAAGTGCAACCGTCCAAATCAAGGACAGGAATAGAACCCACATCAGGGCCTTTGGGCCTATCATAAGACCTCCGGTAACCTTGCAGGTACGTGAGTCTGGTTCTTCCGAAACGTGGGTTGTGTGGACCAGTTATAGGGTATTATTTTAATGTATGGCTATAATGAAGTGGGCATTTATTATAGTTGCCACAGGGACATATTTGTGACTATCATAACCAATACATCTTATGAGCTTCAAACTCCACACGGATATATCTATGGACAAGACTTAGCCCAGGTCCCTGGCATCAGCTCTACCAGCTGCATTATCGTGCCAATTTAGTTATGTTTTTTATAGAGAGAAATTACAAGGAATATTATTATCACTTACACCAATAAAAGGTGTAGTGGAATCGGACCGGCCATGGCAGTCTAGAGTCTCTGGCTTGGGAAGCCTTATTTAAGCTGTGCCTATCAGTCACCTGTGGGAGCTACACATGGTGGCATCATGGTATTCTGCTCAATAGAGGGGACTGTGGAAGATTCTTCCCAAAGACATCATCTTTATACATGTCAATAAAGTGATCAAATCTCTGATTTAATTATGACATTCATGTAAACATCATTGCCCATGACTAATACCTGGCAGGGGGTTTCCAGCTTTCCCACTCTGTCTAGTGTATGGGGGCTTCAGTCCTTCCCTGTATACTGCATTGGCATCGGAAAGGAGTAGGACTCGGAGTCACTAGCAGCCTGTTTGGTAAATAAGGATGCCAATGGAGCCTGGATTTGCACAGCTAGTCCTGGTGGATGCTGAAGGGAGCAACCAGACGACCCCAACTCAGGGCAAAGTGCCAAGTATTTGGACTTGTCTCAGTTACGAACACAAAGAATGCTCCGTCTTGAGGCATGTCAGGCAGCAGCTCCTGGTTCAGGGTTGCAAATTCCTTCCCATTCAAATAAGTGGAGTGGTGCAGATGGTGCTATAGAAATATGCACATATGCATGAAGCAACGCCTGGTTCATGGTTGCAATTCCTCCCACTCAGTTGAACGTAGTGATGGAGATGGTGCTAACATATATGCACACATGCCTGAGGCAGCTCCTGGTACAGGTTGCATAAGTCCTCCCATTCGGATGTATGAAAGATGAAGATGGAGCCATATATATTATGCCCCGTATCACGGAAGCATACACAGGCAGTTCAAGTCATATGCCTGCAGCTGCCTTGGTTCAAGGTTCAAAAGACTGTGGGAGGTTGTGTCACAAAATATATCCGGTACAGAAGCATGCACAGCAATTCGAGGAGTACGGAGGGTAACACCTGGTTCAGGTGCAATTTACTCCCACTCTAAAAGAGTGTTAAAGGTTAGTATGGATTAACTCCAAACAGGAACCGGAATATGACTATGTGCCACGATCCCATGCTTTGATGCATAATGTACGACAATCGCATGTGGGACAGCGGTGTGCTTTACCTCTCAAATTGCTGCTCCGTTGGAGGCGGATTATCCACTACAAGAGAAGTTGGCCAGCAGCATCAACTGTCTATAGAAATGGCAAACATGATGGACAGAGTTTGCGAATTAAACTTTGCTGAAGCTCCAGCAAAGGTAGCGACCTGGAGTTAGAGACGCTGGTAAGTAGGTCTCATTATTTACCTCCATCCATTCCAAAAAGGTATGGAATAGCGGATATCGATTTGTTCGCATCTTGACTTAATCACCAGTTACTAAAGTATGTTGCATGGGAATCAGACTCAGGGGCAGTAGTAGTAGTGGCATTCTCGCAACACAAGGGAGGAATGTTCTTTTATACATTCCCTCCATTTGCCTCATCAGGCGGTACTTGCTAAAGATCCAGCAAGACTCCGCCTCAGGCATTTTGGTAGTGCCTGACTGACCTCCACAGCCATGATTCCCACTCACATTGAGAATGATAACAGAGCCTTTTAGGGCTGTTCCCAAACACAGAAATCTGCTGGATCCCCGTGACTGGAGAGGACCATCCACTGCATGATCGAATCAAATCGTTGATTGCAGAGTCTGAGAAGACCTCACCTAGGGCTCGGACTGTCTAGTCGTATGTTGGTCATGATCACTGCGGCCTGCAGAGATATTATCAAGTAGTACATCTCTTATAACAATAAGTGGGAAGTGTTCTGTCTACAGTCCAACATACGTATGACACGGCACGTATACTGATGTTTGGAATCCTCTCTAACTAATGTTTGACGAGGTATAGAATTATTGTGCCATAATTTGTGCCAGAAGTAACTGGTCGTCATACTTGTTGCTGTGATCGAGACATCACTTGTCAGATCTCACCCACTGATAGCCAGATTTATGAAGGGTATTTTTGGCTCAAAACCTCCCAGGGCCACGGACTCAGAGATATGGGATGTTGACATTGTGCTAACGCTGCTTTGCCGGTGGGCTCCAGCTACATCCCTGTCTTTGGTCGAACTCACTTACAAGTGGTTAGGCTCATGGCACTGGTTTCAGCTTTATAGATCCAGTCGTTGCATAAGCTGCAATTGAACAGGATGGTTACATCTGCAGGCAAAATAACATTTTATGTTTATGACTTAGTCAAGCAGATCAGACCAAGGGCATCAGGTCTCAAACTAGATTTTGGCATAGCCCATGGACCTTCAGTTGTGTACAGGCACACATCTACAACAGTATGTTAAGGTCACCTAGAGCTTTAAAGGCTCTGAACTTGCTATGTTAGTTAGTTACATGAAACCTCTTAAGAAGGTATCAGTACAGACTATCTCCAGGTGGTTAAATCGGATTCTGGCTTGTGCAGGAGTGAACACTGACAGTCTCAAATCTCACTCCGCCAAAGCTGCAACAAACCAGCAGAGAGGGTTATGGATGTTCCGCTGGAACACATCCTAGCGGCTGCAGGATGGTCCTAACTGTAACTGCAACTACATGCACCACAGACTGTCGACGTGCCCCGCCTATGGTAAGGCCTGTAATTTTTGTAAGAAGTTAAACCACTTCTCAGCAGCCTGTCGTTCTTGTGCGAAAGCTGCACAGACTTCCAGACCTAATCTAATCAGGCTGCCACAATCTGATAACTGCTATGGCTCACAGCCTCCCATTGCAGATTCCTACGAGGAGAAACCACCTAGTTCTGCAGAGGAGTCTAGCGTGTTCACCCTCCTCCAATCACCTGGCCAGCGTAACGATCCCAGTGTCTCAATAACTGTCAATGGTTTGACCTTCCTCGCTAAGGTCGACACGGGGGCGCGAGTGAATGTTTTGTCAATAAACCTTTTCAACCAGATAAGGAATAACGAGCCCCTGGTTGCTGACCGTGCAACTCTGCATGCCTACGGAGGAGAGATTCTAAGGCCAGTGGGGAGGGCCACGTTAACTTGTGTGCTGCAGAAGGCCACGCAAAACCTGTTTTCTTACGTTTTGAACTCAGACTGTGTGCCTCTACTGCGCAACCGGGCATGCCTGGATCTTGGCCTGGTGTCCTTCGACCGTACAGTCCACAAAGTGCAACTGTCGTTTGACCCAGTGGCAGAATACCAAGACCTGTTCAACGATGACCTGGGAAAGTTACCACTGACTTACCGTATTTCCATTGACCCTAATGTGACACCCGTGGTCTGCGCACCTCACACGGTGTCCCACGCCATGAAGGACAAGGTCGAGTTGATGCTCAACAACATGGTAGAAAAGGGGGTGCTAGAAACGGTTAGCAAGCCCACTGATTGGGTTTCCACAATGGTTGCCACGCTAAAGAAAGACAAGAATGAAATACGTGTGTGCATCAACCCGAAGGACTTAAACGTTGCCATCAGGAGGCCCCACTACCCCATGCGGTCTGTTGAGGATGTGGCGGCTCAGGTTGGGCAGGCCACTGTCTAGACGCCAAGAACCCGTTCTGGCAGACCCCATTGGACTAGGCGTCTTCTGACCTGACGACCTTTTCAACTAGACCAGTGGATGATATACTGGTCTATGGGAAGGACATTGCCGAGCACGACATGAACCTCCGCCGCGTCCTGGATCAGGCGCGAAAGGCCAACCTGAAGCTGAACCCCAAGAAGTGCCGTTTTCGTGTCTCAGAAGTCACGTATGTTGGACATGTTTTCACCTCTAACGGACTAAAACCCGACCATCTGAAGGTGACTGCCATCTCCGAGATGGTAGCCCCCACCGACGTGCCAGGTCTACAATGCTTCCTGGGCATGGTAAACTACCTTGGGAAGTTTATACCCAATCTCAGTGAACTGAGTGCTCCCCTGTGGCAACTGACGAAAAAGGATATCGCCTGGGCCTGGCTCCCACAGCACCAGCAGGCATTCGACTGTCTCAAGTCCAGACTGATTAACACACTAACATTGAGGTTCTTCGACATTCGCCGCCCCGTCACCGTTATCTGTGACGCTTCCAAGTTCGGTCTAGGCGTGGCCTGCCTTCAGTCTGTCGATGGATCGTTACATCCTGCCTCCTATGCCTCCCGCACTATGACGGACACCGAGCAGCGGTATGCTCAGATTGAAAAGGAGCTGCTCGCGGTGGTGTTCACTTGCTCCAAGTTCAGAGACTTCCTGTTTGGCAGCAAATTCATGGTCGAAACCGACCACCAGCCACTGGTGACTATTCTGAACAAACCGATTCATGCTGCCCCTGCCAGGCTGCAGCGCATGATGCTGCAACTCCAGCGTTTCGACTTTGAAATTGTCTACAAGAAGGGCACTGAGATGCACATTGCGGACATCCTATCCCGCGCTCCGTGGACCTCCTGTGCCCGGCACCCCTACGAAACCGAGGATCTGCTAGTGCTGGGTGTTGATTTTATTCCCACCAAGCAATTACAGCTCTTGGCCGAACACACCGCTACTGATCCAGTTTTGCAGCGGCTTGCAGTGGCGATTAAATCGGGGTGGCCCACG
Source organism: Raja brachyura (assembly GCA_963514005.1). The sequence continues at coordinate 34,014,961 of OY740790.1, forward strand.
AAGTGCTATAGCGCGCCGACTGAAACACAGCCTTTCTTCCTGGTCCGTGACGACCTGGTGCTACAGAACGGCGTCATCGTCAAGGGACATAAAGTTGTAGTCCCGTCCTCACTGTTTGATTTCTACTATCGCACAGCCCATAGCGGACACCCCGGGTCGATGCAACACTCGCCCACGCTCAGTGCCTGTTTTACTGGCCTGGAATGGCCAAGTATATCCGGGACCGCGTTTCTGCCTGCTCCACGTGCAACGGTCTTGCACCACACCAGCAGCGACAGCCCCTGCTGCAACAACCTGCTCCTGCCTTGGCTTGGTCCTCGTTGGCTACCAACATCTTCGAGTGGCGTGGTAACCACTACCTCGTCCTGGTCGACTCGTACTCAAACTGGTTCGAGGTGGATTTGCTGACATCCCTCACGTCGGAGATGGTAATCCGTAAGCTGCGGAAACACTTCTCCATCTTTGGGTCTCCTGTCCGGTTGCAGACTGACAATGGAAGGCAGTTCACCAGCCGGGATTCCAAGATTTTTGCCGACAAGTGAAACTTCATGCATTTCACCTGCAGCCCAGAGTACCCACAGCATAATGGGCCATTGCAGCACCAAGCTTCTGATGGAACAGGCAAAACTGTCAAACTCTGATTTGTATTTGGATCTCCTGAACCTCCGGAACGTTTCCAGGGATCCAGCCATGGGGTCCCCTGCTCAGCATGTGATGTTCAGAACTACCAGACCCACTATCCCGATTGCTCAGCGCCAGCTGCAACCTCGGGTGCTAGAGCCTGCCTCCGTGCAGAAGCACATTCGGGAGAGACATGACAGCCAGCAGCGTTCCCACGATTGTTCGTGCAGACCACTCGATCCTCTGCTTCCTGGACAGGTTGTTCGGTTGCAAACCGCCAGTGGTTGCTCCCATCTGGCCACCATAGTTGGGGTGACTGATGCACCTCGTTCGTACCTGGTTGACTTTGAAGGAACTATCTACCGTCGTAGCCGTCAACACCTGCTCGTGGTGAACTAACCAAAGCCACAGCCTCTGGGGCCCTGTGCCCCGTCTCTCTCACACCAACAGCCGGCTGCTGTCCCTGCCGGTGTTCCCTGCATGCCTCGGTCCCCATCTCGTGCGCCCTGCTTCCCTCTGCGCGGGTCACCTGTTGCCGCTCGTGTTTGTGATTCTGACTCTCCTGCTTCTCCCACCCCGCAGCCCCTCTCTGGTTCCCCAGCTGTTTTGCGGCCTCCTGTTCCTTCTGATTTTTCGGGGGGAGGGGAAGAGACGCGCACGCGCTCGGGTCGGATTAGCAAGCCACCTGTCCATTATGGCGATTATGTTTAATTCTGTTGTCATGACTTCCATTCTGTTTTGATTTTCTAAGGGGAAGGATGTAGATGGTTTGACATGCAACCAATAATATAGCTACCTCAGTACCATTAACCCCGCCTTAGTTAACATCAATCATAACGCTTCCCCTCCCTGGGCACAGTTCAGTAGAAGAATGTAACCAGTGCTTGCTGACGTGTGTTATACCCTGTGCTATCATTAAAGGATGTTTCACACTCCAAGACTATGTGAATTGCTTATTTACAAAACCCATTACCAGACCGGGGGTATTTGTCAACTCTATTTGCCAACTCTATTTCAGGTTCGGTTTTATAGTTTCCTCCAGATGAGAGGGGTTACTATTATTATTATTTGTTCATTAAAAAGCATCAGCATGTCTAAATATATGTCATGTCTGAATGCATTATTAATGTTCACTCATCCTTGATCAACTGATTGATGTGCATGCTGGCTGGCGGGCTCTTCACGTAATCCCTAATCGTAACTCCTCATAAAATAAAGATCAAACGTCAAACTGGTAAGTTCTCATTTACTCTTACTATTAATGTTCACTCATACGTGGTCAACTGATGCAGTTGCGATTGTGTGGACTCATGTTCACGGCATGAAATCACAGAGATTTGAAATCTTCACATAGTCACTCACGTGACTCCGAAGTAAATATTATGATTAAACGAGAAGTTACCAGTTTGAAGTTTGATCTTTATTTTATGAGGAGTTACGATGGGGGACTATGTGCCCTCTGCTCCCAACCCTCTCTCATAAAGGTCAGCTGGTAGTTCTAGTTTCTCGAATCTTCCTATATTCAGTTCAACAACTGTTATCTGTGATTTCACACCGCTTCTTTGAATGTTGACCCGCATGTGGCTGGTGGGCTTCTTCACGTAATCCCTCATCATAAAATAAAGATCAAACTTCAAACTGGTAAGTTCTCATTTAATCTTACTATATAGCATGATTTGGACTAAATGAGCACAATCACTTTAAACTAAAGATGCAAACAAGATTTTAACTGAACAAAGATAAAAACAAAGAGTTGGAAGAAAGTGAGGATAGGAGCAGAAGATTGCAATCCAATGGAAATAAGCTTTTATATTAACATCCTCAAACCCACAACCAGCCACCACCCTTCCCCCAACTTGCCTGAAAAACAACTGAAATTCCCTCTACTTTGTCAATCTCTTTCTCCTGCTACTTCCTTGAATCCACATTAAATAAAACACTGTCACTTCATCAGGCTGAATTTCATACAATTTAGGTTGAATGTCAATAAACTAAGAAAACCAGCAATCAAAGCTATAGATGTCGGTACGATAGGATACAATGCGATACGATATGATATGATAGAACTTTATTTATCCCAGGAGGGAAATTGAAACATGTAAGATTGTTAAGGGTTTGTACACGCTAGAGGCAAGAAACATGTTCCCGATGTTGGGGGAGTCCAGAACCAGTGGCCACAGTTTAAGAATAAGGGGTAAGCCATTTAGAACGGAGACGAGGAAAAAGTTTTTCTCACAGAGAGTTGTGAGTGTGGAATTCTCTGCCTCAGAGGGCAGTGGAGGCAGATCTCTGGATGCTTTCAAGAGAGAGCTAGATAGGGCTCTTAAAGATAGTGGAGTCAGGGGATATGGGGAGAAGGCAGGAACAGGGTACTGATTGTGGATGATCAGCCATGATCACATTCAATGGCCGTGCTGGTTCGAAGGGCCAAATGGCCTACTCCTGCACCTATTGTCTATTGATCTGCCAACAATCATAAAACATAAGATAAATCTTATCTTATCAAGTCCACACACAAGATTAGAAGGTGTTCAGCCAGAGCCGAACACACTTCTCGGCATCTGCATACAATGATGGCTGTCTTGCGCTTCGTGTGTTTCTTGTGCATGGTGGTGGAAAGATTGGTGAAAACGGGGCTGGGATTGAAAGCTCTTTCCTTGAGCCCACAAGATAAATGAAACATGAAATTAAAGTATTGCGTGGAAAGGATTGGGGCTGTGCAAAGATTGGGGAGATGGGGGTGGGGCAGAGGGGAGTCAGTCTACCCCGTGACCGAAGGGGAAGGAGTGGTACAGTTTGATAGCCACAGGGAAAAAGGATCTCCTATGGCGTTCTGTGCTGCATCTCAGTGGAACCAGTCTGTTGCTGAAAGTACTCCTCATGTCATAGCAGAGATTCATCTAAAATTTCTGAGAGCTTATTTTCAAAGTACCAACCCTCATATGGCTTTATGGCACCACAGTTGTTATTGATTAAGATGGCTGCCGAGTCGGTAGGTATGCTGACATTCTGCGAGAAGGCAATACATGTCGCCTCTGGTACATTTCTGTCACTTTCTCCTCATGGTACTGGGATATCACACATTCACTCCTCTGCAGAACATGAGTGATGCCTTGCATCATTCCAGACCATCAACATTTTAGAAGAATGAAAGATCACCTCCCACTCTGCTCATCTCTGCTACATCTGGGTCTCACTGATTGCAATCTACAGGAGAGCCTTTGATGAAATATGAAGTTTTTTGATAATAAAATTGATGGATAAATACACCATGAGTGCAATGCAAAGTGCTTGCAAAAGGATTTAATTAAGTTTAGTGAATGGACAACAAGGAGAATAATATGTAGAAAAGCAAGGTTAAGCAGCAAAATCCCATTAACAAGTTTACATGACCAATACAAACCCATTTTGGTCATGAGAAGAAAAAAGGAACGGTTTAAAACAAAAGCAATTAACAATTGTAATAGTTGCGCAAAACACAAAATGCTGGAGGAACAATGGGTCAGGCAGCATCTGTGGAGGGAATGGAAAGGTGATGTTTCAGGTCGGAACCCTTCTTCTGATTCTGAAGAAGTATCCTAACATGAAATGTTACCTATCCATCCCCTCCACAAATACTGCCTGATGCACTGATTTAATCCAGCACTATAGGTTACATAGAAACATAGAAAAATAGGTGCGGGAGTAGGCCATTCGGCCCTTCGAGCCTGCACCGCCATTCAATGTGATCATGGCTGATCATCCAACTCAGTATCCCGTACCTGCCTTCTCTCCATACCCCCTGATCCCTATAGCCACAAGAGCCACATCCAACTCCCTCTTGGCTATAGCCAATGAACTGGCCTCAACGACCTTCTGTGGCAGAGAATTCCAGAGACTCACTACTCTCTGTGTAAAGAAAGGTTGTGCTCAAGATTCTGCAGTTCTTTGTGTCTCCAAACAATAACTGTTGATGTTCAGGGAAACTTTGGTAGCCTGTCATATACTTCACAGAAAATTAGTACGTACATTCTTAAAACAATCAGTAAGACAAATGTCATGCCAGCCTTTATAGTTAAGAGTTGAGTATAAATCAGCAGGACAGAGTGAGAAATACCTGGGGTATTGTTCTGGCCTCTTTGTCTTACAAAGGATATGTTATCTTGGAGGCTGTGCAACAAAAGGTTGCTAAATTGTTTCCAGAGACGAGAAGGCAGTGAAGAATAACAGAGCAGAATTATCTTTTGTTTGGAAGAAAAAGCAATGATCACATTGAACTGTAAAGGGGCTGTCCCACTTGCTGATTTTTTTGCCGACTGCAGGCGTCATATCAGTGTCGCCAAAACATTTTGAACATTTCAAAATCCAGCGGCGACAAAAAAAATGTTGCGATACTTGAAAAAACACCGAGCGTCAATATGTCATCATGCCGCGTCACGCCGTATCACGCCACAAATTTTTTGGTGACCTGATACGTTTGGCAATTATGCCGGCAATCACCGAAAAATTTGCCAAATGGAACAGGCCCTTAACTTTCTGAATGACTTACATTAGTGGATGCTGTCAAGAGATTTTCAATGACTGCATTGCCTTCTCATGATAAGTGATTTGTTACTTGGGAATGAAGTAATGAGGATTACTTCAATTAAAGGATTGTAAATCTGTGCAAGTTAAATGCCAAAGAATGATTGCAGAATCATGCAGAGTCCTGCTCCTATTACATAGGACAGTACAGCAGAGGAGCAGGTCTTATAGCTCACAGCATCTGTGCTGGACACAATGCCAGGATAACTCATCTCATCTGCTTGCATATGATCCATATACATCCATTCTCTGCATGCCTATGTACCTTTCTAAAGGCTTCTTAAAGGTCACTATTTATTTTCTTATGTTCTTGGTGGATTTAAAGTCCTATGCAGGATTTCCACATTTGTTCTAAATACTTTCCCATTGTGAAATAGGGCCTTGTTATTGAAAGTGCTGTTCTTCAGATGTAATGTTACACTAAGACATTTTCGCAACTGTTATCTGAAGTGAGGAGCGAAGAGACTTTCCACCTTCTTGACAATTATTTTACTTTGGAGTCACGTGGGTGACCGTGAAGACCCTGCCAGCACGCATGCGCGACATATCGTCGACGAAGCGACAGGCAGGGGGGAGTGTCGCTCCTCCACCGGAATGGACCTGCAGGTAAGGTTTTTTCTTTCAGGGACTCTGTGGGACAGAGTACCCCACCAACGGGCCACCTCGAGAAACTGAGTGCGGATCGCGGACCGTGGACAGTCAGCGGCGACAGAACTCACCACAGAAGTTGGGCAGCCAGTTGAATGATAGCTCACAGACTCGCTGTTCGCAGGTAGCAACGGCAGAGCGGCAGCCCCGACTTAAACACCGCAGCCCGCAGGATCACCACGGACTAACGGCTTCAATACTCACCGGGAACTCGGGACCCGGCAGGGTCCAGGCTCACAGACTCGCCATTCGCAGGCAGCGGTGGAAGAGCGGCAGCCTCGACTTAACACCGCAGCCCACAGGATCACCGCAGACTGACGGCAATGCTACCCGGAAGTCGGGAGCTCCGAGACAGAGCCGGGGCCCCGACTCAAACACAGGCGGCACAACGCCTAGAAGTGGGCAACTGTTGACCCGGCGGGGTTCGGGCTCACAGACTTGCCGTTTGGGGCAGTCTGTATTCCCGCATGAACAGGTGGGGAGCACTACCTCCAACATGACACACTTCAGCAGGAGTCTGGTCACCATGGGTCTCCGAGCAGACCCATGGCTGTACCTTTTACAGGGCTGCCAAATGCTCACCCTCTTCGCAGGGGAGCATAAGAGTCAGGCCTAGGGTGACTCTGAAGGAGGGAATCGCATTACGCAACGTCTGGCTGGGGGGGGGGAGGGGGGGGACCACTGCTTCACCAGGGGCCAAACCTGACGGAAATATGACCAACAGGTAAGTTGTCCTAACCTTGAGTTGGTTGGGTTTCTGTATTGTTTAAATCCCTTACAGAGACTTCATAATGCAGAAAAGGAGCAAAAAGAAGGCTGCTTCAAGCATGCTATTGAAAACCGCGGGACTTCGGAGCGAGGTCGGCAGCCAAAATTCGCGTAGCTGACCGTTGATTTCCGGCAGCACCTGTACCTCAGGCCGGGAAGACAGCGCAGAGGTCGGGGAGCCCCGCACAGTCGGGACCCGACTCTCCACCACAGCAGTCCAGGGAGCTGCATACTGGTGGTGGCAGTGCAGGGAGCTGCATACTGGCGGTAGCAGTGCAGGGAGCTGCATACTGGCGGTAGGACTGCGTGGGATCAGGGTGGCTAAGACCCCGACTCCCCACCGCTTCAGTCTGTACGAAAACAGACCAGCGGCAAAAAAGTGTGGAAGACGGGGCCCGGTTAACGGACTCACCACCACATCAGTTCGCAAGAGGGCGGACCAATGGCAAAACCACACAAAAGTTGTGTAGCGCCGTTGGAGCGGCTGGCGCTGACTCTCCACCGCTGCAGTCCGCTAGACTGCGGACCAGTGGAAAAACTAAACTCAAGTCGTGTAGCCCCGCTGGAGCGGTTGGCACCGACTCTCCACCACTTCAGTTTGCTAGATTGCGGACCGGTGGCAAAACCACACTAAAGTTGTGTAGCCCCGTTGGAGCGGCTGGCACCGACTCTCCACCGCTTCAGTTCGCTAGACTGCGAACCGGTGGCAAAACTAAACACAAGTCGAGTAGCCCCGCAGTAGCAGCTGGCACCAACTTTGCATCGCATCAGTCTGGAAGATACGGGACTGGTGGCAAGCCCACGCGGATGTTGTGTAACCCCGCTGGAGCGGCTGGCACCGACTCCTCACCGTCGCAGTCGCAATAGACAGGCGGAAAAACCAACAGGAGGTTGTGTAGCCCCGCAGGAGCGGCTGGCACCAGCTCTCCACCGCTTCAGTCCGGCCACAGACAAGCGACAAATCCGCGCGAGTCGTGTAGCCCCGTAGGAGTGGCTGGCACCGACTACCTACCTCAGTCCCATAGACATCACCTTGACGAGGTGCGGACTGTCAGTAGAGGGCCCATTTGTTCATCAGAACTTGGGGAAGACAACTTGCCGTCCGCAGATAGCGGCAGCGGTCGCATAGCTCGAATGGAATGCATGGTTGAGGAGCTGCTCGCAAGGGACCTACTCCATCAGGAGCGTGCGTCCCTATGATCCCGAAGATCCACAGCAGGGCCCATGACAGGGCTGTCCAACATCTCTCCCTCCTCAGTAGGGAGCGCCAGAAGTCAGGGACTAGCTGATTTGTAAGAGGGGTTGGCTGAAGTCCTACAGTTTTAAGGGATGCAAGAAGTGGAACTTCTGGAAATGGTGTCTAAGTTCGCTCAACCATCCCAGAAAGGGCAACCTCTTCAGCCAAGGCTAGCGGCAAGCATAAACTACCTGACAACACACCAATTACAGGAACAGGTAAGTTCGGAGACCATAAGCAAATACATGGCCCAGAAAATTGCGTGTTGCTGAACGTCCATACCGTCAACACACCCATATGGGGAAATATCAGCCCGCGGATAAGGGCACAGGGGAAAATTTAAAAAACCCTGAAACTACTGACCTCAGGCATCACTGCGTTTGCCAGGTCAGTCGACAGTATGGACATGACGGAAGAGCAGCAGGATGCATCCATGAAGCATATGTTCTGCTATACGCAATATGAGTTCAATTGCTTCAGAAAAGCTCTATCAGTCCTACACTCAACCCCAAAAATTGTGGGTTTGTGTAAGGCCACCGCCACGCCACCACCAAGACAGTTGTTTGGTGATGACCTGCCCAAACAGGTGAAAGACCTAGACGAGGAAGTTAAAGCGGTAGGTTTGATAAAACCGCCTTCCTCTGGCAGACCTCCAGCGTATCGTCGGCAGCATCCATATGCAACATCTACGGGCCCGGGTTCAACCCGATAGAGTGATGGGAGCAAACCCAAATGTCGCGCCTTATCATCAGAGGCCTGTTTAAGCTAAGGCCCACAGCGACCAGCCTGAAAAATGCGTCAACCCCACACCCCAGCACCACAGCAACCCAAGAAAGGACAGAAACATGTCCGTCTACAGATAGACAATACCACAGTGTTGGCATATTAAACCATATGGGTGGTATCAAGTCGATATATTGGGATGAATTGGCAAAAATAATTTGGCACTGGTGCGTTGAAATATTTGGATATCAGCTACATACCTTCCAGGTAAGCTTAATACAGTGGCGAACACCAAGTCACGAGTATTCAATGACAACACCAAGTGGATGTTGAACCCCCAAATATTTGCTAATATTATAGCTAAGTATGGAACACCAGATATCAACCTCATTGCGTCCAGTTTTAACCATCAGATACCAACATATGTCTCATGGGAGCTAGATCCTGGGGCAGTAGTGATGGATGCGTTCTCGCTACATTGGGGGAAATTGTTCTTCTATGCATTTCCCCCTTTTATGCCTCATCAGTCGGGTATTGCGGTAAATCCAGCTAGATTCTGCATCAAGGATTATGATAATACCCGTCTGCCCCACACAGCCATGGTTCCCAGTGGTCCTCGACATGGTGAAGAAACCATGGGTGCAGGTTCTAAATGCCCAAACCTACTGATACATTCCATATCAGGGAGAATCATCCATGCTGTGGTCATCTGAACCTGTTGGCTTGCAGGTTCTGAAGAGACCTTTGCTGGAATTCGGGCTGTCGAACAGGACCATGGATATCGTCATGGCATCATGCAGAGAGTCCACGAGGGAGCAGTACCTTACCCATGTAAGGAAATGGGAGGCCTTCTGTTCCAGGACTAATATCACCTACGACTCTGCCACCATCACAGATGTGCTGGAATTCCTCGCGTGCCTTCACTATGATGAGGGCCTCAGCTCAAATGCCATCAATAATTGCAGAAGTGCATTGTCATCCTACCTCATTATTGGAGTAGGATCCCATCAGTTGGTGTTGAATCTCATGAGGGGTATTTCAATTCTTACCCTCATAGACCACCATACAATGTGACCTGTGATATTGGGGTAGTGTTGTCCCTACTCAGGAGTTGGTCACCAGTTTCGGAACTCCCACTGGCCAAACTCACCTACAAAGTGGCACTTATACAGCGCAGCGGGTCCAGACCCTCCACAAACTAAACTGCACAGGATGGTTTCGGCCCCTACCAAGGTAACCTTTTTCATTGATGAATTACTTAAACACCATAGACCTGGTACAACGGGTGTTAAATTGGAATTCCATGCATATTCCATTGATGTGCGCCTCTGTATAGCCACTTATCTCCGACATTATATTAATGTCACATAAAATATGAGGAGAATGGATACAGGTCTATTCATCAGTTTTTAAAGCCCACATCATAGGGTAACTGTGCAGACAATTCCAGGTGGCTCAGGGTATTTTTGGGTGCAGCAGGGGTAGACACTGATATTCAAATCTCATTCTACCAGGGCTGCGTCCACATCAGCGGCGAGGACCATGGAGGTACCCATGGACCATGTCCTTGCAACAGCAGGCTTGGCCAATGGAGACATGTCTCAACGGTTTTATAACAAACCTGTGTCCACTCCTGCGACGTTTGCAGATACTGCTTTAAGTTCTGTTCCCTGAACAGTTCCCGAACCCAGGGTTTTTTTGTTTGTATTAATGAATACATTATTGTTTTTCAGCTCTGTTACAAGTCTGAAATACGTTAACACACTTCCTCCATCAGTTATTATGACAGTGTGTGAGCATGGACGTGGTCCAGGGCATGAAATCTTCACAAAGTCACTCACGTGATTCCGAAGTAAAATAGTAAGATTAAACGAGAACTTACCAGTTTGAAGTTTGTTCCTTATTTTATGAGGGGTTACGATGAGGGATTCCGTGCCCTCCACTCCCAACCCTCTATCATAAGGTCAACTGGTATATGGTTTCTCTTAATCTTACTATCTCCAGTCAGTTCTGCTATCTGTGATTTCACACCGCTGCTTTGAAGAATGTCACGCATGCGTGCTGGCGGGGTCTTCACAAAATCCCTCATCGTAACTCCTGATAAAATAAGGATCAAACTTCAAACTGGTAAGTTCTCATTTAATCTTACTGTTTTGTCCTCAACCAACACACAAAATTTGGGTTTAATTGGTCAAGTTAATTTGTTAATGGAGTGTTGATGATTGCAAAACAAAATACATTAAGCCTCTATGAAGCACTTAGAAACTGATTTTACTTCGGAGTCACGTGAGTGACTACGTGAAGAAGTTTGGGGCTTAATCGGCATTACGTCGACGCTGTGGGTAGGGAAAGAGCTGCAGAGCGCAGCTCCACCAGCGGTAAGGAACAGGCCCGCAGGTAAGTTAATTTATTTTACTTCCAGGGCATTTTCAAACTCCGTAGGCTGGTGGGTAAAGACCAGGAGGAGTTTAAAAATAAAAATGGAGAAAGCTCCTAAAAAATCACAGGTAAAACGAGCGTCCGGGGAGAAGAGTCGGGGCAGCAGATTATTGCGGAGCCGGTTCCAATACCGGTGCCCGTTGAAATACCCGTTAGTGAGCCTTTGGTTGCTCCACAAGCATAAGCCATGGAGGAAAACCCAGTGCTTAAAAAATGTAAAAGGAAATCTGAAGGGCCTGTGGTTTCTGATTAATCTGATTCTGGAAGTCCAGCAGAAAAGCCTTATGGCTTTGAATGGATCAAATGGAGAAAATGCTCCAGACAATAATCAACCAAGGGTCTTAAAACCCAGAATATTCCCAGGCAGCCCCTGAGGGGGTTCCATGTCATGAATATGGTGCCAGTTTGAATTGGGAATTTGAAACTCCAGTGCTGGGGTTGGGCTGGAGGAAGTATCCTTTGAGCAAGTCTCAGGAGTACCAGGGCTGCATGAGACTGATCCTGAAGGTGGTGATTTTGGTAATGAGTACCCACCACAATACAAATATGTTGATCCAGGTGTGCCTGATGTGGCACAACGTTTTGCTATACCTGGAGGAGGCGGGGAGGCCATGGAAGAAAACCTGGCGGCCAACATTAATTACTTGGTCTCTCACCCGCTTCAAGAAGCTGTTATGGTTGAAACAGCAGATTTATATAAAACACCTGTTAATTGTACCTCACTGAAGGTACCTACGGTGAATCCGGCTATTTGGGCGCCAATATCATCAATGATGCGGGTGCAGGAAATACGATTTCAAAGAATCCTCAAACTGATTTCGGCTGGGATCACTGCTTTTGGAACGCAAGTGGAAGGTTGTGGAATGACCAAATTTCAGAAGGATATGTTGGCATTGTTCTGCAACTCATATTTTGAGATTAATTGTATGAGGAAGATTGCCATTCGGCCCACTTTACATCCAAGATTTGCAGGATTGTGCTGATCAAGCAATTGTCAAGCTCCTGGTTATTTGTTTGGAGAAAATATGTCTAAACAAATTAAAGGAATTGATGAAGAGGCATAGACTATTGGTAAGGAAGAATTAACAACCAGCACAGCCAAATGTTCACTCATATGTTGGGAGAAGGAGACCACCATGTCCGGTTTGAGAGGTACAAAAACTTTATCCTATTAAGGAAGAATCTTTGGATGAACCTCAGATTGGTGGTAGACTACGAATGTTTTATGATGAATGGGACTGTATAACATCTGACCGTGTTATATTAGATACAGTTTTAGGATCTACCATTGATTTTGTAGAAGGTATTGATCCACCAGGACAGAAGAAGCCTAATCATATTTTGGTGTTTTCTGTATTTGAAAAAATTCAAATTGATAAAGAAGTTAAGAATTTGTGTAAAAAAGGAGTTATCGAGAAATCAGGTGAGGATCCACAACAATTTGTGTCAAATATTTTCTCCAGACTAAAGAAAGATGGGGGTTGTAGAATCATTTTAGACCTCACACAATTGAATACATTTGTCCAGTATAAACATTTTAAAATGGATACCTTCAACACTCCAATGCAGCTGGTATCAACAAATTGTTCCATGGCTACAATAGATTTGAAGGATGCATATTATTCAGTACCAATTCATCGTCACTTTCGCAGGTATTTGAAATTTAATTGGATGGGACAGCTGTGGCAATACAAAGCATTACCTGATGGATTAAGCTCAGCTCCTAGGCTGTTCACTAAATTGTTGAAACCAGCACTTGCACTGCTAAGGGCACAAAAACACATCGTTATGGCTTATCTAGATGACATTTTAATTGTCAATGCTAATCAGGAGTCAGCTGAAAAATCAGTCTCAGCAACTACAAGTCTGTTTGAAAGGCTAGGTTTCCTAATTCATCCAACAGAATCTGAGTTACAGCCATCCCAAACCATTGAATATCTGGCGTTTGTGATTAATTCAGTTACCATGTTAGTAACTTTACCAATAGGCAAGATTGTTGATATTACAAATGTATGTCAGTGACTTATTGACAAACCTTATCCCTCCATCCGAGAAGTTGCTAAGGTTATTGGTAAGTTAGTAGCAGCATTCCCTGCAGTAGAATTTGGTCCACTGCATTGCCAAAATCTCCAAAGGGCAAAAACACAAGCGCTTATACAGCAAGCAGGCCATTTTGATAGGCCCATGCAATTGCCAAAGGAAGCCTTATCAGAATTGCATTGGTGGATTGAGAATGTTCCACAAGCTGTTAAAAACATATTAGTTCAGCAGCCAGCAGTGATTTTGCAAACTGATGCAAGTTCTCTCGGATGGGGTGCTACGGATAATGATGCCAGCTATGGGGGCAGATGGACTGTCCAAGAGGATTTATTTCTCCAAACATATGGTATAAATTATTTGGAGTTACTGGGAGCATTTTATGGATGAAAAGCTTATTGTTCTACTTTGAAGGACTTGCATGTCTAATTACAAATAGACAATACAACAGCTGTGGCATATATCAATCACATGGGTGGAGTAAGATCATTATCATGTGATCATCTGGTTAACCAGATGTGGCATTGGTGTGTTGGTAGGAATATTTGGCTTTCAGCTATTTATCTCCCAGGAAGAGACAATATTGTGGCAGACAAAAGATCACAAAAATTTAAAGACTGTACAGAATGGATGTTAAATCCACAAATTTTCAAAAATATTGTCAGTCGGTATGGAGTACCGGACATTGATCTGTTTGCATCTAGATTAAATCACCAATTGCCCAAATACGTGTCCTGGGAACACGATCCAGGGGCAGTAGCGGTGGATGCTTTCTCGCTACACTGGGGGAATAGGTTCTTTTATGCTTTTCCCCCATTCTGTTTGATTGGGCAATGTCTCAAGAAAATAGCGCAAGACGCTGCCAAGGGCATTTTGGTGGTGCCAAATTGGCCTACACAGTCATGGTTCCCATTGATGCTTAAAATGATTATTGAACCATGTATGACGATTCCCAGTTGCAACGATTTGTTGATACAACCAGTAACAAAAGAAATTCATCCATTGCATGATCATATGAATTTGTTGATCTGCAGGTTCTGACCAGACCATTGCAAGAGTTTGGACTGTCGGACAGGCCCATGGATGTTATAGCTGCAACTTGGAGAAATAGCACTAAAAAACAATATATGTCGCATATAAAGAAATGGGAAGCCTTCTGTAGACAGTCAAAGATATCGTATCCTACTGCGAACATATCAAATGTATTGGAGTTCCTTGCTGGGTTACATTTTGATGAGCACTTAAGTTACAGTGCCATTAATAGTGCTCGTAGTGCTTTGTCGTCCTATTTAGGACAAATTTCTGATCGAGACTCAATTGGGTCTCACCCATTAGTATCCTGATTCATGAAAGGAATTTTTAATAAAAATCCTCCCAAGCCCAGATGTACAGAAATTTGGGATGTTAGCATTGTTCTCACTTTGCTTAGGCAATGGACTCCAATTACTTCAATGTCTTTGCAGAGGTTAACATTCAAGGTAGTAATGTTAATAGCATTAGTGTCAGCTCAAAGAGTACAAACTTAGCAATTGTTATGGTTAGATTGCATGCATGTGGCTTCAGATAACATTGTGTTTTATGTTTATGATCTGATCAAACAAAGCAGACCAGGAAAAACTGGAGCCAACGTAACATTTAAAGCATACCCTGTCAATGAAACATTGTGTGTAGTTAAGCATTTAACTCAATACATTGAAGTAACCAAAAATCTCAGAGGTGCTGAGGCAGCGTTACTGATAACGGACAAAAAGCCATGTACAAAAGTTTCAGTTCAAACCATTTCTAGATGGTTAAAACAGGTTTTGGATTTAGCAGGAACACTGATGTGTTTAAATCTCACTCCACTAGGGCTGCAGCTACGTCCGCGGCGAAGGTACAGGGTGGTGTAAAGATCAAATCGATCAAATTTTAGAGGCCACAGGGTGGTGTAAAGAAGAAACTTTTTCAAAGTTCTACGATAAACCTGTTGTCACGGTGCCAGGATTTGGACACGCAGTGTTGGGTTCTCTTTAAATGCTTGCTTTGTTTTATATTATCGATTTATATTATTGATTTATGTTATCATTTGATATCATTATCATTTTTCTTTTGTAAAATTTTCCCCTGGGTTATTAAAAAATTGTTCTTTTTATGATTAAAAGACTTATTACATAAATTGAAACAATTTACTCACTACTGTATTGACTAAACAGAGTGTCGTATGGAATGAATCTATGACATAAAAAACACAGAGCTTTAAAATCTTCACGTAGTCGCTCACGTAGCTCCGAAGTAAAATAGTAAGATTAAACGAGAACTTACCTGTTCGAAGTTTGATCTTTATTTTATGAGGAGTTATGATGAGGGATTATGTGCCCTCCGCTCCCAACCCTCATAATATAAATGATCATCTGGTAGTTCTAGTCTATGTTGGGCCTTACTATCTTACTCTGGCCATTGGTTCTGTGTTTTTCATGCCGCTGCTTTGAAGTATGCCGATCAAGCGCCAGGCGGGGCTTCTTCACGTAACTCCTCATAAAATAAAGATCAAACTTCGAACAGTTAAGTTCTCATTTAATCTTACTATTAAATGCTATTACTAATGCTTGTAGATATACTGACCAAGGGTTCATTGTGTTGTTTCTGGAGAAGGGAGTGATAAATGAAAAATAGGTTAGGCTTATACAATTATAATCAGGAAAAATAAGAGATTACTTTATTGAAACATGTCAGATTCCAGATGGGAATTTTCCAGAAGAATACTACGAAGATGATTCCACTAAAGGAGATATCTAGAACTAGGGAATACATTTAGAATAAGGGAGCGCCCAATTCAGATGAAGATGGGGAGAAATACAGAGAGCAATGGAGGTGGAGGCATTGAAAAAGCACAAAGCTGAGAATGGGATTTAAAATTTTAAAAAATCTAGGTGGATGGTCAGCTGGTGAGGAAGTGGTGTTCATGCCCTGAACTATTCTTACCAAATGGTTAAGCAGGTTTGAGGAGCCAATTGGCCTTCTCCTACTTCTGTTTCTTATGTTGATTATTATATCACATTACTACAAATAACTGTATGTTCTTTCTTTTGACATGGGCAAGGACCTACATTGTTAAACATACCTAGTGGAAAATAAATGTTGCTTTATTTGAAAAATCATACCGTTTTTCTAAAAAAAAACATGGGGCACATATATTTGTGAAATTTTGCCGTTATTGTACAATGCAGGAGTTGAAACATTTTTTTCGAGCTGCAGAGAGTTGGAGAAATAGTTCCAAATAACACAAAAGCTGCTGAAATATTTTCACCTGGAGAAAAACAGCACTGATAGCACTAAGTGAAGCTTTAAATTCCAGTAATTAGCATTGGGCAATAAATAACAGTCTGCCATTTTTAGGAAGCAAAAAAATGGACTGCATGAAAATCTCCAGTTGCACATCCATTGCCTATTTTGCACATTCGGGCTCTTTTAATGAGATCGCTCTGTATACTTCAGATAAACAATTGCCTGCTAAGTGGTAAATAGAGAAATGATTCAATAGAAAGGGCAATAATAAAATTATACATATATAATCCTCACATCAGTGGAATGTTTCCTCCACATATGGGCTTAAGCAAGCAATAATGTTATTCATGCATCACTAATGTTTAAGGAACTGAGCAATTTTGGTGAGAAAAAGGACAAATTCAACACAAATGGAATTTTAGGATTACAATTTGCAACCACTAATATTTATGTCCAGAAACTTGATACTCTCAACCATTTTCACTGTGTCACTATTGATGCTGTTTGGACATGTACTCCATCATGCTTCACCAGTTAGCTCCAGTGACCGAGGATGAATTTCAAACCACATGTGTTTTTAAGATATTTTATCTTGGGAGCAATCTAATTTGTCCATAGGGCATTAAGATGATCTAATTTTCAGCTTTAATGGGTAGCCTGCACAATGCTATTGATAAATCAGGAGTGTTAAGTACCGTTATAGTACTTCTATTATTGGTTAATTTTTTTTGTCTCAGATCACTCTACGAGAATTATTTGCCTTTACACAGCATATCGAATACAACAAGATACTGAACAAGGTGCTATCGGACAAAACCAAATAGGAATCAAAGTAGGCGACATTTGGACCAGTGATTAATTGGTTGATTAAAGAGTGTTAAGCAATATCTTAAAGAAGGTATTGATATTGATATTGGCTTATTAATGTCACGTGTATCAAGATATAATGCAAAATGTTGTTTGCATGCTATTGAGTCAAATCATACCATACATGAGTACAATCAAGCTATATACAAGTACAACATGTAGTGCAAAGATAAAAATACATGAGTGCAAAATATAGTGTTGCAATGTCAGAGCATTATAGTTGCAGAGAAAGTGCAGAACACCAAAAGTGCAAGATTAGTATTGATGTCAGTTAGGAGAGTGGGACTATACCCTGACTAATGGGAGGAATATTCAGAAGTCTGATAACCGTGGGTAAGGAGCTATTCCAAAAACTGATGATATGTGCTTTCAAACTTTTGTATCTTCTGCCTGACAAGAGAGGAAAGAACAGAGAATGACCAGGGTGTGAATGGTTCTTGATTATATCGGCTACTTTTCTGAGGCAACTTGAAGCCTTCAACCAAATCTAGCGGTATCATCTGCAAACGAGTATCTGGAGTTGGAGCAGAATTTGGCTGAACAGTTGTGTGTGTATAGAGAGTATAGTAAAAAGGCTGGGAACACATCCTTGCAGGGCGATAGTGTTGAGAATTATAATGGTGGACAATGGCGAGTCAAAGAGGTTTGTAGAGGTTTGACCAAAAGTTAAATGAGGAAGATGCTGAAAATCTTATCTAAAATAAAAACAGCTGAAATATTCTTCAGGTCAGGCAGCATCTTTGGAAAGAGTAAATTAGTCAATGCTTCCAGTTGCTGACCTGAATTCAGGCCTTGGGAGCAGCACATGCACATTTCACTTGCACATTAGATGCCCCATTCCTAACCTGCACAGAATTCCAATTTGCTTATTAGAATTTTCTGCAATGTTATGAGTATGGCATAGTTTGAATTATGTGACATGTCTCTGGCACTCAACATTTTCTGTCTGTCCTGTACTTGTAAATGCCAGTGAACAATGATGCGCATCATACTTAGGCTGTCTAATAATGGAGTGTGTATCACAACTTTTTATTTTACAATCTGGTTTCAAAGTCTGACTAATGCTAATCATGGTGTTGAAATTAGAACAATATACAAAACTACACTGTGCCTATGGCCATCAAATGTAACAGAAAGGCAAAGATGGCCACATGGAATCAGGAGTGGAGGACAATCTGAGAATATTTTGAGATTAAGCTAACTTTCAGATAGTTTACAATCTTTGCTTCAGTAGGCTTAGCAAACAATATTGCCTGATATTTATAAAGTGGAAGAGAATTTAAGTATACTGTACCATATATTATGTTTATGAAATATCAAAGGTACAATAGTACATTATTGGTCACATGTTCCAAGGTACAGTAAAATTAATGTTTGTATACAGTTCAGTACACATGATGCATATCACTATACATAAGCACTTAGATACATCTTAGATAAGCGTCTCAGATACAGTACTAGTTTATAGCAGTAGTACACTGAGACAGAACATAGAATTGCCAGTTTTGCCATGGTCAGGTCAAGAACTCTGTAAGTGCACGGTTCGTGACCTGACCATGAGGCCATTTGTCCTAGCAGTGTTGCACGGTCGGTCTGGTTAAGTGTAGCCATGTTGCTGCACTGCTACAGGCCGCGTCTAGGTCCACGCGCTCAGCCTATTGGATCGGTCCAGCTGAGCCCCAAGCTGTTGTAAGGCCTGCAGCGGCTTGCTCCACCATTGATACAGTGAACACCCTCCTGCCGCCAGTCTGCTAACCGGTCTTCCGTCTGACTTCCACTCTGGGTGGGTGAGCCGAGCCTTCTTGATGGGTTCCTGGTCCGCGGCATGAGTCCTCAGCCCTTGGCAAGTGTGTCGGGCCTTCCGGTCTGGTCTTCGATATGCAGTAGCCAAGCCCAAGGTCTTCCGGGCTAATGCTTCATCTGTGCAGGTGAGCTGAGCCTTCCAGGCTGGTCCTCCATCCTAGGTCCATGACGGACCGCGTCTCCAGTCTGCAGTGGATGAACCAGGCCTACTGGCGGGTCTGGCCATACCCGGGATATCAATGAACATGCGCATCATTCCATTGTGTGGTTCTTACACCAAACAGATTCAATGTTATCATATTCCTGATAGTAAATGATTAGTCCTTCAAAGCTTCCCTGCTGTGTGACCGAAGACTTCCACACTCTGCTAGATCTGTCATCTCCTACAGGAACAACCAAGAGTAGGCAGTTAGAAAATGATTTGCTTTCAACTTGACAGTTCTTGAGAACTTTAATTAAATTAAGTTGTTTTCAAAGAAGATTTTGTGCTACATCTGCTGTGATAACAGCTGTGCATTGTGTACTGACTAAGATGATCAAAGACTGCACTTGAAATAATAGTGCTCAGTCCCAGTGTGGGGTAATGCAACCTAGCTGCCGTGGTACTGATTTAGCAACCTAAGGTCACGAGTTCACATTCCACTACCGCACATCGTGCAACTTAATATATTAAATCTGGTAAGTTGTGGCTGACACCAATTATGTGACAATGAAAGCTAATGGATAGCTATAAAACACAACTGGTTCAATAATGTCCTTAGGGATTCCTGTGATCTGTCATTCACATCAACAAAGCAAATAATGAAATGTGAAAGCACGATGATTCAGATATCAGCACAATGTGATGAATCTGCTACCTCCCTGACATCTCGCACAATGCACGCTATGCCCTCGAGTGAGTGAGGTCTGGGAGGTTTCTGCAATGACACGTTAATAAATACATTGAGGACAAGGTAAATTTTGAAGTGTTTGAGGATGAGATTGAATTTATAAATCTGTTTTATATAGGGAAAAAGGATGTGTCTGGAGAGTGGGAGCATGAAATTGAGGTGGAAGAGAACCAGACTCTGTTAACTTGAATTGGAATGCTAACATTTATTTGTTCAAGCACAAGGTTATAAATGATACCTCCTTTCTATGGCTTCCAGGTAGCCTCTTCTAAATTCAAAGTTCCTGAGTATCACCTTAGTTCCGAGGATGAAGATAGTTGTTAACTCAACATTAACCACAATGCCGTATCCCAATTGCTCAATCCTTACTCGTGGGTGATTTGAAGACAGAGGTACCATCACAAGGTTCCTTAATCCTTCTTTATGGGAGTCAAGGGGTTGGACAGGCTAGATGCAGGAAGATTGTTCCTGATGTTGCGGAGGTCCAGGACAAGGGGTCACAGCTTAAGGATAAGGGGGAAATCCTTTAGGACCGAGATGAGAAGGACTTTTTTCACACAGAGAGTGGTGGGTCTCTGGAACTCTCTGCCACAGAGGGTAGTTGAGGCCAGTTCATTGGCTATATTTAAGAGGGAGTTATATGTGGCCCTTGTGGCTAAGGGGATCAGAGGGTATGGAGAGAAGGCAGGTACGAGATACTGAGTTGGATGATCAGCCATGATCATATTGAATGGCGGTGCAGGCTCGAAGGGCCGAATGGCCTATTCCTGCACATAATTTCTATGTTTCTATTGTAATTTTAAAATTGCACCATGAAGATGATGCAAAACCGTGGCCAATGTATAACAAATCCTTGCTCTGTTCTCTCTCAAAGAGTGAAAGGGGCAGCAACAGGCTGGATTAGAAAATCATGATATGCACAAGCAAACTCCAGCCACACATTTGGAAGAATATACTGAGTGTCAGTTATCACTCTCACATAATTACGCCAACTTTTGTCTGTATTATACCATCTTCCTTGAATAATGAGATAGATATAAAAAAACATGTTTGTTACAGAATTCTGTATAAATTCCAGATTGTGCATGGATGATTGATATTTGTCCATGAATAACTTGGAATAAAATGAAAATACAAAAATAATATAGAAAAGTTACAATGGAAAGAGAGGCAGAAATCTAGTAATTTTGAAATGTACAATCTTGAGAAAGGTTGAATGGTAAATTTCTGTTTTTTAGTTGATTCGTTAGTTAGAAGAAAACATTCTCTATGTCTAAACAAGTTAAGTCTGATCTGGCAGTAGCAACAACTGTCCATAAAAACTACAACCTCCAATTGTGAAAAATATCCATTTTCTAGATGAGCTGGGATGCATCCTCAGTGATGTGACCTGGGGTCATCGGGTGTTTCGGGTCTCACAACATCAGACACACTCGCCCAGGCGACCCAGCCGGGATTGATCAGGCCGCGACTTGCATCACAGCAGCAACCGCGCACAGATCAGCCATCTTAATAACTACTCTGCAGGGGTTGGGAGACTCTAGTGCATGGAGGGACTGGGCTCTGTGGGGTAACTCCCGGCCGGGTTCCTCCTGCATCTCACCAGGTTCAAGGCCTGTGCGCTGCACCTCTTTCTCCTTCCCCAAGCATTTCATTCTTGCCTGATGGATGTTTAGGCCACGATGGTTCATTAGGCCTTTCCGTAGCTTTGTTGGGTGTTTTTCTCATGAGACACAGACTGGGGTGCTAACCCAGCCTTTCCCGGGTGCCGTCTTTCCGTGCCGTCAACTGTCTCTCCAGTAGTTACCAAACTATTCTTGGATGTCACCCAGTCTATTCCTAAGTGCCACTGGCTGAGCCAGACTTCAATGTGAAAAATATACATCTTTAGAGCAATTAGCTCTATACCAGAGACTATTATTATTATTGCACAATTATTGTTTCTTTGTTCTTTGTGTGTGTGTATATATATATATATATATATATATATATATATACTTTTAAAAATAAAATCCTTCAACCCCCCCCCCCCCCCCCACACACACACACTCACTCATTTTGTGGCCTCCTGCTGGCCAGCCACCATAATGGCAGCTGCTGCAGCCCGCTCTCCTCCAAAAATGCCACCATTTTCTTTCCTCACAGACGATTTTCCCGACTGAAGCACGTTCGGGCTCAAGACCCAACGGGTCTTGTATACTTTTAAAACTCTGTGTGTGTGTCGGCGTTGTGCATTTGTGGGTGTATGTCACATTCCATTTTTTTTCAGATAAGATTTTTGGCCTTTGATTTCATGGTCCGCCAAAACCACACGTTCAAACGCTCAGATTTTTTCCATTCACTAATGCACTCCTCATTACAGTTAGACATTTTAATGTACACATTTTTAAATACAATCCCTCCCCCCCCCCCACCTGCCCAAAATTTCAAAATGTTAAAAAAATCAAACAGCTCTCATCCATAGATTGTTGGTGAATGTTCCATCATGTGATGTCACAAAGCCATCCCTCACATATATCCAATCGGAATGGATCTCATTTACATCTGCCTTTGCACGAGCCCCAGCCTGTGTCGAAGCGCGTGATCACGTGTGTGCGAATAGAGAAAGAGGATTGGGGGTGATAGGGAATGGGGAATAGATGGACTGCCCATCTCCCTCCCACTCTTTTTTTTTTCATTTTCCAAAAACTTTATTCAACACAATCATATAATACAACACATCAAAACATAATAACAAACAAATCATTGTAGTGCAACAGTACATTAATTGTTTACAATACTCTCAACCCTACCCCTCCCACTCTACCTCCCCACTCTTTCCCCTCTCCCCCCCACCCCTCTCCCACCACATTCTTCCCCCTCCCTCCCCTACTCCATCTCTCTCCTCCCCTCCAACTACACTTGTGCCGCGCCTCCCGCAACTGGAATCACCCGCCCGCTCCGAACCACCCCCCTCAACTACGCTCGCGCCGAGCCTCTCAATGCTAGAATTGCCCGTGCGCCTCCCAGCTCCAAACCCACCCCCCCCGTTCTCAAAATCCTCTGCCGAACGGGAGGAAAGATAAGGCGTACGTTCTGCTGAACTCACAGCTGGTGCAGCTCGCGAAGCCCAGCCCGCCTGCGCGCCTCTCCCATCCCCATCTCTCTGCGCTCCAGAGAGTCACCAGCAGGACTTTGGTCACAAGCCCACAGCTCCACTCTCATGCCGGCATACTCTGTAGATCGGGAGGCGAGATAAGGGGGGGTGAGGTAAAGGCCCGATCCTGGGGACGTGAAGAGGGGGAGTGGGGGGATTGAGGGAGTAGGGAGGGAGAGTGGGGAATAGGGGGGGTGAGGAGGGAGAATGTGGAAATAGAGGGAGAGGAGTGGGGGGTGAGAGGGAGTGGGGAATAGATGGACTGCTCCCACCCTCTCCCCACTCTTCCCCCTCTCACCCTCTCTCCCCTACCCCATCTCCTCCTTCCTCCCCAGTCTTCCCCCTCTCTCCCCTACCCCATCCCCTCCCCACCCTCCCTCCCCCCTCCCCCCTCCCTTCCACCATCCCCCCCTTCCCCCCCTCCCGTTTCTCTCCCCTCTCTCTCTCTCTCTACCCCTCTCTCTCTTCTCTCTCTCTCTCCCCTCTCCCCCTCTCTCCCTCTCTCCCCCTCCCTCTCTCACAACCCCCTCTCTCTCTCTCCACTTCCTCTCCCCTGCCCTCCCCTAAACCCCTTTCCCCCTCCCCTCCACACCCTCCCCTCCACCCTTCCCCTACCCCCTTCCCTCCACCCCTCCCCCCTCCCCCTCCCTTCCCTTCACCTCTCCCCCTCCCTTCCCCCAGCTCTCCCCCCACCTCTCTCCCCACCTCTCCCCCTCCCTTCCTCCCCCACCTCTCCCCCTCCCTTCTCACTCCATCTCCCCCATCCCCCCCATCCCAGCCCCTCTCTCTCCTCCCATCTCTCTCGGCCGCATGCCGCCCTGCACCCCCCCCCCCCCCCCCCACTTGGACTAGTGTGTATTTAAAACTTTGGTGTTGGTTTGTCCAAGTTCTATTCTGAGAATATTCGTTTTAGACATTTGTGAATCTCCTCTTCCAAATTTTGCAAAATTGAAATAATTTTTACATATTCCCGGAGGGTTATTCTTCCTCAATGTTTGTAATATTAGAACATCAGGTTCGACCTTTCCCTACTTTTTAGGTAAAAAACAAAAACATTTTCAAAATCTAACTGCTTCTCACCCATAGAATGTTGATGAACGTTCCATCGTCTGATATCACAATGCCCAATGCTCACAGATCTGCCATCGCAATGGATCTCATTTGCATCTGCCTTTGCTCCAGCCCCAGTCCCCCCCCCGCCTGATGTCGAGCACCTTCCATTCTGTGATGTCACAATGCCATCCCTCACAGATGGCCATTCGCAATGGAACCCATTTACATTGGCCTTTGATCCAGCCCCAGCCCCGCCCCCTTTGCCTGTGTCGAAGACCGTGATCAACCCTCTTTCCTCACCCCTCTCTCCTCACCCCTCTCTCCTCACTCCCCCTCTCACCTCACCCCTCTCACCTCACCCCTCTCTCCTCCCATTCCCTATTCCCCTCGTCCCTCTCCCCTCACCCCTCTCCCCTCACACCTCTCTCCTCACTCCTCTTTCCTCACCCCTCTCTCTCCCCCCCTCTCTCTTCCCCCCTCTCTCTTCCCCTTCTCTCTTCCCCTCTCTCCTCCCATTCCCTATTCCCCTCACCCCTCTCTCCTCACCCCTCTCCCTCATCCCTCTCATCTCACTCCTCTCTCCCCCTCTCCCCTCACCCCTCCCTCTCCTTCTCCTCACCCCTCTCTCCTCATCCCCCTCTCTCCTCCCTCTCCCTCTCTCTCCTTCCCCCCTCTCTCTCCCTCCCCCTCCCCCTCACTCTCTCTCCCTCCCCCCTCACTCTCTCTCCCTCCCCCTCTCTCCCCCTTCCTCTCCCCTGCCCTCCACTAAACCCCCTTCCCCCCTCCACTCTCTCTCCCTCTCATCTTGACCACTTCCGGGTTGCTTTTTTTAAAATTTGTGCTAAAATGGTACCCTGTATCACTAGGATTTCTAAGAGGCGGGGCTCAGTCCACAAGCCGCGTGGAGTCAAGGAAAGCCGCTGTGTGGAGTTGGGGAAGCCGCTGTGTGGGGTCAGGGGAAGCCGCTGAGTGGAGTTGGGCAAGCGGCTGAGTGGAGCTGGGAGGTGCTGTGCAGCCAGTGGCCACTGAGTGCAGTTCCTTCCCCCACACATCCCCCTCCCCTCACGCACCACCCACCCCCTTCCCCTCTTCCCCCTCCTCTTTTCCCCCTTCCCCCCTCCCCCTCACAAACCCCCACATACCCACACCCCCTCTTTACCCCACCCCATTCCTCCCCCAACATCCCCCCTCCCCCATACCCCCCTCCCACAGGCCCCTCCCAACATCCCCATCCCCTTCCCCCACACCACCTTCCCTTCCCCCACCCACCCCCCCTACCCCACTCCCCCACACCACATCCCTCCCCCATACCACCCCCTCTGCCACACCATGGTGGAATATTGCATTTGGGAATAGGTTGCATTGGGGGACCTGGCCTCCAGTGTGACTGGGACCCAATGGGTTCCACTTAGTCTAATACATAACTAAAACTCTGATCTGGTGTTCTTCCAGTTTGCACAGTTTTTCGATTTGCGCAAAACCGGTATGCAATAGCGCTACAATTTTACTCGCCGTTCCCCTGTGCTGCGAGTGCAAAAAGCTTTGTTCTGATCAGTGGTATATTGCAAAAGTTGTTGAGGTTTAAAAATCTTAAAAACCACACGTGCGCAGATTCCTTCAGTCAGCGTCACGCAGATTGGTCTCTTCTGTCAGTCAATGCCACAACCAGGATGGCGACACCCCCTCCTGCCCCACCGGCTGTGGCCTGACCCGCCTCACTCACAAACTCTTCTCTCTCCCCGTCTCACAGTAACTTGTCTATCGTCTCCCCCAGAACCGGCGGCGGCGGCGGCTGCGGTGGGGGTGGGGGGGGGGGGTGGGGGTTCAGTGAGGCCCATTAAAAGCCCTGGTCCTGTCTATCTCTCCCTCATCCCTCTCCCCCGCCCGCCCCCTGCGGGAATGGCGGTCCCGTCCCCCCGGGTCGATCTCCTACGCTGCCACCGTTGCGGTAACTCACCGTCACGGCCTTCTTGGAGATCTTCTCCACCAGCTCATCGAAACTTGGTGTGCCACCATGACGAACACCAACTCCATCCCCCCCCCCCCCCACCCGCAACCAGGTGGCGAGGAGGCACGCAGGTAGGCGGGTGGACAGGGCAGGGACGGGTCGAGCGGCAGCAGCCGGCGGGCAGGGCAGGGATGGTCCAAGCAGCAGCAGCGGGTGATCGGACAGGACGAGGAAGGGCCGAGCGGTGGCTGACCCGGAGTGGGCAGAGGGAGGGAGGCCGAGTCGGGTTGCAGGGTGGCTGAGCAATTTGCATGGAGTTTGAGTAACTCACACACACGATGCAAGCTGGTCCAATCATCAAGTCAACGGGATCTAAACCACAGCTAACAATGAATGACCTGTGAGGAAGGAACTGCAGATGCTGCTTTTAATGGATGGAGGGAAGGAGGGACTGGGGGTAGGGGAAAGAAGAGGGAGGGAGTAGTGAGGGTGGGATTGGGAGAGGGGAGGAGGAGAGGGAAAAGGTCCTGGGGAGGTGAGGAGGGAGTGGGGGGATTGAGGGAACGGAAGGGGTAGGGAGGGAGAATGGGAAAGTGGGGGAGGTGCAGAGAGTAGGGGGGGATGGAAATAGAGGGAGTGCAGGGGGAAGTGGGGGAGGTAGGGAGTGGGAAATAGAGGGAGAGGAGGGCAGTGGGGGAGGTCAGGAGGGATTGGGGGAGGTGAGGAGAGGTAGATATAGAGGGTTAGGAGGGGGGTAAGGAGTGGATAGGAGTTATGGAGGGAGGGACTGAGCGTAGGGGAAAGCAGAGGGAGGGCAAGGTGAGGGAGGGATTGAAGGAGAGGAGGAGGAGAGAGGAAAGAAGATGGAGGGTGAAGAGGAGTGCTGGGGGATGAGGGGAAATGAGCCACATTTGGGGCGATGCGTGAGTGGTGCAATATTGCGTTGGAGGGATGCGTTGGATTGGGGGAACAGGTGAGTGGTGGAATATTGCATTGGGGAAGGGGTTGCATTGGGGAACCAGGCCTCCCATGTGACAGGCACCCAAAGGATCCCACTTAAGGGCCTGTCCCACTGTACGAGGTAATTCAAGAGTTCTCCCCTGAATTGAGCTAGTGTAAATTACGTAGCGGGTACGTAGGAGCTCGTGGATGTCACGTAGCGGCTTGTACAAGTAAGGGCAGGTACCCGGGAAATCCGGTAAACTCGTGACGTTTTTTCAACACCGTGAAAAATGTCCACGAGTAAAAACATGCTTGTGATGAAAAAAATTGTTACTTTTTACTCATATGAGCCCATAGACAGAGGCCCAGGAGCCGTTGGTGAGGGAGGAACCCATTCAATTAACTGGGCTTGAGGAAGCCGCTGATTGGTGGACTTGAGTAGGCAGCTGATTGGCAGTCAGATTCCAGCAGTTTGTAGTGTACTGTGCTTTGTATTTTGTATTGTATATTGTATTTTGTGTTGTATCTAGGGTAAGGGAAGTATGAATGCCAGGGCAGTTTACTGTTCTGGATGTGAGATGTGGGAAGTCATGGCGTCGGGTAGCCCTCCAGACGTCCACATCTGCGCCAGGTGTGTCGAGATGGGGCCCCTAAAGGAGTGTGTTAGGAACCTGGAGCAGCAGCTTGATGACCTCCGTCTGGTCAGGGAGAGTGAGGAGGTCATAGAGAGGAGTTACAGGGAGGTAGTCTCTCCAAAACCACAGGAGGCAGACACGTGGGTCACGGTTAGGAGGGGCAAGGGGTAGAGGCGAGCGCTAGAGAGTACCCCAGTGGCTGTACACCTTGGAAATAAATACTCCTGTTTGAGTGCTGTTGGGGGGGACAGCCTACCTGGGGGTAGCAACAGCGACCTGGCCTGTGGTACAGACACCAGCCCTGTTGCTCAGAAGGGTAAGGAAAAGAAGAGGAGGGCATTAGTAATAGGGGACTCTATAGTTAGGGGGTCAGATTGGCGCTTCTTTGGTCGCAGTCTGGAGACCCGGATGGTAGTTTGCCTCCCTGGTGCCTGTGCCTGAATGTGTCCAAGATATCCTGAAAAGGGAGGGAGAGGAGCCTGAGGTTGTGGTACATATTGGTACCAATGACATAGGTAAAAAAAGAGAAGAGATCCTGAAAGGAGAATTTAGGGAGTTAGGAAGAGAGTTAAGGAAAAGAACCTCAAAGATAACAATCTCAGGATTACTTCCTGTGCCACGCGACAGTGAGAGTAGGAATGGAGCAAGTTGGAGGATAAATGCCTGGCTGAAGGACTGGTGCAGAGGGCAGGGATCTCAAAGGTTAAGTTTAGTGATCAATAAATTAATACATCATCATCAAACAGGTTTTATTCCTAAATGATATTCCACTTATAATTTAAGACGTCTATTTAATATCATTTATTCGAAAAGAGTGAATGATATTGAATTAGCAGTTATATCCCTGGATGCGGAGAAGGCGTTTGACCAGGTTGAATGGCCTTACTTATTTAGGATAATGCAGAAATTTCAACTGGGAGAAGGATTTTGCAAATGGGTTAGAATTTTATATTCTGGCCCAACAGCAAGAATCCTAACAAACCAAATGTTATCAGATGAAAATTTTCCAAATGAAAATTTAATCTTTCTAGGGGTTGTAGACAAGGTTGTCCGTTATCACCCTTATTATTTGCACTCGCTATAGAATTATTGGCCGAAAGGATTAGATCAGAACCAGAAATTTATGGATACAATACTAAAACCACAATTAACAAAATATCTTTATATGCAGACGATGTTTTGATATACATAACAAAACCGGAGATTAGTATTCCTAAATTACTTGATGTTATAACTGAATTTAGTATGTTCTCAGGATATAGAATTAACTGGAATAAAAGTGAAATTATGCCTATAATAGGAATAAAATTGAATAAAATACAAAGATTTCCATTTAAAATAGTTAGTAATCAAATTAAATATCTTGGAATTAATGTATCAAAATCTTATAATTCTTTATTTAAATCAAATTTTCCCCAATTACTAAATAAATTAAAAAATAATATCTTATATTGGAAAACATTACCGATATCAATGATTGGTAGAATAAATGCCATTAAAATTATTTTTTTGCCACAATTACTATATTTATTTCAAGCCTTCCCGCTATATCTTCCTAAATTTTTTTTTTTTTAATTGATTCCATTGTCAACAGCTTTATTTGGGATTATAAAAATCACAGAATAAGTAAAATAAGTAAACCTAAGATAAATGGTGGCCTAGCCCTACCTAATTTTTTATATTATTTTTGGGCGGTTCAGATTAAGAACTTTAATTTTTGGTTGGTACATATGGAACAGGACCCGGTTTGGTTAAGAATAGAAAAGGAAGATTGTTTACCATTCGATATAAGTACAATATCCCTTGCCCAGGGGTGGTACAAAAAAAAAACATATAAGGAAAATCCTATAATTTTAAATAATATACGTATTTGGAAACAAATCATTAAGACTTTACATTTAGAAACTATGCCGCTTTGTTTACCAATTATGAATAATCCTCTGTTTAAGCCCTCGACATTGGATGTGGGGTTTAGACATTGGAAAAATTTAGGAATAATAAGGATAGAACATCTTTAGCAGGAATGGGAAATTTCTCTCATTTCAGGAGTTGAAAGAGATTTATGGATTGCAAGCAAATAATTTATTTAGTTATTTACAAATCGGTGATTATGTCAAATTAAATACTCAAGATTACAGAAATAGAGATCCAGGTTTACTGGATGAAGTACTTAATAAGCATCCAAACACAGTAACATTAATAGCATATATACATAACATTCTTTTGGACAGGGAAATACCAACAACTGAATTATTTCGACAAAAATTGGAAAATGAAACTGGTTTACGGATATCAGAAGATTTTTGGGAAGAAAGCTTACAATGAATTCATCGCTGTTCGTTAAATGCCAGACATACTTTGATACAATTCAAAGTATTACATAGATTACATTACTCAAAAAAGAAATTAAATAGAATTTTTCCTAATGTATCACCACTGTGTGATAAATGTCAGCACATAGAAGCTGATTTAACTCATAGTTTTGTAATATGTACAAAACCTAATAGTTATTGGATTGAGATTTTCAAAATTATTTCCATAGTTTTAAAGATTACATTAATTCCTGACCCAAAATTAATAATATTTGGTGTTTCAGATTCAAACCAAACATTAACAGCAAATCAAAGAAATTTTCTGGATTATTGTTTAATAATTGGAAAAAATTAATATTAAAATTTTGGAAGGGACCATTATCCCCTACAATTAAAATGTGGACAGTGGAAATGTTGGAGACGTTGCAATTGGATAGAATTAGGTTTATCCTAATGGATAAACATGAGCTTTTTGAACAAATATGGTCTCCATTCACTGATTATATGAAGGGGTAGCTGGGCTCAGCATTGAAACTCAATAAGTACCCGGTGGTAAGATCAAACAAAAATGTTTAATCTGAGATTTATATACGTGTTCCATATATTATAATTGGAAATTGTTCCATTCATTGATAAGATGCATACTGTTTTTTTTCCTTAAGTATAATAATTGTTTATTAGTTATATGTTTTTTCTTTTTTTTTTTCTTCTAATCCTTTTCTCTTCTAATCAAGTATAATCACACTCTTTAAATTATTCACTATTCTTTCTTTATTCTTTTCTCTTTTTCTCTTTTTCACACTATTAAAAAAATTGAGGCCTATATATATGGCTTGGTAATATTTATATAATTTTGGAAAGATGTAATATGTATATCTGAAAAAATTATCATATTATTTGTAATATGTATGGCCTCTAACAAAAATATATTAAAAAAATAAAAAATAAAAGAGAAGAGATCCTGAAAGGAGAATTTAGGGAGTTAGGAAGAGAGTTAAGGAAAAGAACCGCAAAGATAACAATCTCAGGATTACTTCCTGTGCCACGCGACAGTGAGAGTAGGAATGGAGCAAATTGGAGGATAAATGCCTGGCTGAAGGATTGATGCAGAGGGCAGGAATTCAAGTTTATGGATCAGTGGAACCTCTTTTCGGGAAGGAGTGACCTGTATAAAAAGGACGGGTTGCACTTGAACCCGAGGGGGGACCAGTGTCCTGGCAGGGAAATTTGCAAAGGCTACGGGGGGGGGGGGGGGGGGGGGGGGCGGGACACGGGACACTTTAAACTAGAACGGTTGGGGGGGAGGGACCTAAATAGAGAAAGCCAGTAGACAGGGTCTGAGGCAGGAGGCAGAGAAGGGAAGCACTCAGACCCAACATGTAGGGGGGAAAGAAGAAAAAAATAATAAACAGAGAATAAGAGGTGGTGGGTTTCCAGGGCAAAAATCAAAAGGGGCCACTTGTCAACATAATTGTATAAGGAGTAAGAGTGTTGTAAAAACAAGCCTGAAGGCTTTGTGTCTCAATGCAAGGTGCATTCGTAATAAGGTGGACGAGTTGAGTGTGCAGATCGCTATTAATGACTATGCTATAGTTGGGATCATGGTGACATGGCTGCAGGGGGACCAAGGCTGGGAGCTGAACATCTAAGGATATTCAATATTCAGGAGGGATAGACAGAAAGGAAAAGGAGGTGGGTAGAATTGCTGGTGAGAGAGGAGATTAATGCAATAAAACAGAAGGACATTAGCTTGGAGGATGTGGAATCGATATGGGTAGAGCTGCAAAACTCTAAGGGGCAGAAAACGCTAGTGGGAGTTGTGTACAGGCCACCTAACAGTAGTAGTGGAGTTGGGGATGGCATCAAACAGGAAATTAGAAATGCGTGCAACAAAGGTAAAGCAGTTATAATGGGTGACTTCAATCTACATATAGATTGGGTGAATCAAATGGGCAGGGGTGCTGAGGAAGAGGATTTCTTGGAATGTATGCGGGATAGTTTTCTAAACCAACATGTAGAGGAACCAACGAGAGAACAGGCTATTCTAGACTGGGTATTGAGTAATGAGGAAGGGTTAGTTAGCAGTCTTGTTGTGCGTGGCCCCTTGGGCAAGAGTGACCATAATATGGTTGAGTTCTTCATTAGGATGGAGAGTGACATAATTGTCAGAAACAAGGGTTCTGAATTCAAACAAAGATAACTTTGAAGGTATGAAGACGTGAATTGGCGAAGATAGATTGGCAAGTGATTCTTAAAGGGTTGACAGTGGATGTGCAATGGAAGGTATTTAAAGACTGCATGGATGAACTACAACAATTGTTCGTCCCAGTTTGGCAAAAGAATAAATCAGGGAAGGTAGTGCATCCATGGATAACAAGGAAAATCAGGGATAGTATAATACAAAAGATGAAGCATACAAATTAGCCAGAAAAAGCAGCCTACCAGAGGACTGGGAGAAATTCAGAGTCCAGCAGAGGAGGACAAATGGCTTAATTGGGAAAGGGAAAATAGATTATGAAAGAAAACTTGCAGGGAACATAAAAACTGACTGCAAATGTTTTTATAGATATGTGAAGAGAAATAGATTAGTTAAAACAAATGTAGGTCCCTTGCAGTCAAAAACAGGTGATTTGATCATGGGAAACAAGGACATGGCAGACCAATTGAACAACTACTTTGGTTCGGTCTTCACTAAGGAAGACATAAATAATCTGCCGGAAATAGCAGGGGACCGAGGGTCAAATAAATTGGAGGAACTGATTGAAATCCAGGTTAGCCGGGAAGTGGTGTTGGGAAAATTGAATGGATTAAAGGCCGATAAATCCCCAGGGCCAGATAGTCTGCATCCCAGAGTACTCAAGGAAGTAGCCACAGTAATAGTGGAAGGATTAGTGATAATTTTTCAAAACTCCTTAGATTCTGGAGTAGTTCCTGAGGATTGGAGGGTAGCTAATGTAACCCCATTTTTTAAAAAAGGAGGGAGAGAAAATGGGGAATTACAGACCAGTTAGTCTAACATCGGTAGTGGGGAAACTGCTAGTCAGTTATTAAAGATGGAATAGCAGTACATTTGGAAAGTGGTGAAATCATTGGACAAGGTCAGCATGGATTTACGAAAGGTAAATCACGTCTGACGAATCATATAGAATTTTTCGAGGATGTAACTAGTAGAATGAATAAGGGAGAACCAGTGGATGTGTTATATCTAGACTTTCAGAAGGTTTTCGACAAGGTCCCACATAAGAGATTAGTGTACAAACTTAAAGCACATGGTATTGGGGGTTCAGTATTGATGTCGATAGAGAACTGGCTGGCAGACAGGATGCAAAGGGTAGGAGTAAACGGGTCCTTTTCAGAATGGCAAGCAGTGATTAGTGGGGTACCGCAAGGCTCAGTGCTGGGACCCCAGCTATTTACAATATATATTAATGATTTGGATGAGGGAATTGAATGCAACATCTCCACGTTTGCGGATGACACTAAGCTGGTAGTGTTAGGTGTGAGGAGGATGCTTGGAGGCTGCAAGGTGACTTGGATAGGCTGGCTGAGTGGGCAAATGCATGGCAGATGCAATATAATGTGGATAAATGTGAGGTTATCCACTTTGGTGGCAAAAACAGGAGGGTAGACTATTATCTGAATGGGGGCAAATTAGGAAAAGGGGAGACCTGGGTATTATGGTACACCAATCATTGAAAGTAAGCATGCAGGTGCAGCAGGCAGTGAAGAAAGCAAATGGCATGTTAGCATTCATAGCGAAAGGATTTGAGTATAGGAGCAGGGAGGTTCTACTGCAGTTGTACAGGGTTTTGGTGAGACCACACCTGGAGTATTGCGTACAGTTTTGGTCTCCAAATATGAGGAAAGACATTCTTGCCATAGAGGGGTACAAAGTAGGTTCACCAGACTGATTCCTGGGATGTCAGGACTTTCATATGAGCAAAGACTGGATAGACTTGGCTTGTACTCGCTAGAATTTAGAATACTGAGGGGGGATCTTATAGAAACTTATCTATTCTTAAGGGGTTGGATAGGCTACATCTAGGAACATTGTTCCCGATGTTGGGGAGGTCCAGAACAAGGGGTCACAGTTTAAGGATAAGGGGGAATTCCTTTAGGACCGAGATGAGGAAAACATTTTTCACACAGAGAGTGTTGAGTCTCTGGAATTCTCTGCCACAGAAGGTAGTTGAGGCCAGTTCATTGGCTATATTTAAGAGGGAGTTAGATGTGGCTCTTGTGGCTAAAGGGATCAGGGGGTATGGAGAGAAGGCAGGTACAGGATACTGAGTTGGATGATCAGCCATGATCATATTGAATGGCGGTGCAGGCTCGAAAGGCATGCACCGCCTACTTCTGCACCTATTTTCGATGTTTCTATGTTTCTATACGTACCCGCTACGTACATTACACAAGCTTGAATCAGGGGAGAACTCGGAAGAACTCTTGCGTTACCTCGTACAGTGGGACAGGCCCTCTAGTCGTGTGTGTGTGTGTTGTGTAAGAATGTGTGTGTGTATATATATATATATATATATATATATATATATATATATATATATATATACACTGAACATTTGTTCTCATTCTACATGTAATCCTGTCAAATCATAGTATACAGGAGTATAGTAGATCCTCTTCTGGGACAACATACAGAGAGTTGCCATGTTCCAGCTCCTTCTTAAAACTTCCATGCATATCGTAATTAGGGATAGTCAGCAGAGATTAGTTTGTGGGAAATGAGGTCTCACGTATCAGTGGGAGCTTTTTGAAGAGATAACCAAGAGGATTAATGAGCAGGGCAGCGAACATTGTAAATATGGACTTCAGCAAGGTCTTTGACAATGTCTTGCATGGTTGACTATTCTGGAAGGTTAGATTGCAAGGGATCTAGGGAGAGTTAGTTAATTGGAAACATATCTGGCTTCATGGTAGGAAGCAGAGGGTGATGGTGGAAGGTTGTTAATTGGACTAGGGGCCTGTCATTACAGGTATCCCACAGGGATCGGTTCTCGCAACCATGATGTTCATCATTTACTTTATTTGATTTGGATGAGACTATACAAAGCATGATTGGTAAATTGCATATTACACTGAAATACAAGGTTTCGAAGACAATGAAGAAGGTTGTCAAAAATTACAGCTGGCCCTTGATCAGTGTGGTATGTGATGTGAAGAATAGTAAATAATGTTCAATGCAGATAAGCGCGAGGCATTGTATTGTGTTTAGTTTATTATTATCACGTGTGCTGAGGTACAGTGGAAAGCTTTTCTGTTGTGACTATCCAGTCAGCAAATAGACTATACAAGACTGCTATCAAGCACTCTGCAGTGTATGGATACAAGATAAAGGGAATAACGTTTATTGCAAGATATTGTCTAATAAACTCCGATTAAAGATAGACTGAGGGTCTCCAATGAGGCAGATGTACGGTAAGGATTGTACTCTAGGTAGTATGTGTAGGAAGGGACTGCAGATGTTGGTCTATTCCGAAGATAGACACAAAAAGCTTGAGTAACTCAACGGGTCAGACGGCATCTCTGTTTACAGGGTGTTCCAAGATCCTTTAATGGGAATGTGATCCATATCACTGGTGACAATTTATGCCGATATTCTTGCATATCAGATTGTATGTGGCATTATACAGGTATAGTGTTGATGCACTTTAGATGGTATGAAGAGTAGGTGACACGTAAATATTAAAAACTACATTAGCTGCAAAGATTATATCATCATTATTAATATCTTTTGAGATACAGAACAGTGCCATCTGGTGTCTGTACCAGCAAGCAAAATTAGAGTTGAAGTGATCAGATGTTTCTCCGTAATAGATTCTTGCATTAAACTAATGTGAATTGAGACACAAGATCTTACATGTAATAGTATTTAGGTATTTACATGCTGCAGAGTCAAAATCTGTGATCACTCAAGGCTTGTTTTTTATACTCTTTATACTCATTCTAGGGTATTGGTTTTTATATTCATAGTAGGACCAATGATTGAAATTGTTAAACGATGTTGGTGAGGATTGTATTTAATTCTGGGATAAGTGAATTAGCACAAGTTAAACAACTGGATGCAAGAGATTATATTGAACGGTCACTGGCTCAGTGTGAGCTCGTCTCTTGTCTATTATTTATTGATCACATTTTCTTTCAATATGAGTAATCTATTTGTCAGCCCTATGATGCAGTAAGTTGGTGAAATTGAAAAGAGTAGGAGAGAAAATGAAATAAATCAATAGCTACTGGTGAGATGAAGTGAGGCTTGGGTTTTAAAGCCTATAGGTTGTCCAAAGAAGGGTATAGTAAGTAAAATAAGGGATTCCACAGGTTTGAGGATATGGAGAACTATTAGATAAGCAAATGATTCAGTCAGTGCAGGCATTTGTGAAAAATTGTATATTTATGCCTGAGGAAGAATGTTCAGAATAACCAAGACCAGAGTAGTATGTCGACTGATTGCAGATAGAAACAAAGTTGGAATGGAAAGAGGCACGAGATTACAGGTGAAGGAAGAATCGTTTTTGTAGACAATTTCTTATTGCACCAGTATATATGATGACAATAGATAAAATGATGATAGATTTTCAATCCGCTTGAGCATTGCAGACTTTTTCAGAACTTGATTAATATTTATACAGATGTTTCTTTGAACAGATCAACATCAGGAAAGAAAACCAAGCTGTCAAAAGGAAAGAAAAAGATAGCCTAGCAGTTGTGATGTACAAACCCTTTGTTGGGCAAAGCATTTGATATATAATGTGTTCTTGATCATGCCAAAGATCTTTCAGCAAAAGGTAAAAGTGATCTTTTGGTGTAATAATGACGAGGTCCAACAACCATATACGTGAATTGAAAGAACCTTTGATTGAAATAGGATGGCCATCAAGATAAAATAGAATTCTAATGAAGATCTATCATACATTTCACAAAGGACTTTTATTATTTCTCTTTGTGGAATAGAATACATGTCTGAAGGGGATTGACATTTTGCTGACAATAGCCTTTTCAGAACCCAAGAGCCAAAGATAGAAGTTAGTACCTAGTTACAGTGGAGCTCACTATTCTTGAAATAAAAATAGGAAGAGCTGGGCATACTCCGCAGGTCAGGCATTCCATGGAGAGAGGTACAAAGTCAATACTGTAGGTCAGTAACCCTTCATCAGCATTGGAGAAGTGAGAAGTGACCCTTTCTCTCCAGAGATGCTGCCTGACCCGCTGTGTTACCTCAGCACTTTGCGTCTATCTTCAGCGAGAAAACAAGCGTGTTTCAAGTTGCATTGAAGAGGAGGGGAATGTCTACGGAAAGGGGCAATCAGTATTTTGGAGAAGTCTAGTCAAAACATGAAAAAGATGAAAGAGGGTAATTAGAGAGAGTTAAACTGGAACTAGAACTGGAACACATTGGAACTGTGAGATGTGGAACACACTGGCTCTACTGCTGAAATCTGAAACAAAATAAAATGCTGGAATTACTCAGTAGATTAGGCAGCAACAATGGGGAAAGAAAATGTCAATTGAGTTGCTGCTACCGGTGGCTCTAAAAGCTTTGTGTTAACTGGACAAATTCAGTCTCCATCTGATCACCAACATTCTATTTGCTCCTATATCTCTCCTCTTTTCTATAATAATAGCACACATGTTTTTTTCAGTTAGGTTCAGGTTCATTATTGCCCCATGTACTGAGATACATTGAAAAACATTTGTTTGCATGTTATCCAATCAAATCAGGTAATAATACACATGAATAAGGTGAGCATGCTGATTTAAGCATCTAGAGTCAAGAGTGTTGTATTGTCATGTGTCCCAAAACAGAACAATAAAATTCTTGTTACAGCAGCACAACAGATATGTAAACACAGTACTCTGTGTAGCAGTGCAAAGATTAAATTAATGCTCTCGAGTCCATGTAGTTCAGAGTTTATTTGGAGTTTCTTTAATAAGCTGATGGTTGTAGGGACGAAGCTGATCCTGAACCTGGAGGTTATAGTTTTCGGGATCCTATGCCCAATGGCAGGAGAGTGTGGCCAGGATACTGTGGGTCTCTGTGTGATGCTGACTGCCTTTTTGAGGTAGCGACTTGTAGATCCCTTTGATGGTGGGGAGGTCAATACCCGTGATGGAATGGGCAGTGTTCACCACTTCTTACAATCTTTTCATTCCTGGGCATTTGGTTTGCTGAACCAGGCCATGATGCAAGCAGTCAATATACTCTCTACTGTACACTTGTGAAAATTGAAGAGCACATTCATTGACACACCAAATCTCCTAAATCTTCTCAGGAAGTAGAAGCGTTGATGGGCTTTCTTTGTGATTGCATCAATGTGCTGGGTCCTGGAGAGGTCTTCAGAGATATTTACACCCAATAATTTAATGCTTTTGACTCTCTCCAACACCATCCAGTCAATGAAGATAGGTTTGTGGATGTTCAACCTTCCTCTTCCAAAGTCAACAATCATCCCTTGGTTTTACTGACATTAAGAGCAAGGATATTGTTTAGACTGAACCCGTCTGAAAAAGGGTCTCGACTCAATATGTCACACATTCCTTATCTCCATAGATGCTTGCCATGTCCCACTGAGTTATTTAAGCATTTAATGTATTTTTTTGGTGTAAACCAACATCTGCAGTTCCCTCCTACACATTTGTTCTGACCCCATTTGATCAGTCAATGGATCTCCCTCCTATAGTCTGACCAAACCTCACCTGTAATTTGTCCAACAATGATGGTGTTTTATCACAATGCTTCCATTGGCAGGTGAACGTCTCTGCAATCTCTGGGGTTAGAATTTGGTTCTGGCAGTCCAGAGAGCAATCAGGACTTTTATCCTTGCAGCTCTGAACCAAAGTATTTCAGCTTGGCATGATAGCTATGTAAGTTGACATGTACCACCAGCTCATTGGGCCCTTCTACTGCCATGAAACCACAATCTTGCCAGAGGCGCTGGAACATCCAATTCTCCAAAACTCTCATATTCATTAAGATGTTAAGTGTTCAGAAATGTGATCACAAAATTCCTCCATTGTCTTCCCAACAAAGGTGCAACTGCCCATTTACATGGCAGGACCAGGTCCAAGTACTTGGTGCTCTTTCCTGGGGCCATTTTCTGATTTAAATTCACTGGAATCATTCTTCACCAATACTTGCTTTCCACTCCAACTCTGGTCCGCGCAAAGCTTGACCAGGTATGTGGGCACTGCACAGCCCCTCCCCCTCCTCCCTCACATGCCGGTCTCCGGCTTCTCACCCGACCCTCACATTTTCCCTTCTTTGGTACGTCAAACTAGGTGGGACCCTCACAGTGAATGGCAAAGCCCTGGGGCATTTGTAGATCAGAGGGGCCTAGGAGAAAAAGTACATACTTCCCTGAAAGGTG
Source organism: Raja brachyura (assembly GCA_963514005.1). Next base: position 34,054,227 of record OY740790.1, read on the forward strand.
GACATGGAAGTATGAAGACGTTTTTTGACAAGCTGGTCCACATCAGTATGAGCACCGAGTACTGAAGCTGGAACATTATGTTGCAGTTGGACAAGATATTGGTGTGGCCAGACCTGCTCTACTGTGTTCAGATTTGGTTACACAGCTATGGAAAGATGCCTTTAGATTTACAAGGACATTGCAAGGTCTCAAGGGACTGAGTTATTGGGAGTGGATTGGCAGGCTGAGACTTTATTCCTTGGAGCATAGATGACAAAGGAATCTTATTGAGATGTACAAAATCATGAGGGGCTTATGCAAACTGATACACAGCCTTTTTCACTGCACACAGCACTTGTATTGGGCAATCAAAAACTAGTAAGCATTGGTTTAAGGTGAGGGAAGAAACATTTAATAGGAACTTGAGTGGCAACATTTGTGAGTTAAGGATAGAAGATATGTGAATTGTGCAGCCAGATGTTGGGGAAAGGGGAGGGGTGTGGGGGATGAAACAGGTGCTAGACCAGGTAGGGCACAGGGAAAGGGGAGATGAAGAAAAAAAGGGGGTTTTGGTAATTTACCTTATATTGGTGAATTCGATGTTCATACCATTAGATGGTATGTAAGCCAAATGGAATATGAGGTGTTTTTTCTCCAGTTTGTGTGTAGCATTGCTCTGGCAATGGAGGAGGCCCAGGGCAGACAGATCAGCATAGGAATGTGAGAGGATTTAAATTATTAGCAATCGAGAGATACTGTAGGCCTTTGCTGCAAATGTTCAGCGAAACAGTTGCTGAATCTAAGCTTGATCTTGCCGATATAAAGGTGGTCAAATCGAGAACACCGAATGCAGTAGATGAGGATAGAGGTGCATGTGAATCTCTGTCTCACCTGGAAAGAGTGCTGGAGTCCCTGCATGAATGTGAGGGAGGAGGTATAGGGACAGGTGTTACATCTCCTGCAGATGCAGGGGACCTCGGGTGGGATTGATTTGGGACGGAAGGGATGAGTGAGCCAATGAGTTGTGGAGGGAAGGGTCACTATGGACGGCAGAAAGGGCTGGTGATGGGAAGATGTAACTGGTGGTGGGATCACATGGGCGGAAATAGTGAAGAATTATGCCTATGTCCCAATTAAAGTGAGGTGCATGAAACACCAGCTTGCAATATCAATGGAATGGTAAAATGTAGTGAATCCAATGGAATGGTTAGGTCTACAGATTTTAAGCCCATGAACAATAATTAATTCCAATTTCAATTACTTTAAAAATGCAGCTAACTGTTGGATTAGTGTCAATTGATGATTGGCGTGGTCTCAATGGGACAGAGGGTCTTTTTTGTGCTGTATCTCTATGATTTAAAATTGAGTCACTGCTGCCTACCATGGAGCTAATGACAATTTTACCATGTGAGGACAAAGGTTCAAAAAATAGATTAAGTTTCACTTCTCAGTACTCTGGTTACAGATAGTTCTGCATTTTATAAGCTTGGCTGAGGCAAGTGGTTCTTGAATATCATCTCTCAGAGGGTCCTTTCTACTGTCAAGTTAATGGTAGAATCCCATGTGGACTGCTCTCTATGTCAGCCTTGCTGAGTTGAGCACTCTGATCTCATACTAGCATGAAATGACACCCTTTGGGAGTAGCTTTCATATCATAATGGCACAGATACAGGAAGGATATGGATCAGTATAACTATTGTGGATTTCTAATTGCAGTGCAGTCGTGACAACAAAAAAAAAAGTCCTGAGGGAAAATGCTGTCTCAGAGTATGGACTGAAAGACAAGTAAAGCAAACTGCAGCACTTTAAAAAAAAACCCCAATATGAACCAGTGCCACATTTGAAGTAACAGGAATGCAGAATAATCATATAATCAGAGAAAAAAACAAGCTGCTGGAACTCAACATGTCAGGCAGCATCTGTGGAGGCAGCATTTGTGTTCCTGTAACTGTCAGTTTTTTGTTCCCTATTATAGCGTCTGTTGTCTCTTGTGTCCTCATGATTCTTTTGTTCTCTAGTTTGTGGACAGGTGCTAGGGTGGAGTTTTAGTGGGCAGCCACATTGGTAACTGGATTGTGGTTGGCACAATCAATTTAAGTCACGCTGCTGTCGCATTTTAAGGCAACATCTCCTGCAGTCAGTGAATAGAGTTATTGGTTGGCCAATACGTCAGCAACTTAATATCCTGGAGCCAGTGATAAGAAAAGTGGGGGGAAATAAGAGAATTGTCTGAAACATTTAAGCAGCTGAACAGTAGCATAAGAGGGGAATAAATAGCATAAATCCATAAATGGGATTTCACCAGAAGATTTCCTCATGAGTACACAGTAGGGAGCCCTGAGTTTGAGTTGAGTTGATTGCGAGGTCATTTGTTTCTTTAACCAGTCTATTTAATTAGAATTCAAGCTGTCAACAGATAAATAACCAACAGAGACTAGAGATGACAAGGTAGGCTGCTGTTTGGTCCGCTCCATTAATTCGTCAGTACAATTGTGAACAGTTGGGGCCCACGCACAATCCCTGTGGCTCACCACTAGTTACACCTGCCAGGCTGATGAGGATCCGCTCAGAGAACTCTTTATGTTCTGTCTGTTAACATTTCTCTCTTGATGCTGGTATATTATCTCTAATTTCATCTGTGCTAACGTTATGCACCATCTTTCAGTATGGTTCCTTATAGAAAATCTTATGAAAATCCAAATAAATGTATTCCTCATCTACTCTACTAAGAATGCCAACAAATATGTGAAATATTATGTTCCCTTCATAAACCCAAGTTGAATCTGCTCAGTCATAATATTAGTTTCTGACATTCTTAAGCCTCCTCTATTATACATTCCAGCACTGTCCAGTTACTGTTGGTAGGTTAACTATTCAGTAGTACATTATTTCCTTAACAATTTTCATTAACACTAATTCCTCTTTATGTTTTTTAGGTTATTTTTCAGATTACATTCATAATTTAGTTTCCTTTATCAATTGCTTGGTCATTCATTGCTGAATTCTAAAATTCTCCCAGTTGTCAGAGTTGCTAACGTTGTTCAAAGACTTTAATTTTTCCTATTATCTATTATTGGTCCACTTTTTCTGTTGTATACCTGAAATAAATATATATTTGTTACAAATCATGAGCTGTTTCATTAAAATTTACACTTTACCCACTCACTGTTGCATTCTTTAATGTATTTTTTTCAGTTACCACTGTCGTCTTGCTGTTTCTTTAGCTTAGATGGTAAATCCTGTTTTCAGCTTGAACTCTGTCACTTTTGCATTTAATGTAAACTTTTATATCATAGTGTTTCATAGTGACTTTCATAGTGACTCTTTCATAGTGTTTTTTCCCCCATAAGATTTATAATTATCTCTTTTTTAATTCTCTTTTAGATTCTTCATAACTCCCAGCTATCCTGACCATCATGTAACTAAGTACAATTGAGGAAGACACTTTCTGTTACTCTATCTAATTCTTGCTTAATGCTTAACCTTTCTCCTATTACACTAGCAAGACTTCTGCTCAAAACACTGGGTGTCTTGTCCTATAATATAAACACTCGCAAGATTAAACCACAATAGCATGAACGTTTTGCCTTTCTTCTATTACACGAGTGAGATTTCAGCACAATAACACTCGATATTTTGCTCTATGATATAAACAATCAGAAAGATGGTCAGATAACTCGGTTCTTACCATCTACTCTACAGATTGTAATATACAGACAATTAATCAACACGGTCTAAAAACAAGAGTGCTTGAATCTGCAAAAAATAGCTCCTTCCGCATAACCCTATATGGGTTAATCTTTCCTCTATCGGAAGAAGCTTTCAATCCTCTGATTTAAACTATATATGGATAAGGCAAGAGGCTGTACAATGCTCTGTAAGACAAAGAATTGCTGAATTGATTATTATTATCGTATAAACATATCTGATTGAACATTACCTCTGTGTGTGGAGAAAGAGGGACTCTCGTCTGTATTTATATATTGTGAGAGCTGTCCTCCCACACCTGCCTGGTGAAATAAACATATTACTGTATTACTAACTATTGTGTTGTTATCTGTTTGAAACAAATCGAACTTTAACATTGGCGTAGTTGGTAGGATCTTGCTGGAAACTATCTCTGAAGACTGAGTAAGAGGCTACAGTTTGGCTGGGACCTCGAAGGAAGCAGAAAGTGCACTATCGGACCCCTTGAGTGAACTTCTGAGAGTTTCCGGGAACACTGTGGTCCTTTGTCGAAAATGTTGATCTGGTTCCCTGCAAAGATCCTTGATGGATAGCGTAAGGTAAGACATTTTTGTTGATTGAGCAGCTCATAATTGGGAAATAGTGCTCCGGGAGTACCTATAATGGAGATGGCCCATGTGGGTCGTGATTGCAGATAAAATATTAGAGGATCCGCGACCCGTATTTTCGATTGAACAGGTCAGATATAGATCATAAATTTTGTTGATATAGAGCAGATGATGGGACTGGTTCGGGATAACAGTGATGTGGGAGCTCCAGTACATGTGGGAGCTTCGGTACAGCATATGTCTTATTTGAATCTGGGAAAGCATAAAGATTACATTATGATCAGGCGAGAAGATTTTCAAAAAAGAGAATACGGTTGGCCAACAGAATATAAACAATCAGTATGCAAAAACGGAAACCTAAGCAAAATATCCCCAGGGACCTGTTGTCTGCCATGGCAGCCCTGTTTATGGTAGAGAAGGATGAGGAATACATTTGGGGCGAATGATGTAGACCACCTCCCCCATATGCCCTGGCCACCAGTCCCTATCAACAGTAGCTACGCCCCTATCCCATAGGGAGGCGGTGAGGGGCTCCAGCACCCCTACTGGAAAGGGCACCCCCAGAAGAAGATGATATTCTGGAAATATGATGGTGTGGCAATCAGTGAAACATGGTTGCGGGAGGGTTGTGATTGGAAACTAAATATTCCAGGATTTTGTTGCTTCAGGTGTGATAGAATTGGAGGGACCAGAGGTGGAGGGGTTGCATTGCTTGTCAGAGAAGATATTACAGCAGTGCTTTGGCAGGATAGATTAGAGGGCTCGTTTAGGGAGGCTATTTGGGTGGAACTGAGAAGTGGGAACGGTGTAGCAACACTTTTAGGGGTGTATTATAGACCGCCAAATGGGGAGCGAGAATTGGAAGAGCTAATATGTAAGGAGGTAGCAGATATTAGTAGTAAGCACAAGGTAGTGATTGTGGGAGATTTCAATTTTCCAAAAATAGACTGGGAAACACATTCTGTAAATGGGCTGGATGGTTTGAAGTTTGTTAAATGTGTGCAGGATAGTTTTTTGCAGCAATACATAGAGGTATCGACCAGAGAAGGGGCAGTGCTGGACCTCCTGTTAGGAATGAGGCAGGTCAGGTGACAGGGGTATGCATTGGTGAGCACTTCTGGACCAGTGACCACAATACCATTAGATTCAATATAATTATGGAGAGAGTCAGAACTGGACCTAGGGTTGAGATTTTTGATTGGAGAAAGGCTAACTGAGGGAATGCGTAATGATTTAAAAGGAGTGAATTGGGACATTTTGTTTTATGGGAAGGATGTAGAAGAGAAATGGAGGACATTTAAAGGGGAAATTGTAAGAGTACAGAATCTTTATGTCCCTGTTCGGTTGACAGGAAATGGTAAAAATCGGAAAGAGCCATGGTTTTCAAGGGAAATTGGACACTTGCTTCGAAAAAAGAGAGATATCTACCATAATTATAGGAAGCATAGAGTAAATGAAGTGTTAGATGAGTATAAAGAATGTAAAAAGAATCTTAAGAAAGAAATAAGAAAAGCTAAAAGAAGATATGAGGTTGCTTTGGCAAGAAAGGTGAAAATAAATCCAAAGGGTTCCTACAGCTAAATTAATAGCAAAAGGATAACAAGGGATAAAATTGGACCATTAGAGAGCCAGAATGGACAGCTATCTGCAGAGCCAAAAGAGATGGGGGAGATATTGAACAATTTCTTTTCTTCGGTATTCACTAAGGAGAAGGATATTGAACTCTGTGAGGTAAGGAAAAAAAGTAGAGTAGCTATGGAAACTATGAGATTCAAAGAGGAGGAAGTACTGACACTTTTGAAAAATATAAAAGTGGATAAGTCTCCAGGTCCTGACAGGATATTCCCTAGGACTTTGAGGGAAGTTAGTGTAGAAATAGCAGGGGTTATGACAGAAATATTTCAAATGTCATTAGAAACTGGAATGGTGTTGGAGGATTAGCGTACTGCGCATGTTGTTCCATTGTTTAAAAAGGGTTCAAAGAATAAACCTAGCAATTATAGACCTGTTAGTTTGACGTCAGTGGTGGGCAAATTAATGGAAAGGATACTTAGAGGTAATATATATAAGCATCTGGATAAACAGGGTCTGATCAAGAACAGTCAACATGGATTTGTGTCTGGAAGGTCATGTTTGACAAATCTTCTTGAATTTTTTGAAGAGGTTACTAGGGAAATTGATGAGGTTAAAGCAGTGGATGTTGTCTATATGGATTTTAGTAAGGCCTTTGACAAGGTTCCCCATGGAAGGTTGGTTAAGAAGGTTCAATCTTTGGGTGTTAATGGCGGAAGAGCAAGATGAATTCAACAGTGGCTGAATGGGAGATGCCAGAGAGTAATGGTGGATGGCTGTTTGTCAGGGTGGAAGCCGGTGACCAGTGGGGTGTCTCAGGGATCTGTGTTGGGTCCACTGTTGTTTGCCATGTACATCAATGATCTACATGATGGGGTGGAAAATTGGATAAGTAAGTATGCAGATGATACTAAGGTGGTGCTGTGGATAATGAAATAGATTTTCAAAGTCTACAGGGAGATTTGGGCCATTTGGAAGAGTGGGCTGAAAGATGGCAGATTGAGTTTAATGCTGATAAGTGTGAGGTGCTACATCTTGGCAGGCCAAATCAAAATAGGACGTACATGGTAAATGGTAGGGAATTGAGGAATGCTGTGGAACAGAGGGATTTAGGAATAACTGTGCATAGTTCCCTGAAGGTGGAATTGCATGTAGATAGGGTGGTAAAGAAAGCTTTTGGTGTGCTGGCCTTTATAAATCAGAGCATTGAATATAGGAGTGGGGAAGTAATGTTAAAATTGTGCACGGCATTGGTAAGACCAATACTGGAGTATGGTGTACAATTTTGGTCACCTAATTATAGGAAGGATGTCAACAAAATAGAGAGAGTACAGAGGAGATTTACTAGAATGTTGCCTGGGTTCCAGCAACTAAGTTACAGAAAAAGGTTGAACAAGTTAGGTCTTTATTCTTTGGAGCGCAGAAGGTTAAGGGGGGACTTGATTGAGGTCTTTAAAATGATGAAAGGGATAGACAGAGTTGACGTGGATAAGCTTTTCCCATTGAGGGTAGGAAAGATTCGAACAACACGACATGAGAATTAAGGGACAGAAGTTTAGGGGTAACATGAGGGGGAACTTCTTTACTCAGAGAGTGGTGGCTGTGTGGAATGATCTTCCTGCAGAAGTGGTGGAGGCAGGATCGATTTTAACATTTAAAAGTAAAGTGGATAGGTATATGGACGGGAAGGGAATGGAGGGGTATGGTCTGAGTGCAGGTAGATGGGACTAGGGGAAAATAAATGGTCGGCACAGACTGGAAGGGCCGAGAAGGCCTGTTTCCGTGCTGTAATTGTTATATGGTTATATGGTCATATGGTTATATTGATAGCGACTCGGAAACTGAAAAGGAAGATGACAAAGAAGAAAGGAGAGGGTCGAGGCAGAAGAAGAAGGAAGAGCAGTAATTAAATCCAGTAGTGAGAGAGTTAAACAATGCAGAAAAATCAAAGACTTAAAAGGGGAAAAAAGCACGATGTCGGGAATCGAGTCTGATCACTAGAACTCTGAATAGCTTTAACAGACTCTGATCTTCTGTTTGCAAATATAGAGATAAGGAGAAAGCAATGAGCAATGGCGATTCAAAGAAAGGCTTTGTAATCAGGTTTGTCGGTGAGAAGAGTCTGCCCGCTGTGAAAATTTACCCTCAAACTTTGAATAACTATTGCAACAGATCGTCTCCCAAGAGAGAGGATAGTTTGTGAGTAACCGAGAAAGTGTGTGGTGTGGCAGGACCCTGAATGATGGGGAGTCTGGCCAATCACAATCTGGATCACTGTCCAATCACAGCTCGGACCACTCCCATTTCGAACCACATCAGCCTGCCCACCATTACAGTAAACTACTCCCTTTGTTCATTCTAACTTCTCACTCCAACAAGAAGAAGACATTTACAATTTACTAGCCACTCTATGTGACAAGCCTAATGCAAGCCTTAAGCCCTCCCAGTCCAGCTGACATTACTAAGTGCATTGCCCATATGGGCCGAGTCTACAAAGCCTCCCAGGGGAATGCCCTATATCAAGACTCCCAGGGGAATGCCCTAGGTGACAGTACTGATTTTAGTAAGCAGAACAGTCTTTCTAGACATGAGGGAGGTTCATGAATTACAGGGGGACACTTCTACTGCACAACGCAGTTTTTAGAAACGAGAGGGCTGCGCTATTGACTCGTTGAAGGGCCTCTGGCTCATCCCTCTCAGACAAGTTTGTGAACCTGATGTTTTCCTGCCCGTTCTTTTATACTATATACACTCCCTTACGCATGCTGATAAGGAGAGAAAGGAATGTGGAATGTAGCTTACACTTTGAAGCTTTAATGAAATGACCCATGTCTAAGGGGGGGAAGCAGTAGTAGCAGCAGCAGCATAGGGAGAGAGAGTCGAGTGGGATATAAGGGATGTGTAAATGTGTGTTTCGGGTTGAGACCGTTCTTCAGTATGTGTTGTATTTATGAACAAAGTATGAACATTTTTGGGTGCATCAAAGTTTTAAGAGTTTTGCATGATTTCCTTGAGGTGTGTATAACTGTGTTTTACTCTTGAGTGAGAATGTTATTTTTAAAGTGTGTGAATATCTGAGATTCAGCTTATTGCTTGACGTGTTGAAATTTGTGAGTGAATGTCACAGAAAGAGGATGTAGAGTGAGTGAGTTTAAAAACTGTTACTTGTTTTTGGAACTGGTTCTGGGTGAATGTTGAATGAGTCCTATAATTCAGATAAAATAGGATGTCATTGATCAGCTTGCTCATTTACGTGATAAATCTTTGTAGAGCTCCACCTCGGCCATTCACTGAAAGAGTCCAAGCATTGTTGGAAGGTCTGCAGTTATGATCATGAGTTTAGTTTAGTTTAGAGATACAGCGTGGAAGCAGGCCTTTCAGCCCACCGGGTCCACGTCGAGCAGCGATCCCCGCATGTTAACATTATCCAACACACACTATGGACAATTTTTACATTTACCATGCCAATAAACCTACAAACCTGTACGTCTTTGGAGTGTGGGAGGATACCGAAGATCTCGGAGAAAACGCAGGCAGATCATGGGGAGAACATACAAACTCCGTACAGACAGCACATGTAGACGAGATCGAACCCGGGTCTCCGGCGCTGCAAGTGCTGTAAGGCAGCTGCGCCACCATGCCGCACACCATTCCTTGAGTTACCTTGAGGATGTGACAAGGAAGAGACTTCATGGCTTGTTGCAATGCATGTGTGGCCGCCATGTTTGGCAAATGTTCTGGAATTTATTCCAAAACCTGCAAAGCAATTGTAATAAATTTTCGAATTAGGATGGTGTGCACTTTTGGAGGCTTCTATTCTGGAGATGGAATCTGCAAATTATTGTTGTCTTTGTCCTTCTAACCAAAGATCATCAAGCAGAGGAAGATGGTTCATTCCGCGAAAAAGTCGTAGTAGCTGATTGGTAATCTTCAGCGCCATTTCCGTAATCTGCTTCCATCATAGCGTCAAGCTAATTCAGGGAGATTCTGCTATATCGGGCTGAGAGATTGAAGGATAGACATTTCTGGACACAAGGAATAGGTGACGTTTCCTCCCCGCCCACCCTCTGACACAGACATGGAGCGATCGCCGGCCCTCTTTTTTTTGTTAAACATCTATTTCCTTCCGATGTTGTTTTTAAATTTCCTCCTTACCATTTCCGTACTTTTTCGATAGCTGCCTTGACCCGTTTGATGTCATCCTTCGCCTGCACCTGGTCTATTTGGCAGAGTCTGAGGGGAGAAGCGCCGGCACCAAGAGCGAGCGAATGTGCGGACAGATGACGAAAGCAAAGATCATAGAGTGGTATAGGTGACATTTCGATTAGAGACCCTTCTTCAGACCGAGTCAGGGGAAAGAGGAACAAGAGATATAGACGGTACTAAGGACAAATGAATGGAAGATATGCTTATATCTCCCGGGTACACAAAAGGCTGGAGAAACTCAGCGGGTGCAGCAGCATCTAAGGAGCAAAGGAGATAGGCGACGTTTCGGGTCGAGACCCTTCTTCAGACTATATCTCCCGTTTCCCTTTCCCTTGAATGTCAGTCTGAAGAAGGGTTTCGACCCGAAATGTAACCTATGCCGCTCTATGATCTTTGCTTCCGTCTGTCTGTCCGCCTGTTTGCTCGCTCTTGGCAGAACCGGCGCCAATGGCGGAAGTTACGCTCCAGTGTGTACTACATGTCAGTCCATTGGATTTCGCAGGTGTGGACCATCTTGCTCCGCTCTGTGATCTTTGCTTCTAACTTTTAGAAATGTGTTGCCTTTCTTTTTGCTGCCTTGTAGGTTTCTGTGCAATGCACTTTGAAGAAGCTGCAGTGCAGTGAAGACCAGTAAGGGGTGGGCTGTTAATCAAAAGGGTTGCTTTGTCCTGGATGAAGTCAGGCTTCTGCATGATGTTTGGAACTGCGCCAATCAAGCTAAGTCAAGGACACAATTTTCTGATGTCAGCATCTCTAGCAGATGTGGGATAAACCTTCCAAAGTGAAAACACTCACTGCAAAATACAGTCTCTCATTTCTATTGCATAGAACATAAAACGGCACAGGAACAGGCCCTTCAGCTGACAATGTTGTGCTAAACATGATGCCAAGTTTAACTAATCTCCTCTGTCCGCTGGTGAGCCATATCGCTCAAGTCCCTGCATATACACATGCTTATCAAAAAGCCTCTTAAATGCCACTATTGTGTTGGCCTTCCCCAATACTCCTGGCAACATGATCTATTAGCATGCGGATGTTAGCATTCATAGCAAAATGATTTGAGTATAGGAGCAGGAAGGTTCTACTGCAGTTGTACAGGGTTTTGATGAGACCACACCTGGAGTATTGCGTACAGTTTAGGTCTCCAAATCTGAGGAAAGACATTCTTGCCATAGAGGGGGGTACAGAGAAGGTTCACCAGACTGATTCATGGGATGTCAGGACTTTCATATGAGGAAAGACTGCATAGACTCAGCTTGTACTTGCTAGACTTTAGAAGATTGAGGGGGGATCGTATAGAAACGTACAAAATTCTTAAGGGGTTGGACAGGCTAGATGCAGGAAGATTGTTCCCGATGTTGGAGAGGTCTAGAACAAGGGGTCACAGTTTAAGGATAAGGGGGAATTCCTTTAGGACCGAGATGAGGAAAACATTTTTCACACGGAGAGTGGTGAGTCTCTGCAATTCTCTGCCACAGAAGGTAGTTGAGGCCAGTTCATTGGCTATATTTAAGAGGGAGTTAGATGTGGCTCTTGTGACTAAAGAGATCAGGGGGTATGGAGAGAAGGCAGGTACAGGATACTGGGTTGGATTATCAGCCATGATCATATTGAATGGCGGTGCAGGCTCGAAGGGCCAAATGGCCTACTCCTGCACCTATTTCCCTATGTTTCTATATTTCTATGTTTCTAAGCACCCACTATCTCTGTAAAAAACCTGCCTCCTTTAAACTTATATCTCTCATCTTAAAGTTATGCCCTCTATTCCTAAAAAAATCTACCCTTGGAGAATGATTCTGATTGTCTACCTTATCTATGCCTCTTATAATTGGACCACAATTAGTGAGATGGTCATTATACTGTAACTTACCATTCATCATCCCAAATCCAAACACTGTTAAAGGTTGGCTGAAAGGAGGGTGGAGATATGGGGAAGGGAGCAGGATGTGTAAGAGAGCAGAGGTAGGTGGGATTGGGGAGAGAGAGACAACAGGGAAAGGATGAGAGAAGAGCACAGATATAGTTAAAAGCCAAATCTCTCCAAATTGACAAATTTATTTTAAATCTCAAGCACAATATTTTTCATTCTCTATTTTCCCATCTTACACATCAGTTGGAACAATTTCTCAAGGCTAATTAGAGAACATTACAAGTACTTCATCCAGGAATGAAAGAGTTCTTGGTTCTTGGTTACTTGGTCCTCCAAAATATTCCAACTGGAATTTAAACTGGAGGTTCCCCTATGTTATGGAGGATGAAGATGCTGCAGCTCTTTAACATTTTCCCCTTCATTAACACCAGACCTGACTACATTAGATAATCTTAAGTAAGATTGAAATAGAAATTATCTCCTGTGCAGAGGTCCAAAGTATATGGTGTCTGGTAGAAACACCACCCAACATTTAATTCCATGGAAGTAAATGCATCTGAATATTAATTACAGAGTGGTGTTTAAATGGGAACATATGCCATACAGTACGTCCAAGTTGCATTTTCACTGCTCAATCTTTCAAATCATACATACACATTTATTGGGCAGAAGTTCAAAATTAATCATTTGAACAAGAGAAAATTGTTTGTTTATGTTTGTGTGTGAGTGTGCGTGGCTGTATAAGTTGAAGGCATTTTAAGTTTGCCCTATACCCTCATAAGAGTTGAGCTGACACAGAATTGCTCAATTCTGATTTTGCACATGTAATGCCCCTTTCCCATTAGGAAACCTGTACGGAAACCTCTGGGGACTTTGAGCCCCACCCAAGGTTTCCGTGTGGTTCCCGGAGGTTTCCGGAGGATTTTGTCCTCCGGCAAACACCTTCAACTAGCATCGCAACCGGCTAGTTATTTATGAAAATATTTATCATCTGTGTATAACAGAACAGAGAAAAAATGACAAATCTAGATTATAATTCGAAAGCTATTGAGTTAATTACAAGAATGTTAATTTGGAACAGAACAAAATGGAAAGTACAATTATGGATGATTATTCACTTAAAAGAAGCTGTATTCTCAAAATGTCCTTGTGATTAGACTGAAAATAGAATAACAGGTCCCCTTTCTACTTCATAAAGTGATGCTGTTTAGAAGTTGACATTTATTTTGCATCCAGTTGTCCCAGTGGTCTTGTGGGAGGGAGGTCAATTATATCTGTGATTCTGACATCGAGATCAAAAGATCCATATGAACGCTGGTGTTTTGAAAGTTCATCTGCCCTGGTCTTGAGCTGCCGACATGGCAGTAGGCGTTGTACTTCAAATGCCTATCACCTTGTTTGCATATGGATTATTTTATATTCCAACTTTGTCTCTGTTATTTGGTTTTAATGACATCAATTTTAACTTTTCCAAATTTAAGATTTATCAATTTTTTTTTAAGTAACTAGTCTCTTTCATGTTAAAACTTTCATAATGACTTGTCTAGGTCAATTTGCATAGTTTTCTCAAATACAGTGGCTTGCAAAAGTATTCATACCCCTTGAACTTTTCCACATTTTGTCACGTTACAACCACAAACGTAAATGTATTTTATTGGGATTTTATGTGATAGACCAGCACAAAGTGGTGCATAATTGTGAAGTGGAACGAAAATGATACAAGATTTCCAATTTTATTACAAATAAAAAAGTGAAAAGTATGGCGTGCAAACGTATTAAGCCCACCTGAGTCAATACTTTGTAGAACCACCTTTCGCTGCAGTTACAGCTGCTAGTCTTTTGGGGTATGTCTCTACCAGCTTTGCACATCTAGAGACTGACATATTTTCCCATTCGTCTTTGCAAAATAGCTGAAGCTCAGTCAGATTGGATGGAGAGTGTCTGTGAACAGCAATTTTCAAGTCTTGCCAGAGATTCTCAATTGGATTTAGGTCTGGACTTTGACTGGGCCATTCTAACACATGAATATGCTTTGATCTAAACCATTCCATTGTAGCTCTGGCTGTATGTTTAGAGTCGTTGTCCTGCTGGAAGGTGAACCTCTGTCCCAGTCTCAAGTCTTTTGCAGACTCTAACAGGTTTTCTTCCAAGATTGCCCTGTATTTGGCACCATCCATCTTCCCATCAACTCTGACCAGCTTCCCTGTCCCTGCTGAAGAAAAGCATCCCCACAGCATGATGCTGCCACCACCATGTTTCACAGTGGGGATGGTGTGTTCAGGGTGATGTGCAGTGTTAGTTTTCTGCCACACATAGCGTTTTGCATTTAGGCCAAAAACATCAATTTTGGTCTCATCAGACCAGAGCACCTTCCTCCACATGTTTGCTGTGTCCCCCACATGGCTTGTGGCAAACTGCAAACGGAACTTCTTATGGCATTGTTTCAACAATGGCTTTCTTCTTGCCACTCTTCCATAAAGGCCCGATTTGTGGAGTGCACGACTAATAGTTGTCCTGTGGAGAGGTTCTTCCACCTGAGCTGTGGATCTCTGCAGCTCCTCCAGAGTTACCATGGGCCTCTTGGCTGCTTCTCTGATCAATGCTCTCCTTGCCCGGCCTGTCAGTTTAGGTGGACGGCCATGTCTTGGTAGGTTTGCAGTTGTGCCATACTCTTTCCATTTTCGGATGATGGATTGAACAGTGCTCCATGAGATGTTCAAAGCTTGGGATTTTTTTTATAACCTCACCTGGCTTTAAACTTCTCCACAACTATATCCCTGACCTGTCTGGTGTGTTCCTTGGGCTTCATGATGCTGTTTGTTCACTAATGTTCTCTAACAAACCTCTGAGGCCTTCACAGAACAACTGTATTTATACTGAGATTAGATTACACACAAGTGGACTCTATTTACTAATTAGGTGACTTCTGAAGGCAATTGGTTGCACTGGATTTAATTTAGGGTTATCAGAGTAAAGGGGGCTGAATACTTTTGCACGCCATACTTTTCAGTTTTTTATTTGTGAAATAAATTTAAAACCATGTATCATTTTCCTTCCACTTCACAATTATGTGCCACTTTGTGTTCGTCTATCACATAAAATCCCAATAAAACACATTTATGTTTGTGGTTGTAACGTGACAAAATGTGGAAAAGTTCAAGGGGTATGAATACTTTTGCAAGCCACTGTATGGCGTAGAGCTGTACAGCAGCCCATTCGTTCCTGTTGACCAAGTTGCCTAACTGGGCTAATCCCACTTACCTGTACCAAATCTATAATCTTTCCTAAGCTTTCCTATCCACGAACATATCCAAGTGTCTCTTATAAATGTCTCTCATAATTTTAGACACGTCCATAATGTCACCATTCAGCGTCCTTTGACTCAGTAAAAAAGAAGGGTTCATATAATTCAAGCCCTCCAGTGCTGGTAACACCTTGTAAATCTATTTTGCCCTTGAAGGTGGTGTCATGGGTAAATAGGGTGGTCAAGATGGCTTTTGGTAAATTGGCATTCATCTGTCAGGGTACTGAATATAGAAGTTGGGATATTTTGTTACCAAAGGCTGCATTTGGACAGGCTAGGACTTTATTATCCGGAGCACAGGAGGTTGAAGGATGATCTTATAGATTTGTCTAAAATCATGAGGGATATAGATGGGTTGAACAGTCTTTTACCTAGGGTAGGGTAATCAAAAACTAGAGGATATAGGTTTAAGGTGAGAGAAATTAATATGTGAGGGGCAAGATTTATTAGGAACCTGAGAGGCAACGTTTTCAATCAGCGGGTGGTGGGTATATGGAATGAGTTGCCAGAGAAGGCAGTTAAGGCAGGTACTAATGCTGAGATGCTGATAGAATGGAGCAGCCGGGCTTGTACACTCTAGAGTTTAGAAGAATTATAGGGGATCTCATTGAAACATATAAGATTGTTAAGGATTTGGACACACTAGAGGCAGGAAACATGTTCCTGATTTTGGGGGAGTCCAGAACCAGGGACCACCGTTTAAGAATAAGGAGTAAGCCATTTAGAACGGAAATGAGTAAATACATTTTCTCACAGAGAGTGGTGAGTCTGTGGAATTCTCTGCCTCAGAGGGCTGTGGAGGCAGGTTCTCTGGATGCTTTCAAGAGAGAGCTAGATAGGGCTCTTAAAAATAGCAGAGTCAGGGGATGTGGGGAGAAGGCAGGAACGGGGTACTGATTGGGGATGATCAGCCATGATCACATTGAATGGCGGTGCTGGCTTGAAGGGCCGAATGGCCTCCTCCTGCATCTATTGTCTATTGTCTACTATAATAATATTTAAAATACACCTGGACGGGTACATGGATAGGAACATTTTAGTGGGTGTGGAGTCAGGGATGACGCTGGGTTTGGCAATGACCACACTGACACTCGCAGTAGGGTGAACTAACCTGGTATATTTTATTTACAGTGAGAAGAAAGTCCAAGACCCCATGGGAGTTCTGAGCTTCATTGTATTAAGGTGGGCAGAGTAAGATGGCACTATCAATCTCTGGGTTCCCCTGGTAACTCAGTCTTGGTCTTGAAGGAGGAGGCATGGCGATCTCTGGCTTCTCTCTGCAGTTCAAGAGGAGGCACTGGTGGTCTCAGGCATAACCTGACAGTCCTGCTTTGAACTTGAAGTAACTGCACTGGTGGTCTCTGGCGTATCTTGACAGCTCTGTATTTGCCTCTGTGTGTGAGCACAATCCCACGTTGTCTGTAGGCAGGAAGAAGCTCTGGCAGTATCAGGCTTGCTCTGGCCATTCAGTCTTAATCTCAGTAGAGACGCTGGCTTCTTCCTTGCAACTCAGTCTTGACCACGCAGCAACCATGTGCAAATGGGACTGACTTGGATGAGGCATCTGGTTCGGCATGAACGAGTTGGGTCAAAGGGCCAATTTCTGTGAGTTATGACTATATGTTTGAATTGCTAGTCTATCAAAAAGGCATCAAAGGGATGAATTTAAACTCATTTTTTAACAGCCAGAAGATGCAAGATCAGTTCATCATGCTTCATGTTCTCTTCAGCCCAGCTTTGACCTGCTGTTGGGAAGCCACATCTATCATTCATGTGGAGTGGACAACTCAACAAATGGTATCCAAATATTGTCAATAACTCCATTATGGAAAGAAAGTTTTATTATCCCTGATAAGCTGCACCAAGATAAAATTAAGTTGAAGTATCCAATCCCATCTTGCAAACTGCATAGAATGAAATTCTGTCACGAATGTACCTCCAGACATAAAGGAAAGGTCAAGCAATGAATAGCAAGAAATAATTTTAGAAAACAAATTATCAGTTTTGAAAAGATAAAATTGAAAGCAAGAATATCATTGGGTATTCATTCCATATGCTCGGGGCTCCTGAATAAACTAAATTTTATCTGAGGCACTGGCAACAATCCTCATTAGAAAGGCAAATTGTTTTTTAGGGGAGAGGGTAACTGAGAGAGTGGATTGTTTAAGATGAGAGAAAAAATTAAACCAGGTATCAAGAAAGTAATTACCCTAACTGGTTTTGGGCAAGCTCTTTGAATCCTTAAATTGAGATAACATTTCAGAGCATTTAAGAACGTGTTAATTGCTTAGGATAACCAGCAGAGGCTAGTTAAAGGCAAATTACTTTTAATTATCCTACGTGAGTTACTCAGAAGAATTGACTGATTAGTTACATAAAATAAAATTGTTTGTTGCTGTACATATGAATGTGGAGAAGTTATTTGATTAGATGTTCCATTACATACAATATTCTGTAAAAATAATGAACTGTTGAACTTGCTGATGAAGATGTTCCCATGAACTTGCTGTTTCAAGTATACTTGGGGATACTTAGAAACACATTCTCAAATGTTGCTGATGATATAAAACATGGAACAGTAGAGGAGCAGGTCCTTCAGCCTAGAACATCTGTGCCAAACATGATACCAAGTTAAACTCATCACCTTTTTCTGCCTGTGATACATGTCCTCCATTTCCTGCATAATTGCATGCATATCCAAAAGCCTCTTCAGTGCCCCAATCATACCTGTTTCCACCACCATCCCTGGCAGCAAATTCCAAGCTCCCCACCACTCTGTGTTAAAAACTTGCCCCACACATCTTGTTTAAACTTTATCATTCTCACCTTAATGCTGTGCTCTCTGGTATTTGACATTTCTAGTCAGGCAGAAATATTCTGACTGTCTGACCTCTCTTCATTTAATTAACTTCTATCAAGTTTCCCCTCAGCCTCGAATGCCCCAGAGAAAACAATCCAAGTTTGTCCAACCTCTCCTTCTAGCTAATATTCTCTAATCAAGGCAGCCTTCAGCAAAACCTTTTCTGTGTCCTCTCAAAAGCAACTGAATCCTTCCGGGTGACTAGAATTGCATATAATACTCCAAATATAGCCTAACCAAAGCTTAATAAAGCTGCAACATGACTTTTCCGTGCTTATATTCAATCCCCTAATGGATGAAGGCAAGCAAACCACATGTATTCTTAACCACTACTTATGTTTTTGCTACTTTCAGGAAGCTATGGACTCAGTCCAAGATCCTTCTGCGCATTAACACTGGCCATCATATCATATCATATACCTATTAAAAGTCTGATCTTGTATGTGTATTTATTTATTTGTGTGTGTGTGTGTTTGTGTATAATCACATCTTCTTGAAAAAATGACGCACTAACGGTAAATATTTTACATATTCTGGTAGAGATTTCCCCCCTGGAGTCCAAAATCACCTTATCTGAAAAAATAATGCTCTATTTCTCGAGTTATTAATGAAAATGTTCAAAACTCTGAAAAGACAGCTGAAATTCTGCCATTGCAGTACTGCGCATGCGCAGCAGCCTACTGCAAATGTGCAGCACAAGTTTCTTGGCAGGTTTTTCAAACATGGATTGGCATTATCTTAAGAGTACCTTAGCGATACTTCTGCTGGCGCCATGAACTAACAAAGGCGCAGCATCGAGCTCTGCTCCCACTAAATCTTGAAAAAAGCCGGCTTGGAGGACGGGACCGATCTAAAAATACTCACCGGAGCTGTTTGACATCACGTAAGTGACGTCATCACAAATCGCCATGAAAAAATGGAGATTACCGGCAAATTTAAATGAAAAGAGGGAAACCTCGCCAGAAGCCTGCAAAACCTGTTGCAAGACCTGCTGCAAGATTCTTTTTTTTTAATATATTATATTAGAGGCCATACATATTACAAATAATATAACAATTTTTTCAGATATAATTAATACATCTTTCCAAAATTATATAAATATTACCAAACCATGTATATAGGCCTCCATTTTTTTATAGTATGAAAAAGAGAAAAAGAAAAAAGTATAAAGAAAGAATAGTGAATAATTTGAAGAATATGATTATATTTGATTAAAAGGGAAAAAAAAATAATAAAAATAAAAATAATAATAAAAAAAAAAATTAAAAAACCCCTATAACTAGTAAACAATTATTATACTTGAGGAAAAGAAAACAGTATACATCTTATCAATGAATGGAACAATTTCTAATTATAATATATAGAGACAAGTATATAAATCTGAAATTAAACATTTTTGTTTGATCTTCCCACAGGGTACTTATTGAGTTTCAATGCCGAGCCCAGCTACCCCTTCATATAATCAGTGAATGGAGACCATATTTGTTCAAAAAGCTCAAGTTTATCCATTAGGATAAACCTAATGCTCTCCAGTTGTAACGTCTCCAACATTTCCACTGTCCACATTTTAATTGTAGGGGATAATGGTCCCTTCCAAAATTTTAATATTAATTTTTTTCCAATTATTAAACAATAATCCAGAAAATTTCTTTGATTTGCTGTTAAAGTTTGGTTTGAATCTGAAACCCCAAATATAATTAATTTTGGGTCAGGGCTTAATGTAATCTTTAAAACTATGGAAATAATTTTGAAAATCTCAGTCCAATAACTATTAAGTTTTGTACATATTACAAAACTATGAGTTAAATCGGCTTCTATGTGCTGACATTTATCACACAGTGGTGATATATTAGGAAAAATTCTATTTAATTTCTTTTTTGAGTAGTGTAATCTATGTATTACTTTGAATTGTATCAAAGTATGTCTGGCATTTAACGAACAGCGATGAATTTGTTGTAAGCTTTCTTCCCAAAAATCTTCTGATATCGGTAAACCAATTTCATTTTCCCATTTTTGTCGAAATATTTCAGTTTTTGGCATTCCCCTGTCCAAAAGAATATTATATATATATGCTATTAATTTTTCTGTTGTTGGATGCTTATTAAGTACTTCATCCAGTAAACCTGGATCTCTATTTCTGTAATCTTGCGTATTTAATTTGACATAATCTCTAATTTGTAAATATCTAAATAAATTATTTGCTTGCAATCCATAAATCTCTTTCAACTCCTGAAATGAGAGAAATTTCCCATTGCTATAAAGATGTTCTATCCTTATTATTCCTAAATTTTTCCAATGTCTAAACCCCACGTCCAATGTCGAGGGTTTAAACATAGGATTATTCATAATTGGTAAACAATGTGGTGTGGCGTCAGCCACTTAAGCTCGAACCCTCGTCAGGAGAGGGCGGGCACACGACGTCATGGGCAGAGGGAGTGTCCTGGTACATAAGCTCTCTCACCACGAGATCCACCAGGAGTTTACCGGTAGCTGAGCCCGAGGGAACAACCTCGCTCAGCTACAACAACCCTACATATAGTTAGCGCACCCACTATATGTGTGACAACAGAATAAAGAACCACTTGCACCAACCTGATGTCTATTCTTTATTCGCCACGTATGGTGCCGCTACATTGGTGACCCCCGACTGTCCAAATTTAAATTTGGGCTCACCTGAAGAAGCAGCCTCGGGAGACCTGATGTCTGCAGCCGGCTGCCCAGCCCTGCAGAACTACGCTGCCGTCAACCAGGCCCTGCAGTGAGGTATGTCGCCGCTGCCCCACCAGCTGCTGCAGGAGCTGCGAGCATTGCAGCCTCCTGCCCACGGCAGCCCCGACACACGCCCGACGGCCCTGGGAGCAGAGTGAGTACCTGCCACTCTCCCGCTCCCGACAACGGACCCCGGCTCCGGGCCTTGCACCGGAATGCAACTGACCGGGGACACTGCTCCAGGCCTCACTGGGTCTCCAGGCCGCAGCACTGCTCCAGGCCTCACCACGTCTCCAGGCCCCAGCACCGCTCCAGGCCTCACTGGGTCTCCAGGCCCAGCACCGCGCCAGGCCTCACCGCGTCTCCAGGCCCCAGCACCGCTCCAGGCCTCACCGCGTCTCCAGCCCCTGCACCGGACCTGGCTCCCGGCCTCACCGCGTCCCCAGGCCCTGCTCCGGACCCGGCTCCAGGCCTCACCGCGTCCCCAGGCCCTGCACCACGCCTGGCCCCGCCGACCGCTGCACCTGTAAAAGTGGGCTTACCTGAGGCGGCCGCCGAAGCCGCCCTTCAGCTCCTCGCCGTCCTCCAGTCACCAGGTGATTCCTCTTCACCTGGCAGGCAAAATGGCCGCCGCGCCATCTTGAAACGGGCGGCTTCCGACTACAAACATGGCCGCCGCCGGCCGGAAGTGCACTACGAACTTACCTGGCCGCCGTCTACAGCGCCACCTTCTGGCCGGATGCCGTCCCTGCAGCTTCACTGCCAGCAACAGCGCCACCGTCAGTTCGGCTGCTGTCCCTGCAACCTCATCGTCATCCACAGCGCCACCTTCCGGCCGGATGCCGTCACTGCAGCCTCACCACTGTCCACAGCGCCACCTTCCAGCTGGATGTTGTGGCTGCACGATGAACAATGGACAATTTGAAATTTATACACTGGACACTAATTGTTTTTTTTTCACTGTTCATGTTTGTGTGCACTGCAATTGGTTTGTATATTGTATTTGGTTTACCCCCCATCGTTTTTGGGGGCCGTGTGTCACAGGACACTCTCGCTTAGCTGGTCAAGGAGATGCAACCGTGTCTCTTCAGTCTCGTCGCACCCCTCGGTACATCGGGATCTCACACGCAGAGCGTCAACTGCGCCCGTGTAGAGCACCGTCCCGACCCACGCCCGGGGTGTCCCAGACCTCTTCTGTCCGGCGGCTTCTACATCCGTCTCCTCGCACCCCTCGGTACATCGGGATCGCCCACGCAGAGCGTCAACTGCGCCCGTGGAGCCCTCCGTCCGACCCACGCCCGGGGTGTCCCAGACCTCTTCTGTCCGGCGGCTTCTGCATCGGTCTCCTCGCACCCCTCGGTACATCGGGATCGCCCACGCAGAGCGTCAACTGCGCCCGTGGAGCCCTCCGTCCCGACCCACGTCCGGGGTGTCCCAGACCTACATGCAGGAGCCTCCCTTGACCAAGCTATTCCTTCCTCCTGTTCTGGGGGGGGGTCCTGTGGCATCAGCCACTTAAGCTCGAACCCTCGTCAGGAGAGGGCGGGCACACGACGTCATGGGCAGAGGGAGTGTCCTGGTACATAAGCTCTCTCACCACGAGATCCACCAGGAGTTTACCGGTAGCTGAGCCCGAGGGAACAACCTCGCTCAGCTACAACAACCCTACATATAGTTAGCGCACCCACTATATGTGTGACAACAGAATAAAGAACCACTTGCACCAACCTGATGTCTATTCTTTATTCGCCACGTATGGTGCCGCTACAGTGGCATAGTTTATAAATGTAAAGTCTTAATGATTTGTTTCCAAATATGTACATTATTTAAAATTATAGGATTTTCCTTATATGTTTTTTTTGTACCACTCCAGGGGCAAGGAATATTGTGCTTATATCGAATGGGAAACAATCTTCCTTTTCTATTCTTAACCAAACTGGGTCCTGTTCCATCTGTACCAACCAATAATTAAAGTTCTTAATCTGAACCGCCCAAAAATAATATAAAAAATTAGGTAGAGCTAGGCCACCATTTATCTTAGACTTACATAAGTGTGTGTTTACTTATTCTGTGATTTTTATAACTGCTACAAGACTCTACATGAAAAAAAACTTGGTAAGACCCCTCAAACTCCTTAAACATCAGCTGGAAGCTCAGAAGAAGAAGCTGACTCTCGAAGTCCTTCTACAGAAATGACTTCAAAGGAGGAACAAAGGGAACAAATGGAACAACTGGAAAAGTCAGTAACAGCTTCAGTTACTAAAAACATTTCTAAAGTGATACGAGAGGGGAATGTCGCACTGGACAAAAGCATCGCTGAAAAAACTAAACATGGTAATGAGAAATTGATGGGGAAAATTGATAATTAACTAAATGTGTTGCCGAGATTGAGGAGGATTTAAACAAAAAAAATAAGCGGGTTGAAAAAGACTGTAATAAGAAATTGGATATAATGCTTAAGACTACTGATTCGGCTATGGAAGGAATGGATAATACGATAACCGAGATGTCTAAGGAGATAAAGAGACTAAGAAAGGACCAAGTACCGGCGGGGCAACTTGCTAAAATGAAGAATAAATGTGTGGACTTGGAAGCGAGATTGAGGAAGCAGAATTTAAGAATAGTTGGAGTAAAAGAGGGAAAGGAGAGTGGACAAAACCCTCAAGAGTTTGCTGCCAACTTACTTCAACAAGTACTCAAGCTGCCTGAAACCCCAAGAATAGACGTGGCTCACCGGGTTCGACGTAAGGCTCAAACAAGCCTAGCTGCCCTCCCCCCCCCCCCCCCCCCCCCCCAAGACAGATTATTGTGAAATTTTATGACATCTCTACCCTGGAAGAAATTATGAAACTGATTCCATATGGATTGAATTTGTTGTTTGGAGAGGATAAACTAAGATTCTTTCATGACTGTCCAGCTGAAATCATGGAAAAGAGGGACAGGTTCACAAAGGCAAGAATGACATTGAATGAAATTTCTGGAGTAAGATATGGAATAGTATATCCTGCAAAGATGAGGATTACTTATAACTCTGTTGAACGTGCCTTCACGGATTCAGAAGAGGCATTTAAATATGCACAAATTATCACAAAGAGGCCGACTGATTATCAGCATTCGGTCTCCCACAACAATACAGAGGAGAAGCGGCGAAGAAAGGACTTTAAAAATATATATATATAAAAGGCTTCTCTGGTTAAGATGGCGGATTCTTCATGAGGCGCTGTCTAGACATCTTATCTTTGGAATGTTAACTCAAGGTCGAACTTTATGTTTCACTCTCAACAAGGACTGGAAAACAAGAAAAACCATGGTGGAAAAAACACCGGAATTTTAGGAATACGGAAAAATAATATTAATGGACTTGTACACAGAAATTTACGACTTAAGAAACATATTATTATATACTAACATAAAATATATAACTAATTGGATTTGTGTAATATTAAAGCACAGTGTAATAATGATTTATTTTTATCTCATGATGTTAATTATTTGCTAAGTATAATATGATTGATAAGTATTAACAATATACTAACAAATCTTATGAATATAGTAGATCTAGTTTAAACTGTGCGTAAATTGGGGGGAGGAGATTCAGATACTTGGAAGCTATCCAAGGGTCTGAATCTGGTTAAACCCTTGGAACCTGCTGCTGTCTAATACAAAAGAATGAGACTTAATTGGGGGGTGAATATAATAATTCTTGGCATATCGGCAGATATGGATATATAACTAACATAATACTGTTATATTTAAGCATATACTTAATGTTGGAAAAAAAAAATTTGAAGATACATTCCAATAGTTAGATTTGAAATGCGTTTTATCTTATATATAGTTTTTGATTTTGAATTGGTCTCTCTTCCTTTAAAATAATAATTGGTCAAGGGGGCAGAGCGAAATGTATAACAACAGCTACAGAAGTCAACAAGAATTTTTCTACCACCTGTTGGTGGGTTTTTAAAAATTATAATATCCCTATTTTTAGATATTATAATATCACTTTTTATTTTTTAATTATCTTTTCACCACTTTACACCTTCTGGTCTTTTCTAAGGTCTATTTTGAAGGGGCGATGCCAACAGAACTTAACAGCTGGTGATGGCCATCCATCACCTAGAGTTCTGAGGTAGCTGGTTGCACCATATGAAGTAAAGGTATTAACATGATTCACAATGCAAGACGTTAAACAAAAGAAAACTGGAGGAATCACGTTCTGTAGCTGGAATATAAGGGGCGCTAATGAACCAATTAAAAAGGGTAAGATCTTTGCCCAACTAAAAGCACTCAACAGTGACATAATTTTCCTACAAGAAACACGTCTGAAACATTAAACACAGATAATATTGAAGGCAAATTGGATTGGGCAAACATACTACTCTTCATGTACTTCTAAATCTAGAGGCACGGCTATTATTATTCGAAAAAGATATACCATTCAAATTAAAGAATATCATAGCAGATAAAGAGGGGAGGTACGTCATAGTCATGGGAGAAATTCATTCTACTCCACTTACTTTGATAAATATTTATGATCCCAACTTTGATAACCCCCAATTCTTTTGTAAAATTCTGGATATAATTTCGGAATTTAACTATCAAAATGTGATAATAGGGGGAGATTTTAATTGCGTTCTAGATCCATATCTGGATAAATCAGCAAAACAAAAAAGGATTAACATAAAATCTAAAACTAGTGAGCTCATAAATATATACATAAAAAATACAAACATAACAGATGTATGGAGAATCGCTAATCCAGTAGGTAGGGAATATTCATTTTATTCAACGGTACATAAAACATATTCACATATTGATTATTTCTTAGTGGACATGAAAATAATTCCATATACATATAACTCTAAATATCATAATAGTATTATTTCTGATCACTCCCCGTTAACTTTATTTTTAAAATTAGAAGGAATGCCTGATAAAAAATAGTTCTGGAGGTTTAACCCCCAAATCTTAAACAACTCACAAGGTTGTACATATTTAAAAGAGCAGATGATATTCTTCTTTGAGACAAATGATACACCAGATATGTCACCCTCTTTATTAGGGGGAAACTTTTAAGGAATTTATTATAGGAACTATAATTTCATATCAAGCTTTCCAAAATAAAAAGAATAACACTGAACAATTGCAGTTAGAACAAGAAATTAGACAATTAAATTTAGAAAATGCCAAATAACCAACCATAGATAAACATAATAAGTTAACAATACTCAAATATAAATTAAATAAAATGTGATCGGCAAGAATAATAAGATTATTTCAAATTACAAAACGAGAAAATTTCGAATTTGGCGATAAACCACATAAACTCTCAGCACGCCAACTGAAAAAAATGGGAAACAGAAAATGCAATCACTAAAATTAAATCAGATAAAGATGAATTACTAACATTACCTAAAGACATTAATAAAAAATTTGCTCAATTTTACCAAAATCTATATACATCTAAGACTTCTGCAAATAATACCAAAATTACAAACTTCTTAGACAATTGTAATCTTCCAAAACTCAATATGGTGGAACAAGAGGAATTAGGAGCTCAGATTACACTTCAGGAAATAGATTCGTTGAAGAATGGTAAAACGCCAGGAACAGATGGCTTTAGTAATGAATTCTATAAAAGATTCTACGAGATAATTTCTCCACGCTTACAAGATTTATATATGCATTCTTTTAAAGAAAATATACTCGGGACTTCCGGTGGCGCCATCATGAGGTGAAGACGCCCTGCCAGCCAGCTCCATAAGAAGGTTGAAGAAAACGGGGTAAAAACGCTGAAAAAAGACTTACTTGCCGTCTGAACTCTCAGTACTGATTAGTACTGAATTGGTGAGTCACGTTATCAGCCCTGCGACAATATGCAACAGACCCCAGAAGAAAAACTGAAAACCCGGCTACTGACCACTCGGGATCCGGTAGGCCATTCTGAAGCCTCGGTCTCGGGTGGAACCCGATCCCAGGAAGACATTGCAGGAAAAAAACCTTCTGGAGCTGAAGAATTTAAAACAAAACTGGAGATGGAAGGATTGAAAACTCTTATTGAAAAAGAGATGGCAAGTATCAAAACTGAAATATTGAATTTAAAGAAAGATATGAAAAAGTTGAATATTAAGGAGGAAGTTGAAAAAATTAATGAAGAAGTGAAAGATTTGAAAACTGAAATAAAAGACTTGAAGACTGAAATCACTGAATCTGCTCAAGCACTGAAAAAAGAGATTACGGACAAATTAAAAGAGCAGAACAAACAGATGAAAATTAAAATCGAAACCCTGGTGAAGGACAAGCTATCTGAAGTGGAAGAAGCATTAAATCTACATTCGACAGATATAAGCATTATTAAAGACTCAGCCGAAGCATCGGCTCGGAACTCAGACAGAGATATACAACGCTTATCTGAACTTCTGGACAAGATAACAGAAAAATGCACGGAGTTGGAAGGCTACCAAAGAAGGTCGAATCTCAGGATTGTGGGTATTCCGGAAGGCATGGAAGGGAATAACTCACGAGGATTTACAGCAGATTTACTGCAACAAGTTTTAACCTTGGATCAGAAACCCTTACTGGCTCGTGCACATAGAGTGAAGAGGCGTTTTACAAGACCTGGTGCTCCCCCAAGACAAATGATATTAAAAGTACAGCATGATTACGGACTGGAAGAAATGATGGGTAAGATTGTAAGAAGTAAAAATCTTATTTTTGATGGAGCACGAATCAGTATTTACCGAGATTATCCTGCTGAAGTTGCCAAGAAACGAAACGCATTCAGGGAGACTAAAAGAATTCTGAGAGAATTGAAGGGTATAAGGTATACTCTGAGATACCCCGCTACCTTGAGGGTGACCCATGACAATCAAGATCATTTCTTCAAGAACCCACAGAATGCACTGGACTTTGCACAGAGGATTAAGAATCAAGAAGAAGACTGAATAATATTTCACTTTTGAACTATATTAATGAAAAAACTGTATGTTTGCATTTGGTTTAAAGGATTACCGGATTATGGACTGGTTATAGACTGGCTACAATCAAGAAAGATGAAGAAATGAGTGGACTGGGTCCCTACATCAAAGAGTGGACTGGACTTTCTCTTATGGATATTATTAATTAGAATAATAACAATACTAATAGAAATAATTAATACATAATAAAATACTAATATACTAAAACCTAACCAGTAGTACTGTTACTAACTAAAACAATAATAAATACTAATCACTAAGGCTTAGGTATAAGCAATTTCCTTATTACTTCCCACATATATATACTTTACTCATCAATAATTAATACTAATCTACATAAAATTAAAATAAATAGTAATTAGTAAATATATTTCCTAAGATCATACATTTGATTATACCAATAATAGTTAAGATTTCCTTGATCTTTGCATTTAAATATGTTATAGGATTGATGAAACATTTTAGAATTATATATTCCCGTTAAAATACCTTTTGTAAAACAATAACTTTAAGGACTTATGGAGCTGGCGAGTTAACATCATCTACACTGGAAGTCTGTAGATGGCTAGCCATGCTAGTATGGCTTTCACTAACTGCACCTACTATAGCTGTAGTTTTTCCTTACTTTTCACTATTTACTAACCCTTTTTTCTATTTTCTGTTTTTTTATATTACTTCATGTTTTTATTTTTTTACATCATAGTGGACTCGTAATCAGAAAAGATATATCCGTGCGAGATATTTGAAAATCTTGAAACTCGTCCATCCGGAGTTCGGGGGAAAGGTCGGGTATGTCGAGCTGAGACATGTGAACCATAATAGACCATAATAAATAAAATGCAGGACTTAAAAAAGAATTGGGGGAATGAGGGAATAATCTTTGGCAGTTGGAATGTTAAAGGTCTTAATGAACCTATTAAAAGGGGCAAAGTATTGGCACCTTTGCAAGCACTCAAAATCGATGTTGCGTTCCTTCAAGAGACACATCTAAAAAAAGATGCCGAGCATAGATTAAAGGCTAAATGGATTGACAAAATATATCATTCCTCTTTTACTCATAAATCTAGAGGCGTAGCAATATTGATACGTAAAGGTACTTTATTTAAGCATACATCAACTATAATTAATAAAGATGGAAGATTCATTATTGTAACGGGAGAATTATATGCTCAAAAAGTAATATTAGCCAATATATATGGCCCAAATTTTGACAGTCCAATTTTTTAAAAGAAAATATTTAATACAATTCCTGATCATGCACAACATAATTTAATAATTGGAGGAGATTTAAATTGTACTTTAGATCCTTATTTAGATAGATCGTCAGGACAGAGGAAATTTAAATCACACTCCAGTGATTTAATAAATGCATACATTGATACTAGTAAAGTTAGAGATGTTTGGAGAATGGAACACCCAACAGGACGAGATTATTCATTTTACTCCTCGGTACATAAAACATAATCTAGAATTGACTATTTCCTTGTAGATATAAAGCTTATTCCATACATCTATAACTCTAAATACCACAGCATCATTATTTCAGATCACGCTCCATTAACATTTAATATTAAATTTAATGATAACATGAAAATACGAGGACAATGGAGACTTAATCCACAATTTTTGAAGGATAAATTAAATAATGAATATATTATAAAGCAGATTAAGACTTTTTTTGAAATAAACGATAAACCAGAAATAGCTCCATCCCTACTATGGGAAACTTTTAAGGCTTTTACTCGTGGAATTATGATATCTTCACAAGCATTTTATAACAAAGAAAAGCGGAAGGAACAAAATATTCTGGAAACGGAGATAAAACAATTAGATATAGAAAATGCTCTCAACCCTACAATGATAACACATAATAAAATTACTGCATTAAAATATAAATTAAATAAGATATATGCTGACCAAGTGGTTAAATTATATCAATACACAAAACAAATACAATTTGAATTTGGGGACAAACCACAAAAATTACTGGCTCGCCAATTACGAAAAATAGAGGAAGAAAAAATAATACATCGGATTAAATCAGAAAATGGTGAATTCTTAACACAAAATAACGATATTAATGAGAGATTTTTACAATATTATAAAGATTTATATTCATCCAAAATGACTGAAAATCAGATAGGAATTAATACATTCTTAAACGACTGTAATTTAATAGGATTGGATGTAGATGATACAAAACTATTAAATACTGAAATAACAGTTAAAGAAATTGAGGATTCTATTATATCATTAAAAAACAGGAAAACTCCAGGGCCAGATGGTATTGGTTCGGAATTTTATAAATCATACAAGGATCTGATAACACCTTATTTGAAGATACTTTACGAATATATATATGCGCAACAGAGTTTACCAGAAACACTAAACGAATCCATTATAACACTCATACCAAAAATGGATAAAGACCTAGATGATCCGGGATCATATAGAGCTATTGCTCTCTTAAATACGGATCAAAAGATATTAACTAAAATATTAGCTAAAAGATTAAGTGTAGTGATTAATAAAATAATACACCCGGATCAAACAGGATTTATACCTAAACGATACTCATCATATAACTTGAGACAATTGTTTAATATTATATACTCGAAAAGGAGTTATAATAAAGACTTAGTAATAATATCGTTAGATGCAGAGAAAGCTTTTGACCAAGTTGAATGGCCATATTTGTTTGCGGTTATGGAAAAGTTAAATTTGGGAGACAAGTTTATAAAATGGATCAAATTACTATATACTAATCCAACTGCTAGAATCTTAACTAACCAAATGATATCCACCAAATTTAATTTATTTCGAGGATGCAGACAAGGTTGTCCCCTATCACCATTATTATTTGCGTTGGCTATAGAACCATTAGCTACTCGGGTAAGGTTACACCCCGAAATTTTTGGATATGAAACTAACGAAACAAGAAATAAAATTTCTCTATATGCAGATGACGTATTATTATATATTTAAAAACCTGAAATTAGCATACCTAATTTATTAAATTTAATAACTCAATTCGGCTCGCTTTCTGGATACAGAATCAATTGGAATAAAAGTGAACTTATGCCATTAACACAAGATAATTTAACTATATTAAAACAATTTCCTTTTAAGATTGTTAATGAACAGATTAAGTACTTAGGAATTCACGTTACAAAAAAATATGATTCTTTATTTAAATATAATTTTTTACCTATACTAAATAAATTATCTAAGAATATTCTATATTGGAGAACTCTACCTATCTCAATGATAGGTAGAATTAATGCGATAAAAATGATTTTTCTCCCACAATTATTATATTTATTTCAAATGATCCTGATATATCTTTCTAAGAATTTTTTTAAAAAGGTTGACTCTATAGTCACTAATTTTGTTTGGGACTATAGGAGCCATAGAATAAATAAAAAATATTTATGCAAATCGAAAATTAATGGAGGTTTAACATTACCTAATTTTATATTTTATTACTGGTCAGTTAATATTAAGAATATGAACTTCTGCTGGGTGGAACTTGATGAAATCAGTTCCATATTACTCTCTAAAATTAAAATATTTAAGAAAACTTATCGAGAAAACCCAATAATTAATAGTGGAATTAATATTTGGAGACAGTTAAAAAGAACGTTAAAACTAGAAGATATCCCATTAGTTCTTCCCATTGTTAATAATGTAAGTTTTAAACCATCCCTGGAAAATTTAGGATTCTTACAATGGAAAAATCAAGGAATTAATAAGATCAGTGACCTTTACAGGGACAATCTTTATCTCTCATTTAAAGAAATACAGGAAATATATGGACTACACTCTAAACACTACTTCAGATATCTACAAATAACTGACTACATTAAAACAACTGCACAGGAATATAAAAAGTAAAAGAAAGACGGGAATTCTAGATGAATGCTTAAATAACACCCAAACACGGAAAAATTAATATCATACATTTATAATATTTTATTAGAAAATGATATACCCAATACGGAAAAGTACAGACAACTATGGGAAAATGAAATAGGTGAAACAATTGAATCTGATATCTGGGATGAAAGTTTACGATATATACATAATTGTTCATTAAATTCTAGACACTCTCTGATACAATTCAAAGTTTTACATAGATTGCATTTTTCAAAATCTAAATTACATAGAATATTTTCTAATGTATCTCCTATATGTGACAAATGCCAATACCCAGAAGCTAATTTAACACATTCTTTTACAACTTGTATAAATATTACGAATTTTTGGTTGGAAATATTTAAGGTAATCTCGAATGTTGTAAATAAGAATCTAGTTCCAGACCCAAAATTAATAATAATGGGAATATTAGAAAGGGATCAATTACTCACGACGGCACAAAGAACTTTCATAAATTATAGTTTAATAATTGGTAAAAAATTAATTTTACAATTTTGGAAAGGCCCCATACCCCCTACAATCAAATTGTGGATTTCAGGAATGGCGGAGACTTTACACTTGGAAAGAATAAGACTTGCACTTTTAGGCAAGTTAGACCAATTTAATGTCATTTGGTCTCCATTCCTTGAATATCTTAAGGGATCAATATGACTCGGTTTGAGGACCTGATCGAGACCTGAACGAAGGATTGGACGAAGAATAATACATTATTGATCACGGATATATTATTATATAAATACTGTTTGTATAATATACCACTGTTATTTTATTTACTTTTTTCTTTTGGTTATTTTATAACTATTTTTATGTTAATCATTTTTCACACTTTCCTCCTTTTCACTATATAAAAAAAACTATAATAAAATGTTTAGAAGTATATATAAGAAAATATGGTAATTATTACCTATCTCTTTATCAAGAATGTTGTTTTAATAAGTACTTATACTTGTACTTATACTTCTAATAAAAAATATTCAAAAAAAAAAAAAAAAAAAGAAAATATACTACCAGAAACACTAACCGAGTCAACTATTACACTTATGCCTAAAAAGGATAAAGATCTAGAAGACCCAGGCTCAGATAGAGCCATAGCACTCCTAAGTACAGATCGAAAAATATTAGCAAAGACCCTAGCGAGAAGACTGAGTAAATATGTTAGCAAACTAATAAACCCGGACCAAACGGGGTTTATACCCAAGAGATACTCATTTAACAATTTGACACGGCTGTTTAATATAATGTACTCACATTAACTGAAGAAGACTTCATTGGATGCAGAAAAAGCTTTTGATCAAGTAGAATGGCAAAATTTATTCAAAGTATTGCAAAAATTTAATATGGGAGATAATTTTATCTCATGGGTAAAATTATTATATGATAAGCCGACGGCTAGAATACTGACTAATAATATATTATCCTCGAAATTTCAATTAGCACGGGGCAATAGACAGGGGTGTGCATTATCACCCCTGCTATTTGCACCAGTGATAGAGCCTTTAGCAGAAAGTATAAGAAGTCATCCAAATATTCATGGATATAATACCAAACACTCAAATAATAAAATGTCATTATATGCAGACGACATATTATTACATATTACAAGTTCGCAAATTAGCATACCAAATATACTAAATTTAATAGAGGAATTTGGTTCCTTTTCGGGATATAGAATAAACTGGAACAAAAGCGAAATTATGACGATAAAACCTCAAGAGCCGACACATCTGTTGAAATTCCCTTTCAGAATTGCAACAGAAATTTCAAGTATTGGGGTATCCAAATTACTAGCAAATATAAATCATTACTCAACGCAAACTATATGCCTTTATTAACTAAATTAAATGGGTTGATTAAATTCTGGAAAACACTGCCGATATACTTAATAGGCAGACTAAATGCTATAAAAATAATCTTCTCACCGCAAATACAGTACCTATTTCAATCAATACCAATATACGTACCAAAAAAAATTTTATAAAACTAGATTCTGATATTACAAACTTCATATGGGACTATAAATCACACAGAATTCAAAGAAAACACGTGTAAATCTAAAGAATCAGGGGGACTGACACTCCCTAACTTATTGTATTACTATTGGGCAGTGAATATTAAAAATATAATCTATTGGTTGGACAGTTCAGCCCAACAAGTAGATTGGACAAGAATGGAGAAAGAGGATAGTTCCCCTTATAATATAGGAGCGATCCTTCTTTCCCCAATGAAACTGAACAATATAATATATAAGAAGAATCCAATTATTCACAGTATAATACGAATTTGGAAACAAATAAAATTAACTTTAAAATGAAGAAATTTATCGCTTCTTTCCCCAATAGCTAACATTCCCTCATTCAAACCATCTATTATTGATAAAACATTTATCCATTGGGAAAGAATAGGAATTAAAATGATGGGAGATATGTATGAAATGGGAAAACTTTTATCATTCCAACAATTACATCTAAAATATAATTTGAAAAGTAACCAATATTTTAAATATCTTCAAATTCAAGATTATTTGAAAAAATATATACAAGGATATCAAACTCTAATCTCAAATTTATTAGAGGAAGGGATAAATAGAAAGGCAGAATTTAAGCAATTTAATATCATATTTATATAATATAATTTGAAATATAGAAACACTAACGACAGAGGCAATTGGAAGGGACTGGGAACAAGAGTTATTGATAAAAGTTCCGAATGACAGATGGGAAAAAAATCTATTA
This sequence comes from Raja brachyura, assembly GCA_963514005.1. Next base: position 34,088,667 of record OY740790.1, read on the forward strand.
TATGTACATAAATGTTCGATTAATGTAAGACATAACCTAATCCAATTTAAAATTTTACACAGATTATATTACTCGAAAACCAGACTGAATAAAATATTTCCAAATATTTCCCCCATTTGTGATAAATGTCTAACTCAAAATGCCACTATAGCACATTCCTTTGTCTCTTGTACAAAACTGCATACATTTTGGAATTAAAATTTTGGAACTTTTTCAAAACTATTTAACATTAAATTGAACCCCATACAGAACTGATTATCTTTGGATCAATGGAAGAGGGAAGTAAATTAACTATGTTCCAAGAAGCTATTTTTAATTATGGTTTAAGAACAGCAAAAAAACTTATACTAAAATTCTGGAAAAACATGAATGTGAAGACTGGGGGGGGGGGGTGGAATTACCTTCTGTAGTTGGAATGTTAAGGGAATTAATGAACCAATTAAAAGGGGAAAGGTGCTAGCACAGTTGAACAGATTGAAATCAGACGTGATCTTCCTTCAAGAGACTCATCTTAAAAGAGATGCTCAACATAGATTAACAGCAAAATGGATTTCCAAGGTATATCACTCTTCATTTATACACAAATCTAGAGGAGTTGCAATAATTATCCGTAAAGGTATACCTTTTAAACAAAGTTCTATAATAGAGGACAAAGAGGGTAGATATGTAATAATTACAGGGGAATTATATTCACAGAAAGTAATTTTGGTGAATATATATGCCCCTAATTTTGATAACCCACTATTTTTTAAGAAAATATTTAATAATATTCCTATTTCCACTCAATATAATTTAGTTATTGTGGGTGATTTTAATTGCACCTTAGATAGCTACCTAGACAGGTCTTCTACAAAAAGGAAAGCTACCTCTAATTCAAGTAAACTTATAAATTATTTTATTAATACATCGAATGTTAAGGATATTTGGAGACTAGATAATCCATCCGGACGAGAATACTCGTTTTTTTTCGCCCGTATATGGAACCTATTCTAGGATAGATTATTTTTTAATAGATTCAAAATTACTACCTTTTACGTATGACGCAAAATATCACAATATTATTATTTCAGATCATGCGCCACTAACACTCAAGATAAAACTAAAAGATATACTTAATAAAACGACTACTTGGAGATTTAATCCCCAGATATTAAAGGATAAGGACTGTTGTAAACATGTAATGGAACAGATTAAACTATTTTTTGAAACTAATGACAAACCTGAGATTTCACCATCGTTACTCTGGGACACATTTAAAGCATTTATGCGTGGTGCAATAATATCAGCACAGGCTTATTTTAATAAAGAAAATAGAAAGATGGAACAAAAGTTAGAAAATGAGATAAAACAACTAGATAGGGAAAACATAAAACACCCTTCTAAAGAGCTAAGTAATAAAATTGCAATAGCAAAATATAGACTAAATAAAATATATTCTAACCAAGTCATTAAACTATTTCAACAAACCAAACAAGTGCACTTTGAGTTTGGAGACAAACCACAAAACCTGCTAGCACGACAACTTAGAAAATTAGAAGATGAAAAATTGATACATAGAATTAGATCTGCGGATGGAAATATATTGACGATACCAAAAGATATTAATGACAGATTTCTACAATATTATCAAAATCTTTATTCATCTAAATTAACAGGACAAACAGTTGGAATGGAAACATTCCTACAAGAGTGTCAAATTAACAGTCTAGATCAGGAAGGTAGACATTTGTTAAATGCTGAAATAACAGTAAAAGATATTGAAGAATCAATTAATTCGTTAAAGAATGGAAAAGCAGCGGGCCCTGATGGCCTGAGTGCAGAATTTTATAAAAAATTTCTAGACCTGATTTCCCCAAGATTATATACAGTATATAGATATGCATACGAACAAGGCAAATTACCAGATTCTTTAAACAAATTCACAATTACACTCATTCCTAAGGTAGATAAGGATTTGGAAGATCCAGGATCATATAGAGCGATCGCACTTCTAAATACAGACCAAAAAATATTAACTAAAGTTTTATCTCAGAGATTAAGTTTAGTGATTTCTAAATTAATACATCATGATCAAACAGGTTTTATTCCAAAACGCTATTCATCCCATAATCTGAGACGCTTGTTTAATATTATATATTCAAAAAGAGTACGGGACAGGGAATTAGCAGTTGTATCGCTAGATGCAGAAAAGGCATTCGATCAGGTGGAATGGTTATATTTATTTGATATAATGGAAAAGTTTCAATTGGGGGATAGATTCTGTAAATGGATAAGAATTTTATATTTGAATCCAACGGCAAGAATCTTAACTAATCAAATATTATCAGCTAAATTTAAGCTCTCTAGGGGATGTAGACAGGGATGTCCGTTATCGCCTTTACTATTTGCTTTGATGATAGAGCCTTTGGCGGAAAGAATCAGATCTGAACCTGAAATCTATGGCTATAATACTGACACAACAACTAACAAAATATCTTTATATGCAGATGACGTTTTGATTTATATTACAAAACCGGAAATTAGTATACCTAAGCTGTTTAATGTTATAACTAAATTTGGCACATTTTCAGGATTTAGGATTAATTGGAACAAAAGTGATATTATGCCTATAACAGGAATTAATTTAAATATATTACAACAATATCCATTAAAAATAGTTACAGACAAATTTAAATATTTAGGAATTAATGTAACTAAATCTTATAATTCACTAATCAAATCTAATTACCCTCTATTATTAGATAAACTTTAAAAAAAAATTCTGTATTGGAAAACACTCCCTATATCCATGATTGGTAGAATAAATGCTATAAAGATGGTGTTTTTACCACAATTATTATATTTGTTTCAGGCTATTCCTTTTTTTCTCCCAAAGACTTAAAAAAAAAAATAGATAATATTATTTACACTTTTATTTGGGATTATAAAAATCATAGAATAAGTAAAAAACATTTATGTAAATCTAAGATAAACGGAGGATTAGCACTTCCAAATTTTTTATATTATTTTTGGGCAGTCCAGATTAAGAATATGAATTTTTGGTGGGTAAATATGGATCATGAACCAATGTGGTTAAAGATGGAAAAGGAAGATTGTTTACCTTATAATGTAGGTTCGATTCTCTTTGCCCCAAAGGAAGTACAAAAAAAAATTTATAGGGACAACCCTATAATTTATAATAATAGACGTATTTGGAAACAAATAGTTAAGACTTTACAGCTAGATAATCTCTCACTCAGACTACCAATAACGAATAACCCATTATTTAAACCCTCTATATTGGATGGAGGGTTTAGACATTGGGATGATTTAGGAATTAAAAGGATAGAGCACCTTTATAGAAAAGGAAAATTTCTTTTATTCCAAGAGTTACAAGATATCTACGGATTGTCTCCGCAACACTTGTTTAGGTACTTACAAATTAGAGATTATATAAAATCCAACACACAAGATTATAAAAATAAAGTACCAGGATTATTAGATGATTTGTTTAATTTGCACCCAAATACAGAAAAATTAATAGCCTATATATATAACATAATTTTGGATAAGGAGAATCCAACAACTGAAACATATCGTCAAGCATGGGAAAATGAAATTGGTTTATCCATAACAAAAGAAAATTGGGAAGAAAGTTTACAGCAAATACATCGGTGTTCGTTAAATGCCAGACATACATTGATACAATTCAAAGTATTATATAGATTACATTATTCAAAAACTAAATTAAATAGTATCTTTCCCAATCTCTCTTCAATTTGTGATAAATGTAAGAATTTAGAAGCAAATTTAACACACAGTTTTGCTACATGTCCCAAATTGAATCACTACTGGACAGAAATTTTTAAGGTTATTTCTGAGGTTCTTAAAATTAGATTGGATCCAGACCCAAAGTTATTAATACTTGGAATTTTGGATTCAAATTCGGTACTCACAGTAAATCAAAGAAATTTCTTTGATTACTGTTTGATAATAGGGAAAAAAATCATATTGAAATTTTGGAAGGGAACATTAACCCCCACAATTAAAATGTGGGCAGCAGAAATGTTGGAGACGTTACAATTAGAAAGAATCAGATTTGTCCTATTGGACAAATATAATTCCTTCGAACAAATATGGTCTCCATATATACAGTATCTAGAGAAGTAGCTGTTCTTGACATCACAGCTTGACGGGTAACCTGCAGGACTTGATGAGAATAACATATTCTTATACTAGGATTAATAGGCATGTCTTCATTGATATTATTATTTGTAATAGTTTTAGATACAATATATTTTGTTGATTTTCATTTATATATATATATATAATATCTTTTCACTTTTTGTTAACCTTTTTTCCTTTCTCTATTTTCTTTTTCTCTTTTATATAATTAAATTATTATTTAATCACTCTCTTATTGATTTAAAACTACTCTATCCTTATCTTTATTTCCTAAAAAAATAGAAGATAATAACTTTCAACGGGTTATTTAAAAAAAATATGGAATTAAGTTGATGTTTGTACAATGTTTACACTATTGTAAATTGATTACTTCTAATAAAAGAAATTAAATTTAAAAAAAAATTCTGGAAAAACGCAACCACGCCAACATTCAAAATGTGGATTTCAAATATGTCGGAAACGCTACATCTTGAAGAAATGAGATTCCTCCAACTAGGCAAAGTAGACCAATTCTTAAAGACTTGGTCTCCTTTTATCAACTTTTTACAAGCATATGGTGCAACATAACATTACCTTAGAAATTAAATGTTTCAGAACCGGGTGACGGATGGTAAAAATACGAAATTTCTTTTCGACTAATTTCTTTTCTCTCTACTTTCTCTTTTTCTTTCAATCTTCTTAGCTTTGTATCTCTGCTCTCTATCTCTTTTGCTATCTGTTTCTACTCTTTTGGCTATCTATTTCAACACTGTTTTTTCCCTTTTTTCTTTCACTATTTTATTAAAAAAAATTAAAATACATTTAATTTTTAATTAAAAAAAAAAAGTATCTTAGGAAACAAAGGGAGAAGAATGGAGTTCATGTACCGATAATATGGTAAGTACATTTCTTGGTGCTATATGTTTTTAAATACCATATTTCCCGGTGGGGGGGGGGGGGGGGGGGAGGGGGGAGGGGGAGAGTTCCTTTCACAGCGTGTGGGGAGCGGCCCGGGGTAAAGTTGCGGGGAGTGTTGAGAAGGAGGGGGTCGGGGATCGGAGCCACCACATTGTGACCAGGGGGAGAAGTAGCGCGGGTGGCTGCGAGCGGCCGCTGGGACCAGACAGCTCCTTCTGCCGGCCCCCGCTCACCTTTGGCAGTGCTCTCCGTCTGAAAACCTCTCTCCTGCCACTCGCCAGCCTCACTCATGTCAGCCGCTTCCCGCAAATCCTTAAATTCCGACAGCGCGATCAAGGGACCAAGGGATCAAGGGATCAAGGATTTGCGGGAAGCGGCTGACGTGAGCAAAGCCGGCGAGCGGTAGGTGAGAGATATTCAGATGGAGATCACTGCCAGAGGTGAGCGGGCCAGCAGAAGGCACTGAGGTGGAGTCCGCTGTCCTTTCCCAGCAGTCGCTTGCAGCCACCTGAGCTACTTTCCTCCTCGGCCGCAGTGCGGTGGCTCTGCGCCCGTAGAGCTGCGGCAGCGGTTAGTGAGTGGGTTACTAGCATGCTCCCTGACCTCCTCCATCTCAATGTTCCTGCCCTCCCCGCAACTTAACCCCTGAGCAGACTCTCCACACGCTGTGAAAGGAGCTCTCCCCCCAATTGGTCCCTTGAATTAGTATTAGTATAAACTTATTCATTCATTCATTAATTCATTCATTATTGTCATTCACTAAGATCACAACTGATTCAACTTGTCCCGGTATGCTCCCGTTTTTCCCACCATCTATCCACCTACCGCCACCCTCCACCCCCCACCCATTCAGTAATTCAGAATGAAGGAGATTTAGAAGCTTTGGGCAAATTGAATTGTTACATTCTTTATTTTAGTTTGTAATTTTTACGGAGAGGAGAACAATGTGCGCATGCATGGTTTAAGATTTTAAAAAAAGCCGACTGACTGCCTAACCTGAGTAATCACTCACGGCACGTGCCTGGCTTGTAGTCACTTGCCAACTCTTCCCCCACCCTTTCTCCTCACTTCTTTCTAATTGAGGAATGCCTGAAGATGGTACTCACATGGTTCGTACACATTGGACCACACTCATAATAATTGGGATTTTATATTATTTCTAATGGTTTGATCAATTGAATTATGCTATAAAGACAGTTTTAGCAATATCAGCTCTAGTTCTAGATTATATAGATGTGATGAATGAATAAATGGACTCCCTTCATGCAGTAAAATTATTTTGTTCAACACTTCCATAAACTGCTTGCTAACACAATCCTAGAAATTGCATTCCAATCTTATTCTGATCCAGCAAGTTTAATTAGAGTGAAAGCTGACATTTCTGGATTTTTCATTTTAAAAAAGTATTTTATTGGCAGCAGCTTATAACTGACAAGCTGGCTCCATGTGACATCCACCCTGTTGTGTAGGATTTTTTTCTCCCAAGCAGCAAGACAGCTTATGGTAAATGTCAAGCACTGAGCAATAAAACATAGTGAACTTGTGATATTTTATGAAATGGAAATGGAACATATTTTTGTTCAAATGTAGGTTTTATTGAATGAAAGCAAAATTTTGCAGATAACTTTTAAAAGAGCTTTCAAAATAAAATGAAACCAGAAAATGCCCAACTTTAAGTCAGCCCTGGAACAAGAAGACTAGTTTAAGATGTCAAATGGGATGGCAGTCACAATATCTGATTATTTGCACCGAAATATGTATTTTAGATTTTTATTTGCCCTTTATCCATTTTATTATTCTTCCGGGTGTGTTTATTTTTGCTGGCCATGGATTCAAATCCATTCATAGTATCCCAGCAGTTCATTCAGATCCGAAATAATTCCCACGGGAGGAAGTCATACAACCATTCAGATTTGTTTTTCTGTTTAATACAATTCTGCCTGATCTTCCTCTTCAACTCTGCATTTTAGTTTCACACCATTTGATTGTGTTTAAAAAATCTATCAAATTTGGATATCTTGCACAGTCCTCTGGAGTAAATTCTAAAGATTTTTAAACCTGTCTCCAAGGAATTTTCCCCTCATTTTAATCCTAAAATACCAACTCCTTATCTTGAGGTGAGATCTTCCTTTGCATTTGACACTAATGGTTTGAGTATCACTCCAGCAAACAGTCTATTACAAGAATGGAAGGGGATTACCAAGTGGGCAGAGAAAAAAAATTCAATGACATGCTCAAAGTTTCCCTCAAGAAATGCAATCCCATTGACTCCTGGGAACCTTTGGCCCATGAGTTTAGTTTAGTTTAGTTTAGAGAAACAGTGTGGAAACAGGCCCTTCAGCCCACCGAGTCCGCACCGACCAGCGATCCCTGCACATTAACAATATCCTGCACACACTAGGAACAATTTACACATAAACCAAGCCAATTAACCTACAAACCTTTTGGAGTACGTCTTTGGGATTATGGGAGGAAACCGAAGATCTCGGAGAAAACCTATGCGGTCACTGGGAGAATGTATAAACTCCATACTGACAGCACCAGTATTTGGGATTGAATCTGGGTCTCCTGCGCTGCAAGCGCTGTATGGCAGCAACTCTACTGCTGCGCCACCATGGCTGCCGTAAAGTGGAGATTAAGCATTCGGCAAAATCTTGATTGCGTGTTGTGAGGTCATATATTGGGGGCACACAGAAGCCTTGCGTAAGTGGCAGATGGAGCGCAACACATCACAAATGATCTGCCCATCCAACCCTCATGCTCCATCCATGAAGAGTCTGAGGCTCCCACACTGGCCCCATTAGCACACCAGAACCTACAAAAAAACACCAGGAAGGGTACAGTTAATTTGGGTGCTAAATGCAGATGATACAATCTTTAACTCTGCTTTTTTTCACTGTGATAATTCACACCCTCAAAATTAACTTTTCTCTTCTCACCACAGGGAGAGAGAATTTACCCACCTTTCCTTTTCGAATCATATTTTCAGCATTTGTGTATTTTTCAGCTGACTGTAACCATGCAGGTAGTGGAGGACGAGGAGGAGGATGCTTGGCCATAATCACCAGGAGATGAAGCAGTGAGTCAGAGCTGAATCACAAAACAGATATAAAATGTCTGATGGCAGGTTTTCATTATAATAAACCTTTATTTCTGTGTTGTTCCATACTGTGCATCAATCCTGTGTATACTGTATATGTACTATATACAGATGAAAACCTTATTTCTACTTGTTACATGGATTATTTTATTGATTTCCAGGACACTTTCTTAAATTCTTAATATTAAACTAACAATAGAGACAGAGAATAGCCATGCTGCCTCTTGAGCCAGCTCTGCCATCCACTATGATCAGACTTGATCTGATCTTGGACTCAGTTCCACTCTCCTCCCTGATCTCCATAACTCTCAATTTCCCTTCAGCTGAAAGACTAGATGATGAAAGGAAGTAATCTCAAATATTGTTAACGCTCGATATCCAAAGTTCACTGTGGTAGAGAAGTTCAAATATTTGCAACCCTCAAAGCAAAGAAATGTTTCCTAATCGTGTTTTTTTTTGTGCTTTGCCCTGAGACTATACTCCAAGCACGGCAATCCCCTACTCAGGAAAACATCCATACACCATTGCCCTTCCCCCACCAACCCCTGATATGCCCCTTCAGAATCTTATGTTTCAATACCATTTTTCATTCAGTTAAGCAACAGAGTGTAAAATCCTAATTTACTTCAACCTTCCAATTTAGCCAACTCCTCCATCCAAGGAATCAATCTAGTACAATCTCCCCTGTACTATGTGCAATGGACTGCATACAATTAGTTAAATAAGAAGAATAAATTGTATACAGCAACTAATCTAGGTTTTGTCCTGCTGCACGGTAGCAGCACAGCTTCTGTACTTTTATACACAGAAGTCCTCTTACCTACGGACAATGTTCCATTTGCCTTCTCAATCCTACAATACCTGCAAGCTAAGTCGCTTTCGTTATTGTAAAACAGAATATCCGATAAAATTGGATATATGTATTCCCAGCATGCGACCTTCATTTTTTTTCTTTGTGAAAGCTTGTTTTGTCTTGTCCTATTCAACCTGATAATCTGCCTCTATTGGAAATAAAAACATGATGCTTGTTGCTTAGCATTGGTTCCTGTTGGGGGGTGGGGGTGGGGGGGGTGGGGAGGAACCAGCAGGAATTTCCACATTCTGGATTACAAGAAAGTTTCACACACTATTCAAATTAAACTTGTGTATATTTGTATAGGGCAGCTTGGTGGTAGAGATGTGGCTGCATTGACAATCATACATCTTCCTGATCTAACTCCTGCCATCCTCCCGAGCAAGGAAGTTATTGAAGCCTTTCGCTGCAGATTTCTCAGTCTAGTACCAGGATCATCTGGAACATCGGAACTTGAGGGGAGACATGGTAGAAGTATATAAAATTATGAGAGGCATAGACAAGATAGACAGTCAGAATCTTTTTTCCAGGGTGGAATAGTCCAACACCAGAGGGCATAGCTATAAGGTGTGAGGAGGAAAGGTAAATGTAGATGTGTGGGTCAAGTTTTTTAAACAGAGAGTGATGGGGGCCTGGGATGCATTGCCAAGAATGCTGGTAGTAGAGTTTAAGAGGCTTTTAGATAGGCACATGGAAGTGCAAGGAATAGAGGGATGTGGATCATATACAGGCAGATGAGATCATTGTAACTTGGCAACATGTTCAGCACAAACATTGTGGGCCGAAGGGCCCGTTCCTGTGCTCTACTGTTCTATGTTCTATGTTCTATGTTCTATGTTCTATGAATTTGGGTTATTTTATGTTGAACATAAAAGGTTTCTTTATTCCTGTCAGTGCATTCGTCAGTGAAAAATGTCTGGCCTTAGAGCCTGGATGACTGAATTTGTTGCAGAAAGTCCCATACTTTCTCCAGTGCTCTGGTCCCAGTGATGCTTCACTGCACGTTTGTTGATATTAGACTTTTTTATTGTTGTTAATTGTACTTGCCTCAATTATTTCATCTGGTAGCTTATTCCATATAGCCACCACCTTCTGTGTGAAAAAGTTGCCCCTCAGGTTCCTCCTAAATCTTTCCCCTCGCACCTGAAACCTATGTTCTTTAGTTCTTGATTCCCCTACTCTGGGAAAAAGACACTTTACATTCACCCTATCTAATCATCTCATTATGGTGTACATCTCTATAAATTCCCTCCACAGCCTCCTGTGCTCCAAGGAATAAAGTCCTAGCCTGCCCAACCTTTCCTTATAGCCCAGTCCCTTGAGTCCTAGGTTCATCCTGGAGAATCTTCTCTGCACTATTTCCATCTTAATTTCCATCTCATTTGCGATGCCCTGGTTATATAAATCCACTGACTCCCACAGCTATCTTGACTTCTCTTCCTCCCACCCTGCTTCCTGTAAGGACTCCATCCCCTATTCCCAATTCCTCCATCTACGCCGCATCTGCTCCCAGGATGAGGTGTTCCACACCAGGGCATCGCAAATGTCCTCATTCTTCAGGGAACGGGGGTTCCCCTCCCCTACTATAGATGAGGCTTGCAGCAGGGTCTCCTCCATACCCCGTAACACTGCTCTCTCTCCCCAACCCCCCACTCGCAACAAGGGCAGAGTTCCCCTGGTCCTCACCTTTCACCCCACTAGCCGGCACATACAGCAAATAGTCCTCTGTCAGTTTCGCCACCTTCAATGTGACCCCAGCACTCGCCACATCTTCCCATCTCCCCATCTCCCCATCTCCCCCCCTGTCTGCCTTCCGCAAAGACCGCTCTCTCTGTAACTCCCTTGTCAATTCTTCCCTTCCCTCCCGCTCCACCACTTCCCCGGGCACTTTCCCTTGCAACTGCAAGAGATGCTAAACTTGTCGCTTTACCTCCCCCCTCGACTCCATTCAAGGACCCAAACAGTTGTTCCAGGTGCGACAGAGGTTCACCTGCACCTCCTCCAACCTCATTTATTGCATCTGCTGCTCTAGATGTCAGCTGATCTATATCGGTGAGAACAAGCGTAGGCTTGGCGATCGTTTCGCCGAACACCTCCGCTCGGTCTGCATTAACCAACCTGGCCTCCCGGTGGTTCAGCACTTCAACTCCCCCCTCCCATTCCGTATCTGACCTCTCTGTCCTGGGCCTCCTTCACGGCCAGAGTGAGCAATACCGGAAATTGGAGGAACAGCACCTCATAATCCGCTTGGGGAGTCTACATCCTGGTGGCATGAACATCGATTTCTCACAAATCTGTTAACCCTTGCTGTCTCCTCCCCTTCCTACCTCTCCCTCAGGCCTCGGGCTCCTCCATTTTTTTCCTTTCTTCTCCCCCCTCCCCCTACCCCCTATCTGAAGAAGGGTTTTGGCCTGAAACTTTGCCTGTTTCCTTCACTCCATAGATGCTGCTGCACCCACTGAGTTTCTCCAGCATTTTTGTGTACCTTCGATTTTCCAGAATCTGCAGTTCCTTCTTACACACTCTTATAGAACTGTAACACTCTTATAGAACTGTAACAATCCTGCCTGATGAAGAGTAAAACCCAATTGATCATTCAATTGAGTCCTTTTGCCAGGTATTTTAATACCTTCCTGTAAGTGCCAAAAATGCTAAATCTCCCTTCCCACCTTTCCTGTTAGGTTTGGCCAATGGCAACTTTTTCCAATCGATTGCCATCGTGCATTCCAGTGGCTGGTCATGTGGCATAACTGTACATATAAATATTCATGCAACATATATTTACTTTGTGAATGAATTATTCACTAGCAATACATGCTTATTTGCATTTGGTATACTCCATACCCGTTCAGGCAGCATAGTGCAATGTGACTGATACATTTATTAGATTCCATGCAATTAATTGAGTAAAGATAACCTTTGCATCAATATGACTATCTTGAAAAATTGTGTTACTTTAGGACTGAACATTCATGCTTGGATTCTTCTGGGATTATTGAGGGATAATTATTGAGGGACAATTTCTGACAATTGTTTTTAGAAGGAATGTAATTTAGAGTTCAACATTCAGAATAGATTGAACAAAGATTGTCTAATTCATTAGATGAATTGGACTTACTTTTATATTTTGTACAATGCAGGTGTTATTTTGCCATTTGGTATGGCAAGTTAGGCTCTGTGTCTAGCAGAAAAACATGATACTTTTAGAGCAAGTTCTATTCAAGCTCTAAAAGTTCCAATAAAATAAATATATGAAAAGAAAAACAAAGCAATGGGAGCTGCTGACTTCTATTGCCATTTATCAAAATTTGCTTCTGAAGCACTGGGCTCTGTCAGAAATCAAATTCAAAACTTAACAGAACACCTGAACAGGTGCCATTTGTTCCAGCACCATGTTCCTTCAACACTAAATTTTATGTATGACACATCCTATCACACAGCAGGATATAAAAGAAAACCTCTTTAGCCCAGGATTCACACAAAGTATGGCATGTATTCAGGCACACAACAAATGCAAGACCATTTCTTAAAATAAGGCACTGGCACTGAAAGTAATTATTTTCAAGGGGTTTACTGCATTAATTCCATTAGTTGTGGTCCAAGTTTATAAGAATTTAATTAAATTGGCTGTTTTAATGACACCAAACTAATTCAACACCGTAAGGCTGCATGTATCATTGGTATTTGTCGTGAGCAAAACACAAAATGCTGAAGTAAGCTAACAAGTTAGGCAGCATCTGTGCAGGGAATGGATATGCAAAGTTTCAGGTGGGGACCCTTCTGTAGACTTTGAAGGCTAAAGTTGAATCTGAAGAATGGTCCCAATCCAAACATTTGCCTATCCATTCCCTCCACAGATGCTTCCTGACCCACTGAGCTATTCCAGCATTTTGTGTTTTACTAAAAATCCAGCATCTGTAGTTCCTTGTGTTTCCATTTGACATGATAACTGGTCTAAATCTCTCCAACTGTACTAACCAAAGCTTTAAATGGTGTCGGAAGGTATAGAGGATGGTTGATGAGGGCTCTGCATTTATTGCATTCTTCATGGCTTTGTAGAGTTGTTAAGTAAGTAAAATAGGGTTGGGATTAGATTAAAATTAAGTTAGTTGTGGAAAGCAAAAGGTAAAGCTTGTAATGACACCATTATTTTTTGTCACAAAACTTGTCGTGTTTTTGTGTGACAAGAAGCCTGTTGTTAATGAGTTCCATGAGGCTCAGAACTCAATCCCTTGCCTTTTATATGATACACTAAGTGAATATGTATTTGAGAGTGAAGAAGAAATCTATCAACTGCTGGAAGATATAGATGGGCTGGTAAGAAAAGCAGAAAATGGAATTCAACACACAAATGTGTGAAGCAAAGCACTTGGAAATGACAAGCCAGGTATCTGCAGACCAGTGTGCCCAGCATCAGTACTAGAAGGGTTATCGAAGGCTATTATGAGAGACAGGATTTATTGAATTTAGTAAGTCAAGGAATATCTAGGGATAGTCAGCATAGCTTTATACATGGGCAATTGTATCTTACTAAATTTGTTGAGTTTTTTGAAGAGGTGACAAAGAGGAATAATGAAGACAGGGTTGTCAATGTTGTCTATATGGACTTTATTAAGACTTTTGACCAGGTCCCGTATGATGGGCTCATATCGTAGGCTTGTCTTCATTGGATGGGGGATTTAGTATAAACGTCAGGAAGTCGTGTTACATAAATAGGATAAATAATCAAAACCTTTTTATCAAGAAGAAAATGTGATAGACATAGCTCTAAGATCAGAAGGGAAAGGTTAAATGAGATTGCGCTGGGCAAATTTTTGGATCATGCTACCAGTGTTGGTGGTGGGACCAGTTGCGATAGTGGCATTTAAGAAGCTTTTAGATAGGCTCATGATTATGCAGCGATTGGGGGAATATGGATCACATGCAGGCAGAGGAGATTAGTGTAACTGGGCATTGTATTCGGAATAGATTTTGTGGGCTGAAGGGCCTGTTCTTGTGCTGTACCGTTCCATGTTTTGTGTTCTAAGTGCATTCTTCCATCTATTCTCTCACAGTGCGAGTTTCACATGGGTGCTGTGGGCACTTATCTTTGTTGCCCCAGTCTTTCCAATTTCCCTCCTACTCTTCCCACTCCTACTGCAGCAGTTAATAATTCTCTGGTGAGAGGAAACCAGAGACCTCACCCGCTATCCTGTCTAGACAAAACACAGGTCATTGCACTTGGAAGCAGTTTTCAGAAAACCTTCATGGTGACACGCAGCATAGATGGTCCTGGTGGTGATTTAAGTCGAAGTTCAAATCAAAGAGGATGTAGTCCTCACAAAGAAACATTATTAATGAACAGACCCGGACAGTTCAGTCTCAGCTCAGGGCGTGATTTAGGTCTATGAGGATGAGAATGGTCTTTTCCAGGCGGTTGAGATGCTGAACTAATTTGTCCCCCTCTAATGCAGCTGGCCTCCAATTTATTCTTCACTGATTTAGCTTAAACAGAGTTAGTGGTTGAGTGTGTTTTATTATTAGACAGCTTTATTTTGGCAGCTTTTCCAATGCATGATGATTGGAAGGGGAAAAATTACTATGATAGAGTGAGAGTGGGGTGGTGTTGATAAAAGTGGGTGCATGAATGTAACAGTTTATTGTGAGTGATTCTGCATTTGTATTACTGTTATGAAATGTAAGAGTGTGAGAGTGTCTCTGTGACTGTGTGCATGACTATCTGTGACTATAAAAATAGAATTTAGTGATGTGCTGCTTACCATTGAATATCTTGTGCTATTGTTGAACTTGTGCCATTGCCAGATTCTAACTCCTGGGTAGAATCCAACTATCCACTGTAAGCTCATAATAGTGACCAGGGCAGGTCTCCTGCCTCTGCCATATCCTATAGGATATACTATATCCTGCCACCAACTCCACTTGCCCCTTCCAAAAGGCCGCTATCTTGTATTTCATGCAACAGCCCATCCATTTCTGCACTCAAACACATGCGACATATGGCATAAAACTGGCCTTTTAACCCATCCATGTTGGCATGGATGTGCATCCTCCTGCTTTACTCAACTAAATCAATCAGCGTAACACTATTCCCATTTCTGTCACTTGCAATTGGCTTCAATGGGTCTGTACTTGACCCAATCACTTCTTGCGGCATCAGTCTGAAGAAGAAGGGTTTCAGCCCGAAACGTTGTCTATTTCCTTCGCTCCATAGATGCTGCTGCACCCGCTGAGTTTCTCCAGCACTTTTGTCTACCTCCACTTCTTGCAGCAATGAGTTCTGCATTCTCACCACTCTCTTGGTGAACATGTTTATTCTGAATTCACTATTAGGTTTCACTATTGCGTTATGGCAGCCATAATTGTGTCATGGATGTCTGCAGTCAAAGGGAATTAAACTTTAACAGCTGTGGCCCTTTAGTAATTGCAGCAAAGAGAAGTACCAGTAGCTTCGTCCTATTGGGAGCCGCACAAGTTCTATTTTACTTCGGAGTCACGTGAACGACTACATGAAGAAGCTCCGCCAGGCGCATGCACGTCATTATGTCTGACACATGGCGCACCAACGGGCTGGAGAGCGCAGCTCCACCAGGGGTAAGTAATAAACCGAGAGGTAAGTGATTTTAACAACTTTCTGCGGGTACTTAAACTCTGTAAGACTGGTTCAGGAGCCAGCGGGAGTACTCTCAAAATGGAGAGAGTTGTAAAAAAGAGTGCTGCCCTTCGTAGTAAGAGCCTTACTCGCAGGACCGCAGTTACTGCACGCAGGTTGGGTAGCGAAATATCGGCTGCGGTAACGCCGGTTCCAACGCCGACTGCAGAGCCGCCGGCAGCTCAACTGCCTCCATTAACTCCGGTGCCTCAGGGCGCTGTGGCCACTCCAGTAGGGAGAAAGGCTAAACGGAAGTCAGTCAGGCCCGTTTATTCTGATGAGTCTGACCAAGAAGACTCCCCTCCTTCCAACAAGAAGGTCTGGGGAAGTCTCGATAAAATGGAGCAGATGATTCAAACAATGATGAACCATGAAGTGTTCCAATCGGGGTCGCATACCCCCAGGATTCCCCAACAACTTCCCGGAACAGCCTCAGTCAGAGGCCCGGATGGCGAGGAGGACTTCCAGAGCGCCTATGAGTTCCAATGGGAATCACCCTCACCAGCACCATGTTTAAGGCTGGTCGAGACCTTCCTAGAGCAAGACTCGGGAGAGCCAGGGCAGGAGGATTCTGACCCTGAAGTTGGTGTCACTGCTTTTGTGCAATCACCAAGGCACATGAGCCGTGCTCCAGGTGTTCTGGATGTGGCTAGAAATGTTGCCATTCCGGTGAAGCCATGGAGGAAATTCTGGCTTGTAATGTAAACTATATTATAGCCTCTCACCAGCTCCAGGACTCCATCATGGAACAGGCAACAACTCGTTACTAGACACCTGTTAACTGTGCGTCACTCAAGGTGCCCACCGTGAACTCAGCTATCTGGGCACAAATGAGCGAAAGTCCTCAAATTGGTGGGGGGGGGATCATGGCATTTGGGCAAATGGTCCAAGGAGCGCCAATGTCGGGAACACAGCAGGATATGTTGGCCCTGCTGTGCAATGCTCATTTTGAGATAAATTGTATCCGGAAGGTCGCCATCAAGCCAACATTGAATCCATGCTTCGCAGCTCTTTGTAAGTCCTCTAACATCCAGGCGCCAAATTTCTTATTTGGCAAAGACCTGTTGAAACAGGTTAAAGAGGAAGAGGCCAAAACCATTGGCCTCATGAAGACCTACACACCCTCGGCCAGGATACCACCTTGCAGGTCTTTTTCAATCAGACAGGCTTCAGATGCTGGAGCAGGCCCAAGTAGAGGGTTGCTAGTCGTACACCATCCATATGCACCTGCGTACCCCAACTACAACCCCAACATGGCCAGAAGTGTGAGAAATTCAAGGTCGGCTATAGAGGTACGGGTAACTGATTCAGTCCAGGATAAATCCTCTGGGGAACAACCTCCGGTTGGGGGTAGGTTGCAATTGTTTTATGATGAATGGTGCTGCATAACATATGATCTGTTTATACTGGACAGTGTCTCGGGGTCTCGAATTGAGTTTATGTCAGGAATACATCCACTTGCACAAAATATGCCTAGTCGGGTATTGTTTTTTTCAGGACCAGAAACTCTACAGGTGAATAATGAAATTGGGGTTTTATTCCATAAAGGGGTAATTGAAAAGACGGTATTGATTCAGTTGATATGTCAGTGACTTTGCCTACGGCCAAAGCTTTTGAAATCATGGAGGTCTGTAGCAGTCTCGTAGAGGAGCAACAACCCTCCATCTGGCAAGTAGCCAGTGTTATTGGTAAATTAGTGGTGGCGTTCCCTGCAGTGCAGTTTGGACCTCTGCACTATCAAGGTTTGCAACGAGCTAGAGAACAAGCACTTAAAGAACATGCAGGTCATTTTGACAGACCAATGCAGTTGCCAGCCAAAGCCATTGCCGAATTGCAATGGTGGATAACCAATATCTCATGAAGTACCAAAAACATTTGGACTCAACAACCTTCAGTGATTTTACAAACAGATGTCAGTGCTTTGCGATGGGGACACTCCATCTAGCTCTGGTGGTAGATGGAGTGTGCAAGAGGAATTAATCCTGCAGAGGCATGGTATAAATTACTTAGAATTGCTGCATGCATTCTATGGGTTAAAAGCATATTGTTCCGCAATGAATGATTTACATGTTCAGCTCCAGATTGACAATACCACGGCTGTTGCTTATATCAATCACATGGGAGGAATTAGGTCAGTATCATGTGATAATCTGGCTAACTTTATTTGGGACTGGTGCATTTCCAGGAATATCTGGGTCTCAGCTATCAACCTACTAGGTAGAGATAATGTAGTGGCGGACACCAGGTCAGGAAATTTAATGACAACATAGAGTGGATGCTAAATCCTAATGTTTTTAAAATGATTGTCAGCCGGTATGGTTTGCCAGACATAGATCTGTTTGCATCCAGGCTAAATCACCAGTTGCCTAATTACGTTTCATGGGAACCAGATCCAGGAGCGGTAGCAGTGGATGCATTCTTGCTATATTGGGGACGTACATTCTTTTACGCTTTTCCCCCATTCTGCCTCATTAGGCAATGTCTCACCAAAATAGAGCAGGACTCTGCCTCAGGCATTCTGGTGGTTCCTGACTGGCCTACACTTCCATTGTTCCCACTGGTCCTGAGAATGATGACTCAGCCATTCATGACTGTCCCCAAGTGCAGTAATTTGTTGGTTCATCCGGTAACAGGAGAAAATAATCCGTTACATGATCGTATTAATCTGTTAATCCGCAGGTTCTGACCAGACCGTTCCAAGGGCTAAGACTGTTGAGTAGGACCGTGGATGTGATTACTGCGGCTTGGAGAGATAGAACTAAAAAACAATATGTGTCTCATATTAAGAAATGGGAGATGTTTTGCTTGCAGTCTGATATAGCTTATCATACTGCAAGCATACCAGATGTATTGGAGTTCCTTGCTACATTGCATTTTGATGAACACTTGAGCTAGAGTGCCATTAATAGTGCTCAGAGTGCTTTGTCCTCCTATTTAGGGCAGTTTTCAGAACAACAATCTATCGGGTCTCATCCGCTAGTGTCCCGATTCATGAGAGGTATCTTTAACAAAAATCCTCCTAAACCTAGATATACAGAAATCTGGGATGTGAGTATAGTTTTCACACTGCTTCGGCAATGGGCTCCAATCACATCACTATCTTTTCAGAAGTTACACTTAAAGTGGTTATGCTCATGGCGCTAGTATCAGCGCAACGGGTTCAAACATTGCAAAAGCTACGGCTGGATAGCATGTATTCTTCTGTAGATAACATGACGTTTTATGTATATGATTTAATCAAACAAAGCAGGCCACGTATGGCCGGAACCAAAGTAAGCTGTAAAGCATACCCCGTTGACCAAAGGCTATGTGTAGTTATGCACCTGAGTCAATATATCGAGATAACTATGAATCTCAGAGGATCTGAAACAGCAGTGCTCATCAGCCACAAAAAAACTCATAAAAAGGTGTCAGTACAAAATATTTCTAGATGGTTGAAACAGGTTTTTATTAAATATTTGTATTAGAAGCAATGCATATTGCCAACAATATAACAGTTTTTCAAATACACATTTAACTTGTTTCAAAAATTATACAAATATACAAATATACAAATATTTAGGAGGATGCTTGTAGAGAGGCCCACAGGAGCCGTTGGAAGAGGAGGAGGGGGAAGAGCGACACCCGACCGGTAAGGTTAAAAATCCAGCGCGGGGCTTGCTTACCGAAATCCATAACATTCAATTCGGAGAAGTGGTTTTTTTTGAGGAAGCCGCTGATTGGTGGGAAGTGGACTAGGGTAAGCAGCTGATTGGCAGTCAGATTCCAGCAGTGTGTTGTGTACTTTTTATTGTGTCGAGATTGTATTCTGTGTAAGGGGGGAGTATGAAGGCCAAGGCAGTGTACTGTTGTGAATGTCAGATGTGGGAGGTCAGGGAAGCTGATAGCCCTCCAGACGTCCACATCTGCACCAGGTGTGTCGAGATGGGGCTCCTAAAGGACTGTGTTAGGAACCTGGAGCACCAGCTCGAGGACCTCCGTCTGGTCAGGGAGAATGAGGAGGTCATAGACAGGAGTTACAAGGAGGTGGTCACTCCCAGACTATGGGAGGCAGACAAGTGGGTCACTGTTAGGAAGGGCAAGGGGCAGAGGCAGGGACTAGAGAGTACCCCGGTGGCTGTACACCTGGAAAATAGGTACTCATGTTTGAGTTCAATTGGAGCGGACAGCCTACCTGGGGGCAGCAACAGCAGCCGGGCCTCCAGCACAGAGAACGGCCCTGATGCTCAGAAGGGTAGCAAAAAGAGGAGGGCAATTGTAATAGGGGACTCCATAGTTAGGGGGTCAGATTGGCGATTCTGTGGACGCAGTCGGGAGACCCGGATGGTAGTTTGCCTCACTGGTGCCAGGGTCTCGGATGTGTCAGAACGTGTCGAAAAGATTCTGAAAAGGGAGGGAGAGGAGCCTGATGTTGTGGTACACATTGGTACCAATGACATAGGCAGAAAATGAGAAGAGGTCCTGAAAGGAGAATTTAGGGAGTTGGGGGGAAAGTTAAGGAGAAGGACCAAAAGAATAACAATTTCAGGATTACTGCCTGTGCCATGTGACAGTGAGAGTTGAAATGGAATGAGATGGAGGATAAATGCGTGGTTGAGGGACTGGTGCAGTGGGCAGGGATTCAAGTTTCTTGATCACTGGGACCTCTTTTGGGGAAGGCATAATCTGTATAAAAAGGATGGATTGCATTTGAACCCGAGGGGAACCAATATACTGGTGGGGAGATTTGCAAAGGAGACTTTAAACCAGAAAGGCTGGGGGGAGGGACTCGGGTAGTGGGGGCTAGGGGACAGGGTGAGGGGCAAGAGGCAGAGAAGGTAACCACTCGGACCCAAAATGTAGGCGAGAAAGAGGAAAAAGATATTAAACAGAGAATAATGGATAGTGGGTTTCTAAAATGTGTATATTTTAATGCTAGGAGCATTGTAAGAAAGGTGGATGAACTTAGAGCCTGGATTAACACCTGGAAATATGATGTTGTGGCAATCAGTGAAACATGGTTGCGGGAGGGTTGTGATTGGAAACTAAATATTCCAGGATTTTGTTGCTTCAGGTGTGATAGAATTGGAGGGACCAGAGGTGGAGGGGTTGCATTGCTTGTCAGAGAAGATATTACAGCAGTGCTTCGGCAGGATAAATTAGAGGGCTTGTCTAGGGAGGCTATTTGGGTGGAACTGAGAAGTGGGAACAGTGTAGCAACACTTTTAGGGGTGTATTATAGACCGCCAAATGGAGAGCGAGAATTGGAAGAGCTAATTTGTAAGGAGATAGCAAATATTAGTAGTAAGCACAAGGTAGTGATTGTGGGAGATTACAATTTTCCAAAAATAGATTGGGATAACACATTCTGTAAATGGGCTGGATGGTTTGGAGCTTGTTAAATGTGTGCAGGATAGTTTTTTGCAGGTCAGGTGACGGAGGTATGCATTGGTGAGCACTTCGGGACCAGTGATCACAATACCATTAGTTTCAATATAATTATGGAGAGAGTCAGAACTGGACTTAGGGTTGAGATTTTTGATTGGAGAAAGGCTAACTTTGAGGGAATGCGTAATGATTTAAAAGGAGTGAATTGGGACATTTTGTTTTATGGGAAGGATGTAGAAGAGAAATGGAGGACATTTAAAGGGGAAATTGTAAGAGTACAGAATCTTTATGTCCCTGTTCGGTTGAAAGGAAATGGTAAAATTCGGAAAGAGCCATGGTTTTCAAGGGAAATTGGACACTTGGTTCAAAAAAAGAGAGATATCTACAATATTTATAGGAGGCATGGAGTAAATGAGGTGCTAGATAAAGAATGTAAAAAGAATCTTAAGAAAGAAATAAGAAAAGGTAAAAGAAGATATGAGGTTGGCAAGAAAGGTGAAAGTAAATCCAAAGGGTTTCTACAGCTATATTAATAGCAAAATGATAACGAGGGATAAAATTGGACCATTAGAGAGCCAGAATGGACAGCTATCTGCAGAGCCAAAAGAGATGGGGGAGATATTGAACAATTTCTTTTCTTTGGTATTCACCAAGGTGAAGGATATTCAAGGTAAGGGAAAAAAGTAGAGTAGCTATGGAAACTACGAGATTCAAAGAGGGGGAAGTACTGACACTTTTGAAAAATATAAAAGTGGATAAGTCTCCAGGTCCTGACAGGATATTACCTAGGACATTGAGGGAAGTTAGGGTAGAAATAGCAGGGGCTATGACAGAAATATTTCAAATGTCATTAGAAACTGGAATAGTGCCGGAGGATTGGCGTACTGCGCATGTTGTTCCATTGTTTAAAAAGGGTTCAAAGAATAAACCTAGCAATTATAGACCTGTTAGTTTGACGTCAGTGGTGGGCAAATTAATGGAAAGGATACTTAGAGATAATATATATATATAAGCATCTGGATAAACAGGGTCTGATCAAGAACAGTTAACATGGTTTGTGCCTGGAAGGTCATGTTTGAAAAAACCTTCTTGAATTTTTTGAAGAGGTTACTAGGGATATTGATGAGGTTAAAGCAGTGGATGTTGCTATAAGGATTTTGGTAAGGCCTTTGACAAGGTTCCCCCTGGAAGGTTGGTTAAGAAGGTTCAATCTTTGGGTGTTAATGGCGGTGTAGCAAGATGGATTTAACAGTGGCTGAATGGGAGATGCCAGAGAGTAATGGTGGATGGCTGTTTGTCAGGGTGGAAGCCGGTGACCAGTGGGGTGTCTCAGGGATCTGTGTTGGGTCCACTGTTGTTTGTCATGTACATCATTGATCTACATGATGGGGTGGAAAATTGGATAAGTAAGTATGCAGATGATACTAAGATAGGTGGTGCTGTGGATAATGAAATAGATTTTCAAAGTCTACAGGGAGATTTGGGCCATTTGGAAGAGTGGGCTGAAAGATGGCAGATTGAGTTTAATGCTGATAAGTGTGAGGTGCTACATCTTGGCAGGACAAATCAAAATAGGATGTACATGGTAAATGGTAGGGAATTGAGGAATGCTGTGGAACAGAGGGATCTTGGAATAACTGTGCATAGTTCCCTGAAGGTGGAATCGCATGTAAATAGGGTGGTAAAGAAAGCTTTTGGTGTGCTGGCCTTTATAAATCAGAGCATTGAATATAGGAGTAGGGAAGTAATGTTAAAATTGTACAAGGCATTGGTGAGACCAAATTTCTGGAGTATGGTGTACAATTTTGGTCGCCTTATTATAGGAAGGATGTCAACAAAATAGAGAGAGTACAGAGGAGATTTACCAGAATGTTGCCTGGGTTCCAGCAACTAAGTTACAGAGTAAGGTTGAACAAGTTAGGTCTTTATTCTTTGGAGCGCAGAAGGTTAAGGGGGGACTTGATTGAGGTCTTTAAAATGATGACAGGGCTAGACAGAGTTGACATGGATAAGCTTTTCCCATTGAGGGTAGGGAAGATTCAAACAAGAGGGCATGACATGAGAATTAAGGGACAGAAGTTTAGGGGTAACATGAGGGGGAACTTTTTTACTCAGAGAGTGGTGGCTGTGTGGAATGATCTTCCAGCAGAAGTGGTGGAGGCAGGATCGATTTTAACATTTAAAATAAAGTGGATAGGTATATGGACGGGAAGGGAATGGAGGGGTGTGGTCTGAGTGCAGGTAGATGGGACTAGGGGAAAATAAATGGTCGGCACAGACTGGAAGGGCCGAGAAGGCCTGTTTCCGTGCTGTAATTGTTATATGGTTATATGGTTATATTACGAAATGATTTATATAAGCTTCTATTTTATTTAGAAAGTAAAGAAGTGAAAGAATAGGTCTATAATCAATGGAGATGGTGATTAAATAATATTGATTATGATTATATAAGAAAAATTTAAAAAATTAAAATAAAAATAAATAAATAAATAAATAAAAATAAAAATAAAGAATAATACAAGAAAACAAATCTTACATAATTTAAAAAAATGAAGTATACATCTTAACAATGAATGGAACAATTTCACATCACAATATCTATAGAGACGTGTATACAAATCCCAGAATAAATCTTTTCATCTAATCCTACAACCGGGTATTTATTGAGTTACGATGCTGAGCTCAGCTACCCCTTCAAATAGTCAGTGAATATTTGTTCAAAAAGTTCATATTTGTCCATTAGGACAAACCTGATTCTCTCCAAATGCAACGTCTCCGACATTTCCACTGTCCATATTTTAATTGTGGGGGTTAATGTTCCCTTCCAGAATTTTAATATTAATTTTTTTCCAATTGTCAAACAGTAATCAAGAAAATTTCTTTGATTTACTCTTAATGTTAGGTTTGAATCAGAACTCCTAATATTATTAGCTTTGGGTCGTGATCCAATTTAATTTTAAGAACTACAGAAATGATTTTAAAAATATCAGTCCAATAACTATTAAGTTTTATACATGTTACATAACTATGCGTTAAATTAGCTTCTGAATTCTGGCATTGAAACAGGTTTTGGATTGTGCTGGAGTAGACACTCATGTGTTTAAATCTCACTCCACCAAGGCGGCATCAAGATCCGCAACAAAGGCACAGGACGTGCCTCTAGATCAAATCCTCGGGGCCGCATAATGGTCTAGGGAGGCGACCTTCTCCAATTTTTTTGACAAACCTGTCCTGGCAGTGCAAGGTTTTGGGCATGCTGTTTTGGGGTCCGTTTGATTTATTTTGTAAATTTCATTTGTAATTTCCCCCTGGGATAGAGGGGTTATTACTGTTTTGTTTATTATTAAAAAATGTTTATTGAATAATTTGAGCAATATTCAATACATTATTTGTTCACTCCTGTGTCAACTGAAGCAGTGTGTCATATGGAATGGATCTACGGCATGAAATCACAGAGCTTTGAAATCTTCACGTAGTCACTCACGTGATTCCGAAGTAAAATAGTAAGATTAAACAAGAACTTAATATATATTATATAATAATGTTATATATAGGGATCTTGAAGAAGGGTCCCAACCCAAAATGTTGCCTGTCCATTTCCTTCCACAGATTCTACCTGAACCACTAAATTCCTTCATGTGGATTGTTTAATTCCTCATTGCTGCTACATTCCAATCATCGAACCATCATCATAAATCTCCAATGCAATCTATCCAGTTCAATCATATTCCTCACTTAATGGAGTAGTCACAATCCTACACAGCACCCGTACTGTGACCTAACCAGATGAATGGAGTTCTAGCATATTATATGCACCAGTTAATATAGGAAAACATCCCATTTGCATTTTATTATGTATTTACTAATCTGTTCTGCTAGTTTAAAGGTCTGTGGATGAACACTCCATTTTCACCTGTTCCTCCACATCATTCGTGTTATTTGCCAGTTGCATCTCCGAGAGTCTTAGAGTTATGCAGCATGGAACAAGTTCTTCATCCATGCCAACCAAGATGTTTATCTTATTACTCCCATTAACATACATCCTACCCATATTTTATTAAACCTTTCCTTGAGAAAAGTGGAATAAAATTAAGCCGAGACAATATGTATTTTTGAAAGAAAGGTAAATCACATTTGACAAATGTAATCAATTTTTTTGATGATGTAATATGAGTGGTTGATGGGGAGGGGGGGGAACCTGGAGTTTACGTTTCTAAAAGGCATTTGAGAAGCTATCACTTGGAAGGTTGGTGCATGCATTAAGAGCATGGTATCTGTAAACAACTGTACAGACACCGTCTAGTGTTTATTTCAGCTTTACTCATCAGTCATAATGTACAACAATACAAGTTAGTTCCACTCTACCACTGGTGTGACTACGTAATATGGGAAGTGAATGTTAATATAAAGTGATCAATAGGGTGGAGTTAGTGGTAGTAGATCACTCTGATTGGTTCACATGCAATAATCAATCTACATCCTTCCCCGTAGAGGAAAGAGTTGTTAAGCAGTTGTTAGAATACATGGGGTTAAACATACTCGACGTACCTATCCGGTGGTCTACTAACCCAACCCGAGCGCGTGCGGACAAACCTCTCCCCCTCTGTTCCGGAAGAGTTAGTACGGCTGGATGGTGGAGAACCCGAGAATGAGAACGCAGCCGGGGAACCTGGAGATGAACGGCAGGGCGAGCATGCAGGACCAGGGGCACTGGGGAGAGAAGGAACCGAACAACGCGGGAATGCATGCTGGGGTCAGAAGGTCGTGATGGACAACAGCACCTTGAAAACAAGGCATCTTGAAAACCAACGGTGGGGCATGAGGACCGGGATGAGCTGGTTGCGGCTCATTCACGGGCAGAAGATGTTGACGGCTGCGCCGGTAACAGAGCACCATCGACGTTGACAATGTAAGAACGAGGTTCCTTGGATGGTCGCTCAACGAAACCTAGTCGGGTATGTCCAACTGCCGTCTGCAGGCGAACCACTTGACCTTGCATTAATGGTTCAAGTGGTTTGCTCGACTTGTCAGAGGAGCGCTTCTGGACATCATGTTTTTTCCAATGGGCTTCTGGACCGCAGCTGGTTTGAGCACATGGTTTGGGCGCGGGCGAGCGGGGCCTCAGTACCTGGGTGGACGTTGTGGATGTCTTTGTAGTATTCCTCTTGCAGGGATGAGGGAATCACAACTTTGTGGCCCTTGACGATGATCCCGTCTTGTATCACCAGCTCATCGTGAACTAGGAAGAATGGCTGTACCTCTAGTGGTGTGCTGGATCATTTAATAGGCCAACCCCTTTATAATAATGGAGGAGGGCAGCTGCAGCATTCTGTCAGTGGCTGTGTGCTCCGCGAGGCGAAGCAGACATTCCGTTGGGACGAAGTCGACTTTAAACACAGTGCGCTCATCACACTCAAAGGGGTGTTGTTCACAGGACGCCCGTGGTGCTTGAATGAGAGAGAGTGTCGGCGATGAGCATATCTTTGCCCTTTTTGTAGACAATCTAGAAATCAAAGCGCTGGAGTTGCATCATCATGTGCTGCAATCGTGCAGGCGCTGCGTGAATAGATTTATTCAGGATGGTGACCAGGGGTTGGTGGTCAGCTTCAATTGTAAAAGTTTTCCAGAAGATAAAGTCTCTGAACTTGGAACATGCAAAAACAACAGCTAGCAGCTCCTTTTCGATTTGGGCATAGCACTGCTCGGTCTCTGTCATGGTTCGAGAGGCGTATGATACGGGTAGCACAGTACCATCAGTTGTTGTTTGCAGGCAGGCTGTGCCTAGACCATATTGCGAGGCGCGCAGATGATAGTGACCGGCCACATGAGGTAGAAATACGTCAAGGTGGGGGGGCTAGCCAGCTGCAGTTTTAAAGAGTCAAACACTTGCTGGTGTTGCTGGTACCAGGCCCAGGCAGTGTACTTGTGAGTGAGTTGTCTTAGTGGCGAGACTAGTTCACTGACGTTGGGTATGAACTTCCCCAGATAGTTAACCATAACCAGAAAACCCTGAACGCTGTTCACGTCTGTGGGAGCAGGCAGTTCATTGATGGCTGCAGTCTTTTTGGGGTCCGGTTTTAACCCTTCGCTGGTGAACTCAATGTCCGACATAGGAAACCTCTGAGACACGAAACTTGCACTTCTTTGGGTTGAACTTTAGGTTGATCAGCTCTGTACTGTCCTCACCTCTGGGGGTGCACTCTTTAATTGCTGCCTGTAGGCAGGAAGAAGCAGCACCGCGGTATGGTCGGATTTACCGAAGTGACGGCGAGGGATAGAGCGGTAGGCATCCTTGATGGTGGTGTAGCAGTGGTCGAGGGTGTTTGGTCCTCTAGTGCAGCAGGAGACATGTTGGTGGAAGTTGGGGAGTGATTTCTTTAGGTTTGTGGTCTACAAGAAGTCCAGATACGACCTTGGTAAGGCCATCAAAAAGGCCAAAAGGGAGTTCTGCTCCAAGCTGGAGGATGAGACAGATGCTCGGCAGCTGTGGCGGGGACTGAATGCAATCACCTCTTACAAGGCGAAACCAGGAGGCAGCTCGGATGTCGGCGATACATCACTCCCTGATGAGCTCAATGCATTTTACGCACGCGTTTATAGGGAGAACACCGATGTGCCTTCCCGAGCCCCTTTTCGCTGTGATGGTATTTCAGTCTCAGTCACAGAGGCCGACGTCAGGAAATCCTTCAGAGGGGTGAACCCTCGAAAAGTGTCTGGACCTGATGGCATACCTGGTCGTGTCCTAAAAACCTGTGCGGACCAACTGGCTGGAGTTTTTACGGACATTTTCAACCTGTCACTTCTGAGGTCTGAGGTTCCCACCTGCTTCAAAAGGGCATCAATAATACCGGTGCCCAAGAAGAGCAAGGTGACGTGCCTCAATGACTATCGACCTGTGGCACTAACGCCTGTGGTGATGAAGTGCTTTGAGAGGTTGATCATGGCGCAAATCAACTCCTACCTCGACAAAAACCTGGACCCACTGCAGTTCACTTACCGCCATAACAGATCAACGGTGGACGCGATCTCGCTGGCCCTCCACTCTGCTCTGGACCACTTGGACAACAAAAACTCATATGTCAGGCTGCTATTTATTGACTACAGCTCGGCATTTAACACAATCATCCCCTCCAAGCTGGTTACCAAACTCGCCGAACTGGGTCTTTGCGCATCCCTCTGCAATTGGATCCTCGACTACCTCATCCACAGACCACAGTCTGTTCGTATTGGTGGAAATGTGTCAGACTCGATAAGAATCAGCACATGAGCACCTCAGGGCTGTGTGCTCAGCCCCCTGCTGTAGTCACTCTATACTCATGACTGCGTAGCCGGTCATAGCGCGAACTCCATCATCAAGTTCGCTGACGACACCACTGTTGTGGGACGTATCACTGATGGGGATGAGTCCGAGTATATAAGAGAGATCAAGCAACTGTCCATATGGTGCCAGCACAATAACCTGGCCTTCAACACCTGCAAAACCAAGGAACTGATTGTGGACTTTGGAAGGAGTAGGACGGGGACCCACAGTCCTGTTTATATCAACGGGCGATGGTTGAAAGGGTCAAGAGCTTCAAATTCCTGGGCGTGCACATCTGTGAAGATCTTTCCTGGTCGGAGAACACAGATGCAATTATTAAGAAAGCTCATCAGCGCCTCTACTTCCTGAGAAGATTACGGAGAGTTGGTCTGCCAAGGAGACTCTCTCTAACTTCTACAGGTGTACAGTAGAGAGCTTGCTGACCGGTTGCATCGTGGCTTGGTTTGGCAACTTGAGCGCCCTGGAGAGGAAAAGACTCCAAAAAGTAGTAAACACTGCCCAGTCCATCATCGGCTCTGACCTTCCTTCCATCGAGGGGATTTATCACAGTCGCTGCCTCAAAAAGGCTGGCAGCATCATCAAAGACCCACACCACCCTAGCCACACACTCATCTCCCTGCTACCTTCGGGTAGAAGGTACAGGAGTCTGAAGACTGCAACAACCAGGTTTAGGAATAGCTACTTCCCCACAGCCATCAGGCTATTAAACCTGGCTCGGAACTGTGAACATTAATATCCCTCCATCTGCTATTTGCACTTTATTAATTTATTACCTCATGGGTGTATTTATGTATAGAATTGTAGTCAATGCCTTCTATGTTCTGTTGTGCTATGCAAGGAAAGATTTTCATTGTCCTGTCAGGGACACATGACAATAAACTCTTTTGATTTTGACTTTGACTTTGATCTCACGTGCTCTGTCTAGAATCATTTTTAAGATTGAATCGTGCAGGTTAGGTTGCGACCATACACCAGAATGTCATCAATGATGATGTCACATGGATAACCTGTGAACAGCTGTTCCATAGTTCTCTGGAAAACCTCACTGGCTGAGTTAATTCCAAATGGCATCCTGAGGAACTTGAATCTGCCGAATGGTGTGGCAAATGTGGTCAGTTTTGAGGATGTGTCATCCAGAGGAATCTGCTAAACTGAGCTTTTAGTACTGAGATCACTGTTGCGCGACCGATTTGAGCTGCAGCGTCTTCAATGGTTCTCATCGGGTAGTGTGGTCATTTAATAGCTGTGTTCAGGTCCCTTGGGTTAATGCACACACGGAGCTCGTCTTTGTCTTTCCTAACCCTAACCCTAACGGAGACCCAGTCTGTGGGTTCACTTATTTCAGCCAGAACCCCCATGGACACCATGTGTCTGTTTGGTTTGAATTCTGTCACGCTTAGCATGGGGTACGCAGTGAGGGGCACGATTGCTGGGGCAACATCGTGGTCAATAGTTAACTTGTAAATTATTGGCAGTTTGCCCAGTTTGTAGTCAAACAAATCCTGATAGATTTGTGTTGGTTCGTCAGATAGGCATAACTTGTGAACAGCACGTCTGAAGGAAACCAGTCCCAGGTCTTGGCACGCATGGATTCCTAACAAAGTCTCAGAGTTTGATTTCACAACATAAAAAATCAGGTTTTTAGTGATATTGTCCACTTGAAATCAGCTTTTCCGAGAGGGTGCAGAACCTCCCCTCCGTAGGCGTGCAAGGTGGAGGAATCCTTAGCCAAGGTCTCATTATTCCTTATCTTGTTGTAGACTTTCAGGGACATCACATTCACGCATGCTCCCATGTCCAATTTAGCAATTAGAGACTTGTTATTAATGTGCACAGTAACAGAAAGGCCCAGGAGCTTGCCAGATGTGCATAGGAGAGGTGAACAGTAGACTCGTCTTGTGAACTAACTGTTTCTGTTTTGTGGGCGGCTTCAACTGTTCAAGGGAGTCAAAGAATGTCGCATCTTGCTGCAGCAGTTGAAGATTGGACTCCCACAGGAACGACAGCAGGCAGCGAAATGGTTCATTTTCCTATAGTAAATGCAAGGTTTTCGGTTTGCTGGGCAGTATTGTCGACCCTTATTATGGAAATAGTTGCAGTTTGCGCACTTCTGTGGTAGCTCATTGACGAATCTTTTAGTAGCGGCTGGCGTGGTGCGATTACTGAAACCGGTCAGATTGACATTAAGTTTCTGAGTAATAGGCTGAGTGTCAAGCTGATCACTCAGCGGGGCTACAACCTTTGACATGCGGCAGGCGTGTACAGCCTGTTCAAGAGTCAGGTCCGCATTTCGTAGTAGCTCTGTTTTTAATTTTTGATCAGACATGCCGCTAACAATCTTGTCGCGTATTAACTCATTAGTTATCTCACCAAAGCGACATCGCGGAGCCATATACTTTAAATCACAAATTAAATGTTCCACAGGTTCATCTGGAAGCTGGTGTCGTGCAGAGAACTTGGCTCTTTCTACAATGCGGTTAGATGGTATGTCACATAACTCACCGAATTTCCGTAGCAGCACATTAGGGTTGCGCAGCGTCTGAGCTGGGAACACCACCTGACCATTGACGTCTAGTATGGGTGGCGCAAATCAGAGCATGGGGTCCAGCCAGGTTGAGCTGGAGAGATGCCTTGACCTCGTCTGGGTCATTGCGATGGGCTATATTGATGTAATGCTCGTAGTCGATCTCAAAGAGCCCCCATCACACGCCTATGGCGGTATCAAAGATTAGTTAGGCTGGCTTTCAGCACGAGTGAGCCATCATAGCAAAGATCAAATCAATAAAATGCAAATACAACCCGATAAACTAATGCACTGGCTAGTTTCCAGCTTTCCAACACCATGTAAACAACTGTACAGACATCGTCTGGTGTTTAAGTCAGCTTTAATCATTAGTCATAATGGTGCAGTACAATACATGTTAGTTCCACTCTACCACTGGTGTGACTACGTAATATAGGAAGTGAATGTTAATATAAAGTGTTCAATAGGGTGGAGTTAGTGGTAGTACATCACTCTGATTGGTTCACATGCAATACTACAGTATCTAACATAGCTTGGGTGCTGGAATGGATAGAAAACTAGTTGGTTCATAGAAAATAGTTGGAATTAATAGGTACTTTACAGACAGGGAAGAGGTAACAAGTGGACTACTACAGGATCAGTTCTTGGCCTCCAATTGTTTACTATTTACAGGAAGGCACAACATGTAAGGTTTCCAAATGCAGATGAAACAAAAATAGGTGGGAAGGCCAGTTAGGAAGGGTCAGTTTAGAGTTAAAAAATAGGAATGTTTTGTTACAGGTTGTTGGTGAGGCCTCATCGTGAATACTGTGTAATGTTTTGATAATTGTGGGATTATCACACTGGAGGCTGCACAGAGGAGATTTGCAAGGCTAATTCCTGGATGAGAGGATAATCCTACCAAGAGAGACTAAATAGTCCTTGGATTTTAGAACAAATAACATCCTTTGGCGGATTGACAGGTGTCAAAATGCTGGAGCAACTCAGCGGGACAGAGATAGAATGTAGTCAGAGACAGTAAGACTGGTGGGAGAACTGGGAAGGGGCCGGGATGGAGAGAGAGGGAAAGCAAGGGCTACTTGAAGTTAGATAAGTCAATGTTCACACTGCTGGGGTGTAAGCTACCCAAGCAAAATATGAGGTGCAGTTCCTCCAATTTGTGCTGGGCCACACTCTGACAATGGAGGAGGCTCAGGACAGAAATGTCAGAATGGGACTGGGAGGGGGAGTTAAAGTGCTGAGCAACCGGGAGATCAGGTAGGTTTAGGGGGACTGAGTGGAGATGTTCATCGAAATGATCTCCGAGCCTGCGCTTGGTCTCGCCGATGTACAGGAGTCGACAGAGTAGATGTTGGGATGTTTTCCCTATTGGAAGAGTCTCAAACAATGGGACATAATGACAAGGTAAGGGGTCAGTCGATTAAAATGGAAGAATGTAGACATTTTCTCTCACAGAAGGTGGTGAATCTCTACCCTGGTGCTTACACAGACTTATCCACTGGGCAGAGGATTCTAAACTAGAGTGCCGCCCCCCTACCCCCTTCCTACTATGTATGGGTCTGACTAATGTAATTTAGGCAGTTTTGATCAAATCACAATCACAATTCCCCGACAAAGCTGTTTAAGGAACTCGGGTCTTGGCTAGCCTGCACATACACTTGTTTGTTCAGCAGTATATAGACCCGTACAGTCTGTAGTCTTAAGGAACTGTCTCCTGGTGCAGTTCCTCCATGATATCACGTAATAAAGTCTCACTCTCCATATGTCCGAGTCCTTGATTGATTTCTCTGACACACAGTTATATGTACTGTGGAATCAGTGACAATCCTTCTACATTGTAGCTACCGGTTTAGATGACAGCTGATGTAGAGGCACAAGCAAATGCCATAGTAAGCCCCACTGTTTCTATGCATTCTAAACTCGACCCAGCTGGAGTCTGGTCTCTGCCACACAGAAACTCTTAAAGCTCTAGAGAAACAAAAAGATGGCACCTGGGAACAGCTTGATTTACATGTTGAGCAAAAAAAGCCTCTTGTAGACAAATTGTAGCACACAATGGACTTACAGGAACACAATTTTCTGTCTTTATCTCACTATCCCCAAGAGATTTCCAATGTGCAGTTTCAGTACATTCCTGACACAAGAAACTGCGGATGCTGGAATCCTGGATAAAACACGAAGTGCTGGAGTAACTCACTAGGTCAAGCAGCATCTGTACCATCTCAATTCCACTTGATGTCAACGAAATTTTATTTTATTTTTTTCACTGTTGGTGCATGTAGTATATTTAAATTGTCTGATACAACTGTATGATGTTTTAGATCTATTAGACATTGCTGTGTGCATGTGCACAGGCCAAGAAGAACTTCAAGTACAACAAATGAAGAACCCCAATGCCCTCCACGTTACTCGGATACACTCTTCATGTTACTGCACAAATAACCTATAAAGCATAGACACTGTCGCCTGTTTATACATAATTGAGGTGGATGGAAAAAGAACCTGGGATTCATAGACAAATGTAATTCAATGGTTACTTAAGGTTATGGGGAGGGATAAATGAACAACCCTCGAATGAAGCAGTTGATATGAATTATATTCATGCTATTCATTAAAGAGTTTCTCCATGTTGTCTAGCTTTATAATGTTCACTTCATCAGGAACTAATCACATTTCATTTTTCATTTCATTCTCTGTTCTCCTACTCGACACCAAGCAGAAGCAGACCATGCGTGCCATGATCAACAGCTTATTCATGGATGAGTACATTTAATACCCTTGGTTCATCAGTAGCGGTGCACTAAAGGGGGCTTTGGAGCTCTGGTTTAAAAATAGATTTGCACAATGCTGAAGCTGGATTATTACTTATTATATGTGCAACAGGCAGGTGTTGTTTGATTACAGAGTGTACCAACAATGTACATTTATATTCCGCCTGATTTCAAAGAAAATCTTTATTTTTAATTTTTATTGTCGGTCTGTGTAGTATGTTTAAATAGTCTGATACAACTGTTTGATGTTTTTGATCTATTGTACATTGTTGTGTGCATGTGCGCAGTCCATGAAGCACTTCAAATACAACAAACACAATTTGTTGTGCTCTCCATATTACCCACTGGGATACCCTCTCCATGTTACTGTATAAAGAATCTGTAAAGCAGGTCTCCTGTACAACAGTAACATTGAATAATTGATGCAAACATTTTTGTATAACATCACCAATAAATAAGCATCCTACGTGTAATGAATTGCCACGCACATGAGCGCAGCTCAGAAAAGAGGCAGCAACCTCTTGCCACATATATTTGTGTTGCTAGCTTCATGACTGAAATTGGTAGCATTCACTGGAGTGCACTTCTAGTTTGGTTGGAGTGAAGATTAACTTCTGACTACTAAAAAATTAATCTTCATGTTACATGGGAAGAGGAGCTGATTATACCCACAAGTTGTATAAATTGCAATTCTTCACTCTTTTAAATTTTCCAGTGGAATTTATATTCTTGAACAATAATTCATCATTCTGACCATTGTAATATTTTTCTAAGATTGCCATTGTTTATTTACCATTAAAATTGCCATTGCTTATTTACCATCAACCTAAATTTCCAATCTGTCCGAAAAACAAATTGCCTTTATAATTTGCATTTATGCCTTCATCAAATGTTAGATCTTAATTTGGGGTGCATTAAATTAAACAATCTTAATATGAAATAAAATAATTTATTACATCGTGGTCCACAAAGATGCAAGTGTGAAATATCGTTACCACTGCTACCTGAGGACCCAACAGCAATCCTTTCAATGCTTGTTGGGTAGTCTGCTCCATGCCAGGAACAAAACATACCTGACACATCATTCACACTCAATTTGTTTAAAATTGCCATTGGTGTTCCTTTCTAAACCGCAATGCCCAGAACCTTGCAGTCAATAAATTGCA
Organism: Raja brachyura; assembly: GCA_963514005.1. The sequence goes on from OY740790.1 coordinate 34,123,479, forward strand.
GTCAATCCAAAAATCTCATTTTGAGCCCTCTACAATCTCTTAACAAGAAAATAAATAACATTTTCAGTACATGCAAACTATTGTAGAATTTAATGGTTCCTGCTTCACTTCTTTATTAATCCAATGTACATTAGGATATAAATTGAACAGTGCAAGCACCATTAAGCAACATTCTAGTTGAAGGACAGGAAATTTACAAACATATTTTGTTCGTGTGCATTTCTTAAGATATTCTGCCTTATGGGCAAACAACTTGACCAAATATATCAATATTAGTACATGTGATTTATGCTATTAAATTACATATTCCCTGAATTTAAATAAGTTAGTGTTTATTATAATTTCAAAGCAGGTTTCTTGCAAGTATATTAACAGCTGTTTGTGTGGAAAATGTGGTTTGAGGTTACTTAAATCTATTGCAGAATTACCATTTATCACATTTTAATCTCCCATGGCATTAATTACAGTTTCTATCCACGTGACTTACATTTTATTTCATATAATAGTGAAAGCCAGATAGCCCATAAACTATTTGTGTAAATGCTTTGTTTAAGAAAGAACTGCAGATGCTGGAAAAATTGAAGGTAGAAAAAAAAGGCTGGAGAAACTCAACGGGTGAGGCAGCATCTATGGAGAGAAGGAATAGGCGAGGTTTCAGGTCGAGACCTGAAACCTCGCCTATTCCTTCTCTCCATAGATGCTGCCTCACCCGCTGAGTTTCTCCAGAATCTTTTGTCTACCGTTGTGTAAATACTTTAATCAGCAGACTGGTGCCAGTATGGATGTTGTGGCATCCTTCACCCGAGTAACCTAATCCTATTTCCATAGCAGCACTTTGTAGGAGTGTGGACCTCTCAGCATTAATCACGCCATAAGGTAGACTAACATTATAATGAATGCACCTGCTCCAATTCATAAATCATTGTTACACCACTCAGAACTAGCACTCTATCTGCTTTTTTGAATTGAAGAATTCATGCAAAATCTGATCATGATTTTAAACACAACTGATGAAATTATTTAATTTTTATGTCTATTGATTTCTCAAATCTAACAAGCAAGAGAATGCTGGGTGGATTCATTGCAGCCATGAGTTCAGATGAAGTTTCAAACCAACCATCTGAACCATGAAATTGGATTAATGCTTTACAACTGCCCATGAAATCAATGCTTATTTTCACTGACAGCTACCAGGTAACTAAGTATTGTGTAGCAGGTTCTTCATGAGTATCGTATGTCCAGATTGACTACGAAGGAATTCTTCACACCTGAAATAAATTTCTGACCCTAGCAATAGGATTAGAAATGAGATCAAAATTCCCAGCAAGCCCTTCACGATTTTTTTGCACTAAAGATAAGTAATAAAACATAGAAACCAGCAGCTTCCTTGGACCTTGACCGAGTGTCATTTGCATGTCATTTGAGACTAGAGAGAGAATGTGTCATCTTTGTATCATTACCCAACTCCCCCTATGGTCTTTATTGCTGGAGACAACCCATCCATGCCTTTGTTTCTTTCTGATTTGATATTCCTGACTGGATTCGTACTGTTCTAGCTGGCTTCCCATCGTCTAATCTTTATAAACCCGCTGTTTATATCCTAACTTCTAAAAAGTGCCTTTTACCCATCATCTATCTGGTCTCTGACTTTATGTGTTTTACTGGCTGGGAACTAATGTTAAATTTCTCATTAAAACACAAAGGGCTGGAGGAAATAGACAGGCAACGTTCGGGTCAGGACCATTTTTCATCCCCGAATCGTCACCAATCCATGTTTTCCATGCTGCCTGACCCACTGACTTACTCCAGCACATTGGGGTTTTTTTGTGAACCAAAATTTGCAGTTTCTTGTGTCAATCCCTCAAATTTTTCATTTTATCACATTCTTCAGTTTGCTTGCCTTATACATATGCAACCTCCATCCGTACATCTCTCCAATATTTCTGCACTCTTCCAATTCTGACCACATGAGCCCTGGTTTTACCTTGCCAGCGATGCATAGCTTCATCTTTCCTCTTCCCCTTACAATGTATCTCCATGGGTCAGGTCTCTTTTCTAAAATATCTTCACTGTCAAAATTTGCTCTTGTGAAATGCCTTGGGAACAGTACAGCACAGGAACAGGCCCCGCGATGCTTGTGTTGAAAAATACGCCAAATTATACAAATTCCTGCTACCTGCATATGATCTATATCCCTCCATTCCCTGCATATTCATGTACCAATCTAAAAACCTTTTAAACATCATTATCATATCTGCTTCCACCAACCTCACTGGTCACATGTTCTAAGCACCTACCATTCTCTGTTTAAAAAATCTTGCCTCACCCATCTTCTTTAAACATCCTCTCTGATGTTAAAGGACAAAGGACAAAGGCCAAAGGCCAAAGGACATTTATTGTCACATACACCAATTGGTGTAGTGAAATTTGTCTTGCCGTGCAGCACACAGATATAGATAAGACATAACATTAAAGAATTTAACATAAACATAAAAAAACATCCCCCCACAATGGTTCCCATTATGAGGGAAGGCACAAAGTCCAGACCCCATCCCCAGTTCTCCCGTAGTCGGGCCTATTGAGGCCCCAACAGTCGCCGCTACGGGGGCCGATGTTCCAGGCCCTTCTTCGCCGGGTGATGGTGCTCCGGCGGTGGGAGAACCCTCTCAGTGGCTCAGGGTACCTTTAACGGCCGCTTCCTTGCTGGAGACCACGGCTTCCGACGCCAACAGGCTGCGCACGATGGAGCTCCACAACTGGTGATCTCGCCGAGAGATCCCAGGCTCCCGATTTAAATTTCAGCGCCACCGCCCACAGCTGACCACCCCGCAGGTCCGCGATGTTCACCTGCGGTCTTCAGCTCACCGGAGCTCCAGCGCGGCGACCCAGGCAAGGCATCCACGATGGCGCTCCACGATGGCGCTCCAGCACTGCGCTGCTGCCAAGGGTCTGGGCGGTCCACCCAGGAAACGCTGCTCCAGGCCTGCTGGTAGGCCGCGAGGACGGGTCGACGGTGCAACCCAGAGAAAAGCTGCCTCTCCGACCAGGTAGGGTCCCTAGAAAGCAGTTTCCCCCTTCCCCCCCTCTAGGACTCCGAAAATCAAAAAACTCAACTAACTAAAAATAAAAAAAAGAGGGAAAAGACGGACAGCTGCAGGCTGGGCAGCCATACCCGTACAGGACGGCGCCCCAGATCATATAATGCTATGCCCTTAAGTATTTGAACTTTCCATCCTGCAAAAAAAATTCAGACTTTCTATTCTGTCTCTGCGACTTAGAATTTTATAAACTTCTATCATGGTATCTAACGCTCCAAAGAAATCGATCCAAGATTCTCCAATCTCTCCTTATAGCTAATATGCTCTAACCTAGGCAACATCCTGGTAAACAATTTTTGCACCCTCTCCAAAGCCTCCACACCCTTTACGTAATGGGGCAACCAGAACAGTTTACAATATAATAGTAAGATTAAACGAGAACTTACCAGTTTGAAGTTTGATCTTTATTTTATGAGGAGTTACGATGAGGGATTACGTGAAGACCCCGCCAGCACGCATGCGCGACATTCTTCAAAGCAGTGGTGTGAAATCACAGACAGTCACAATGACTAATATAGTAAGATAAGAGAGAACTTTCATACCAGGTGATCTTTATAGTAGAGGGTTGGGAGCGGAGGGCACGTAATCCCTCATCGTAACTCCTCATAAAATAAAGATCAAACTTCAAACTGGTAAGTTCTCGTTTAATCTTACTATTTTATTTCGGTAGTCACGTGAGTGACTACGTGAAGATTTCAAAGCTCTGTGATTTCATGCCCTGGAAGCTCCATGCTCACACACCGCTATGCTGGGATGAGAGGATGAACGTAATTCAGACATGACACTGGCTGAAAAACAAAATTAGGTATTTATTCATACCAAAACAAAATAAATATCCCATAGGGGTAAATTATTTGACAGTACTCAAAATCCTCCCTGCATAAGTGTCAGGGGTGGCCACAGGTTTGTTATAGAAGCGGTGAAAAGTCCTTTCATTACTCCAACCCGCTATGGCCAGGATGTGGTCCAATGGTACTTCCATCCTCCTAGCCGCCGAAGTGGATGCCGCCCTGGTGGAGTGAGATTTGAATATATTAGTGTCCACCCCCGCCGCATCCAAAACCACCCTTAACCATCTAGAAATGGTTTGCACTGTGACTTTATGATGGGGCTTCTTGTGGCTTATAAGCAAAGCTGTCTCCGTGCCCCTGAGATTTTTGGTGACTGTGATATATTGTGAAATTAACGTGATGATGCAGAGTCGAGTATCTGCTGAATCTGCTGGATGCCAGAAATTCCAAGGTATGACCAGACGCTCCGGGTCGATCTTGTTTCAACAGTCCCTGCACATGAAAAGTGACTTTATCATTGGTGATAGTCATGGCATCCAGATTGAGTTTGTGTAGAGACTGGACCCGTTGTGCCGTGATAAGTGCCATAATCATTACCATTTTGTATGTGAGCTTTGCCAAAGTGAGTCCCGTGTTAGGTGTCCATCCTCGCAGCATAGTTAGGACTGTGCTGATATCCCACGTATGGTTATATCTGGGCCTAGGGGGATTGGAATTGAATATTCCTCTCATTAGTTTGGACACTAATGGATGTGATCCAATTCCCAATTGGTCACTCCCCTGGCCCAAGTAGGATGATAGTGCACTCCTGGCACTGTTTATGGCACTGTAGCTCAGTCCCTCATCAAAGTGTAGGGTAGCCAAGAATTCCAGCACTTCTGTAATGGTAGCGGATTCATATGTAGTGTTGGTAGTAGCGCAGAATCCTTCCCATTTCTTGATGTAGGTGAGGTACTGCTTCCTGGTGGACTCCCTGCATGCCGCCGAGATGGTGTCTATCGTTCTGCTGGTGAGTCCGAATCCGCGAAGAGGCCGTTTTAGAATCTGCAAATTAACAGGTCCATACGGTCATAACATGGGTGATGTTCTCCTGTGACAGGATGAACGAGCAGGCTAGGTCGTTTATTGACCCGAATGCAAGGTTCTGTGGCCATCTTCTGTACCGCTGGGAACCATGGTTGGGTAGGCCAGTCGGGCACCACCAAAATACCCGACGCGGAATCTTGTTTTATTTTCTGCAAGACCCGACTGATGAGGCAGAAAGGGGGGAATGCATAGCAGAACAAATCCCCCCAATGTAGCGTGAAAGCGTCCATCGCTACTGCCCCAGGGTCTGGTTCCCAAGCAACATATGTTGGTAGTTGGTGATTTAATCTGGACGCGAAGAGGTCGATATCTGGTGTCCCATAACATTCTACAATATCTGTGAACACTTTTCGATCCAACATCCATTCTATGTTGTCGTTAAATTTGCGTGACCTGGTGTCTGCCACTGTGTTTAGCTTGCCTGGGAGGTAAGTGGCTGAGATCCAAATTTCCCTTTGCAGACACCAGAGCCAGATATTGTTGGCCAATTCATCACACGATATCGACTTTATTCCGCCCATGTGGTTAATATAGGCCACCACCGTGGTGTTGTCAATTTGTATCCTAACATGAACTTTGTGCATGTTTGTGCAGTATGCCCTGAGGCCGTGAAATGCTGCCAGCATTTCTGAATAGTTAATTCCCAAATTTTTGAATAGGGTTAACTCTTGTGCACTCCATCTACCTCCACAACTAGAGGTAGTATTAGTAGCTCCCCAACCTTTGGCACTGGCATCCGTTTGTAAGGTGATCGAGGGATTGATGATAGTGATGGGTTTGGAACAATATTGGGCATTAGCCATCCACCAATTTAATTCGGCTTTTGCCTTTTCTGGTATTTTCATAGGCCTATCGAAATGGCCTGCATGACTTTTGAGAGCTATAATTTTGGCTCTTTGTAAGTTTTGATAATGTAAAGGCCCATATTGTGCTGCGGGAAAGGCAGCCACTATCTTCCCAATCACCCTGGCCACCTGCCGAATGGATGGGTCCTTGATGCTAATAAGGCTCCTGCAAGCCTCTATCAAGTCCTCCACCTTACTTAGTGGCAACGTGATAGACATTTGCACTGAGTCGATATTGAACCCCAAGTATTTCATGGTGGTAGAGGTAGTGGTTTTAATATTGATTTATCTGGATGTATAATGAAACCCAGCTTCTGAAAGAGATGTTTCGTGGCTGTAACTGCCAATGTAGCCATTTCCAAACTTTCCCCAACAATGAGGATATCATCAAGATAGGCCATAACAGTATGATTCTGTTTCCTTAAGTAGGCCAAGGCTGGTTTTAATATCTTGGTAAACAATCTGGGTGCTGATGATAACCCATTAGGCAAGGCTTTGTATTGCCATAATTGTCCCATCCAGATAAATTTTAAATATTTCCTATGATCCTTGTGTATTGGTACAGAATAGTATGCATCTTTGAGGTCAATGCATGCCATGTAGTACCCATAATCTATTAACTGTATAGCAGTGTCAAAGGTGTCCATTTTAAAATGAACATACTGAACAGAAGTATTCAGTTCGGTCAAATCTATGATAATGCGGCAACCGCCGTCTTTTTTGTTTTTGGTGAATATATTAGACACGAACTCCTGTGGTTCTTTGGTAGCCTTCTCAATTACCCCTTTTTCAATTAATCTGTATAGTTCAGCATGCCCTGCTACCCTCTCTTTTTGAGAGAGTATGAATTTTTGGCTAGGTGAATGCTGGACCGGGGTAGGGAGTTCGTGAATAAATTCAATTTTGTAGCCCTGAATACTCCTGAGTATGAAAGGATCAGAGGTAAAAGTGCGCCAATTTTCATAAAACATGTGCAACCGGCCCCCTACATAAAGTGAATTTAGGCAAGATGTGTTTCTGGGGAAACCAGACCCACCTACCTCCATGGTTATTGCCGGTGTTGCGGTTTCTGTCCTTGTTTCCTTTGTTGATTCATCGTGCTGTAGGAGTGGCGCATCTTCCAAGAAGGCCGGGCTGGGCCATGGCCTAAAAAAGACCGCTGTGCAGGTTGGCCGGCCTTCGAGCTTTCACCACCGGCAGGTCTCTGATGGTATCTCTGTCCGGTGGGTGTGTAGGGGTGCTGTCTTTGTGGGTAATGAGGTTTGGTAGGCCCGGGAACCTTGATCAGGCCGAAGGCCTTGGCCTCCTCATCAAGATCTTTTACTTGCTTGGGAAGGTTATCCCCGAACAGCAAGCTTGGAGGCTGAGTCTTCCCAGGCTTACACAACCCCGCAAACTTGGGGTTAAGAGCCGGCTTTATGATGCTCTTTCTGAAATTGTTTATCTCATACTGTGTATTACACAGTAGAGCCAGGGCATCTTGCAGTTCTTCCAGCAACTCTATCCCCACTGCAGTTCTGGCCACTGCTGTGATCCCGGCGGTTAAGAGCTTTAGGATTTTTTGAAGTTTGATTTCCTGCCCTCTGCTCGAGGGGCTCATATTCCCCCAAATAGGGTTGTTCACCGCAGGGACATTAAGTGAGTTACAGTTTTCAGGAGCCATATATTTATCAGCTGTAGAATTTATGGCCTGTTCCTGTAGCTGGTTGGTCGCCATGTAGTTAATGCTGGCTGCCAGCTTAGGGTGGATAGGTAGGCCTTTCTGTGTCGGCATTGCATGTTTATTTACCATATCCAGATATTCTTCACACACCCCTGACACAGATGGTTGTTCAGCCAGCTCCCCTTCTTCTGGGTCAGCCCAGTTCTGACCCTCAATGCTCCCCTGCGAGGAGGGTGAGACATTTGGCAGTCCTTGGTAGGAATCTGCCGTGGGCCTGCGAAGAGGCCCACTGTGACTCTGCCCCTGCATTAGCAGGTCACGTTGGAGCAATTGCTCCATCATCCGCTCCATGCGGGTTAGACGACCTCCGTCGCTATCTGCGAACGGGGTGTCCTCGGGACCGGACCCAGCTGGGTCGCCGGCCCCGTCCGACTTCCGGGTGGGTTTGCCGCCCGACCGTGGAGTACCAACGGCCCTCATGGGCGTGAAGTCGGGAGCTGCATTTAATACCTGTAGCTCTGGAGAGGCGGTTCGCTGGCTGCTCTCCATAGCAGCTGCTCTCGCCGCTCTCTTGGACTTCCGTGATTCCATTACTATTTCTCGTCGACGCTCACTCCTCCGGTGAGACTTACCTGGCGTAAGTTATTTAAACTTACGCTGGAGGAGCCCCGCTCCTCCCGACCGTCGCTTCCGCATGCGTACGACGATATGTTGCGCATGCGTGCTGGCGGGGTCTTCACGTAGTCACTCACGTGACTACCAAAATAAAATAGGGTAACCAAAGCTGAATATTTTACTATTTCATTAAAACTGATGTGTAAAAAGAAGGAACTGCAGATACTGGTTTGCAAAGAAGACTCAAAGTGCTGGAGTAACTCCACAGCTCAGTGAGTCTGAAGACGGGTCCGGCCCCAAAATGTCACTTTTCCATGTTCACCAGGGATGCTGCCTGACCTGCTAAGTTACTCCCAGTACTTTATGTCTTTTTTTGTGCATAAACCATTGTTGCTTCCATCATAGTCACGCTTTATTTGCTTACACATGTATTAGAAATCATTGATTATTTTCTGAAAATAATCAACCCTTAAGTGGTAAGGATCAGGAAGCACAATGATTGGAGATAAATCTGGGATCTTTCTGGCCTACATGCCTAAGGCAACCTCTCCCTGTGCACCTTCAAGCTGGGTTCACAAAGTAATAGTAGACAATTTCAGCTGAGGACACACCAGCCAGTTATACTTTCCTCTCACTACTCATTTGATGTCTGGTTATTTCTGCTTTGAATGCTTCAGTCCCCTTTGCAAGCTATATTATACCATGAAGAGTATTAAGTGATTTTGGAGAAAGCCACAAATGTTGAAATTTATTCCCAGTTTAAATGATTAAATGTTCTCGTTGTTCCCCTTCAAAATAAATGCATGAAGCACTTCAAGTTTCCCAGATATTGGGACAGGTGGTGAGTAATCACATGGCCACTTTGCATTTTTAGTACCACTATTAATTATGAGTAGCAGGACTATTCCTCAAAAGATTGCAAACAACATGTTCTTATCTCTCTCCTCAGAATCACAGACTAAACCCCTTCAACTACTTTCTGGATTCTACTCCCTTTCACACCATTTACAGTAACAATTCACTAGTCGACTTTTGGTGATAAGGGCCATTAAGGGCCTGTTACACTTTCACGACCAAATTCATGACTTTTTTTACTCATGGACATTTTTCATCATGCTAGAAAAACGCCCCGACCTACTTGATGCCACGAGTACCTACGACTAGCATCACGGCCTGATATGACCTACCTACGACCTCCTACGACCTCGTGACGACCATGCTGCGAGTATGAGTCAAGGGCAAACTCGGCAGATGTCGTGAAAGTGGGACAGGCCCTTTAGGGAAAAGAGTTTTAAGTGGTACGAAGCCATTGAAGCTCATGTGTTCCAAAATTACAGCTTCACTTATGTTTCAGAGAATAAAGGAAGTGGGTGAAAACAGATACAACCCTTTTAGGGTTACAAAGCGATCAATTTTTCAGTTAAGTTTCTCATAAAAATCCCTATTGTAACCTGTGGACCAAGCCACTTGGAGGCTGAAGCTGGCTGATGTGAAAGTCTATTAATTAGAAGAAATAGACATTTTCTTGGAGACCCTGTTGGTAGAATTTCTTAAACTCGAAGTCCGTCTGGTTTTTATACTTAAGATCAAAAATAACAGCAGGTGGTTCAGTACAATTTCAATAGCTGCAATTATGTTGTTTCCTTCGATATTCAAATGTGACAGAAGATTCTATTGAATAACACATTTGCAATGTGAGTGCACTGCATGTGAGGAGACATATCTGAATATCCCATCACAAAGTAACTCACAAATGCTTCCGAGGGCTGGGAACACAGTCGCCCAAATTTTGAGTTCTTATTCAAGAGTCAAGAGTGTTTTATTGTCATATGTCTCAGATAGAACAATGAAATTCTTACTTGCAGCAACACAACAGAATATGTAAACATAGTACATAACGGGAGAAATAAAAGTCCAGTGTGTGTATACACATGCACACACACTCAATAAATAAACAAATATAGTGCAATAATAAAAGTAGTCTGTTGTAGTTCAGAGCTTAGTTGGTGTTGTTTTTAATAGCCTGATGGCTGTAGGAATTCTGAGAGCTGACTCTCCAGAATACACAAATGTCCCACTTATTGATAGGCAGACAAATATTCCTCTGGCCAACTTGATGCACCAAGTGACAAAATAAATCTGGTATGGAAGTTCCCTTCATCTCCGTTACCATGACGAGAAATAACGTAAACTGAATATTTCTGGTTTGATGTAGGCCAATTAACCTATTGTCTTACGTTCGGCTGCTGCATATGAGAACAAGTCACGGCCATGTCTGTAGACAGCCTGTCTGTTTGCAAAGCTGTCCTTTTAATTTCAAACAGATTACTGCTTCCAATATACATTAAAACAGATATTCCGAAGACTGGTTCTTCCTTTAAATGACTGGCTGATACTTCCACATAATTTTATAACCCTTGAACAACCCCTAACAGTCCCAATGCTCCTCTATCATGCTGTTTTATATGCATTTCCATATTGCACCTGAAGTTGACACAAAGTTGAATAATCTGTTCTAATTTCCCAGCTGCTGTCACTATTGTCAGCACTTCATTCATTCTTTTGTCCAAAGATTTGTCAGTAGATTGACTTGTACATTACATTACAGTCCTGATTACTTAAGTGATACAGAACATTTTGGATACATCTAAATATAATGGCCCTATTATGGCTTCAAAAGCATGTCCAGTCGACTGGTAATAAAAGCAGAAATAGCCATGGATATTTGATAGTGGACAAAAATGCTGGAGAAACTCAGCGGGTGAGGCAGCATCTATGGAGCGAAGGAAATAGGTGACGTTTTGGGTCAAGACCCTTCTTCAGACTGATGTGAGGGTGGGGGGGGGCAGGAAGAAGAAAGGAGACAGAGACAGTGAGCTGAGGGAGAGCTGGGAAGGGGAGGAGAAAGCAGGGACTATCTGAAATTGGAGAAGTCAATGTTCATACCGCTGGGGTGTAAACTACCCAAGGGCAATATGAGGTGCTGCTCCTCGAATTTACGGTGGTCCTCACTCTGGCCATGGAGGAGGCCCAGGACAGAAAGATTGGATTTGGAATGGGAGGTGGAGTTGAAGTGCTGAGCCACTGGGAGATCAGGTTGATTAGGGTGGTAGGGTGGAAGGGTGGAAGATGAGGACAAGGGGGACTCTGCCCTTTTTGTAAGTGGGGGGGCACGGGGAGTGAGAGCAGAGATACGGGCTATAGAAGAGCCCCTGGTGAGAGACTGATCTATAGTGGAAGATGGGAACCCCTGTTCCCCAAAGAATGAGGACATCTCCGTTGCTCTGGTTTGAAACACCTGGGTGCAGACGCGGCATAGATGGAGGAATTGGGAGTAGGAGATGGAGTCCTTACAGGAACCAGGGTGGGAAGAAGTGTAGTCCAGATAGCCATGGGAGTCAGTGGGTTTATAGTAGATGTCGGTCAGTAGTCTATCACCTGCAATGGAGATAGTGAGGTCTAGAAATGGTAGGGAAATGTCAGAAATGGTCCAGGTGTATTTGAGTGCCGGATTGAAGTTATTGGTGAAATGGATGAAGTCAGTGAGTTGTGTATGGGTGCAGGAGGTAGCACTAATGCAGTCTCGATGTAGCGGAGGTAGAGTTTGGGGATAGGGCCATAGTGTGGAAGTCATGGAGCAGACAAAGAGCGTGTGAGGTGTCTTGAACATAGGTTAGGAGGGATTTAACCAGGGGGATAGGATGGGGTCAAGGTATGTGGAAATAAGTTCGGTGGGATATGAACAGGAGGAAACAATGGGTCTGCCAGGACAGTCAGGTTTGTGGAATTTGGGGAGAAGCTAAAATCGGGCCGCGCGGGGCTGGGGTATGATACGGTTGGAGGCTTGGGAGGGCAGGGAGCTGGAAGTGATGAGGTCAGTGATAGTGTTAGAGATCATGACCTGGTACTCGACTGTGGGGTCATGGTCCAAGGATGATTAGGAGCAGTGATGGAAATGGTGGGGGGGGGGGGGGGGGGGGGGTACGCAGGGGGATGGCGTTCCCCTAGTTTTCAGTTTCCAGTTTCCATCCTGTGCGTGAATTCACAGCGTTATCCCGTGCTATTTAATCCAAGGGCGAGCGAACGCGCGGACAGACAGACGAAAGCAATGATCATAGAGCGGATTAGATGACATTTCGGGTCGAGACCCTTCTTCAGACCCTCCTTCGTCAGGTGAAAGAGGAGCAACAGATATAGATGGTACTATGGACAAATGAATGGAAGATATGCCTATATCTCCCGTTTCCCTTTCCCTTGACTGTCAGTCTGCAGAAGGGTCTCAACCCGAAATGTCAGCTATTCCGCTCTATGATCGTTGTTTTCATCCGTCTGTCCATGCGTTCGCTCGCTCTTGGTGCCGGCGCTTCTCCCCTCAGACTCCGCCAAACAAACAAACACACACACAGCATGTCCGGCAGATCGGTGCGGGCCGAGACGAGGAGCAGGGCGAAGGATGACATCAAACGGGTCATGGCAGCTATCAAAAAAGTACGGAAATGGTAAGGGGGAAATTAATAAAGAACACCCAGAAGGAAATAGATATTTAATTAAAAAAAAGGGGCCAGCGATCGCTCCTTGTCCGTGTCAGAGGGAAGGCTGGGGGGGGGGGGGGGAGGGGGTTGGGTCCCATGTTCACATGGGAGGGCTGGTCCCCCAACGCAATATTCAACCTCTCCACCAATTCCAATATTGGTGGCCAGTAGGGGCGGGGGGGGGGTCCTTTCTGGAGCACTGGTATGGGTATTGTGGGCCAAAGGGACTGGTTTCCAGCAGGCTATTATGGACATTGTGTCGAATCGATTCTTGGGCTGGCAGCTCAGTCACTCAGCCACTCTTTGATAGGAAGGAACTGTAGATCAATGATACTAGAGCAAATACTATCCTTGCTGCAGATCAGGCAAGATATTCTTCCGGATTCCAATTTTATTGTTTTCTTATTTGTGAATTTTTGGCCCGATTTTTTGGCAGCCAATCAACCGCTGTCTATAAGGGGGTTGCGTCCAGTCACCAACCAGCTCCCCTTAAAATTCCTGTCCAATCAACCAATCGGTCTCCTCCCGTCCAATCAGCCGCAGTCTCCGAGAGAGAGTGAGAGAGTATGATTAAATGAGAACTTACTAGTTTGAAGTTTGATCTTTATTTTCTGAGGAGTTACAATGAGGGATTACGTGAAGAGGCCCACCAGCCCGCATGCGCGTCAACCTTCAAAGCCACAGTGTGAAATCACAGATCACAGTTGTTGAACTGAATATAGGAAGATTCGAGAAACTAGAACTACCAGCTGACCTGTCTGAGAGAGGGTAGGGAGCGGAGGGCACGTAATCCCTCATCGTAACTCCTCATAAAATAAAGATCAAACTTCAAACTGATAAGTTCTTGTTTAATCATACTATTTTACTTCGGAGTCACGGGAAGATTTCAAAGCACTGTGATTTCATGCCGTGAACACGAGTCCACATAACACAACTACATCAGTTGACCACAGATGAGTGAACATTAATAATGCATTCAGACATGACATAGATTTAAACATGCTGATGCCTTTGAATGAACAAATAATAATAATAGTAACCCCTCTCATCCAAGAAGAAACTATAAAACAGAACCTAAAATAGAGTTGGCAAATAGAGTTGGCAAATACCCCCGGTCTGGCAATGGGTTTGTTATAAAATGTTTGGAAAGATTCGTTCATTTGACCATCCTGCAGTCGCTAGGATGTCCATAACCCTCGCTGCTGATGTTGCTGCAGCCCTGGTGGAGTGAGATTTGAAAATGTCAGTGTTCACTCCTGCACAAGCCAGAACCCGTTTTAACCACCTGGAGATGGTCTGTAATGATACCTTTTTTATGAGGTTTTATGTAACTAACAAGCATAGCTAGTTCAGAGCCTCTAAGGCTCTTGGTGACCTTAACATACTGTTGTAGATGTGTGACCACACACAACGTAATGTCCATGGGGTATGCCAAAAAATCTAGTTTGAGACCTGATGCCCCTGGTCTGCTCTGCTTGACTAAGTCATAAACATAAAATGTTATTTTGCCTGCAGATGTAACCATCCTGTCCAGTCATATCTTTACGCAATGACTGGATCCATTGCGATGAAACCAGTGCCATGAGCATAACCACTTTGTAAATGAGTCTGACCAAGGACAGGGATGTAGCTGGAGCCCACCGGTGAAGCAGTGTCAGCACAAAGTTAACATCCCATATCTCTGAGTACCTGGGCCTGGGAGGTTTTGAGTTGAAGATACCCTTCATAAATCTGGCTATCAGTGGGTGAGACCCAACAAGTGATGTCCCGATCCCAGCAACAAGTATGACGACAAGGCACTTCTGGCACAAATTATGGCACTATAACTCTATCCCTTGTCAAAATTTAGTTTAGAGAGGAATTCCAAAACATCTGTATACGTGCCGTGTCATACGTATGTTGGACTATAAACAGAACACTTACCACTTATTGATATATGAGATGTACTACTCCTTGGTACTATCTCTCCAGGCTGCAGTGATCATGACGAACGTACGACCAGACAGTCCGAGCCCCAGGTAAGGTCTTCTCAGAGTCTGCAATCAATGATTTGATTCGATCATGCAGTGGATGGTCCTCCCCAGTCACGGGGTGAACCAGCAGATTTCTGCGTTTGGGAACAGCCATAAAAGGCTCTGTTATCATTCCCAATATTAGTGAGAATCATGGCTGTGGAGGCCAGTCAGGCACTACCAAAATGCCTGAGGCGGAGTCTTGCTGGATCTTTAGCAAGCACCGACTGATGAGGCAAAATGGAGGGAATGTGTAAAAGAACATTCCTCCCCAATGTAGCGAGAATGCATCTACCACTACTGCCTCTGAGTCTGGTTCCCATGCAACATACTTTGGTAACTGGTGATTGAGTTGAGATGCGAACAAATCGATATCCGCTGTTCCATACCTTTTCGAAGTTCATGGAGGTAAATAATGAGATCTACTTACCAGCGTCTCTAACTCCAGGTTGTTTATCTTTGCTGGAGTTTCATCGAAGTTTCATTCACTGACTCTGTTCATCATGTTTGTCATTTCTATTAGATAGCTGATGCTGCTGGCCAACTTCTCTTGTAGTTGCTAGTTCGTCCCCAACGGAGCAGCAATTTTAGAGGCAAAGCACACCGCTTTCCCTCATGTGATTGTCGTACGTCATGCGTTAAAGCATGGGATCCCGGCACATAGTCATATTAGGGTTCCTGTTTGGGATTAGTCCATACTAACCTTTGACATTCTTTTAGAGTAGGAATAAATTGCACCTGAACCAGGTGTTACCATCCGTATTCCTCGAATTGTCTGTGCATGCTTCTGTACTGAGCATGTTTTGCGACACCATCTCCCATAGTCTTTTGGGTGGGAGGCAATGTGAACCTTGAACTAAGGCAGCTGCAGGCATATGACTTGAACTGCCTGTCTATGCTTCCGTTATACGGGGCATAATATATATGGCTCCATCTTCATCCTTCATACATCCGAATAGGAGGACGTATGCAACCTGAACCAGGAGCTGCCTCAGGCATGTGTGCATATATGTTAGCACCATCTCCATCACTACGTTCAACCGAGTGGGAGGAATTGCAACCCTGAACCAGGCGTTGCTTCAGGCATACGTGCATACTCTTTAGCACCATCTTCACCATTCCGCTCATTTGAGTGGGAAGAAATTTGCAACCCTGAACCAGGAGCTGCTGCCTGACATGCCTTAAGACGGAGCATTCTTTGTGATCGTAACTGAGACAAGTCCCATCTTGTCTGACATAGATGTCCCAAGACTTGGCAGTTTGCCCTGTGTTGGGGTTGTCAGGTTGCTCCCTTCGGCAGCCGCCAGGACTAGCTGTGCAAATCGATGCTCTGTGGGTATCATCATTTACCAAACAGGCTGCATTTGCTAGTGACTCCGAGTCCTGCTCCTTTCCGCCAATTAAATCTGAGATTTGATCACTTTATTGATATGTATAAAGTTGGCGTCTTTGGGAAGAATCTTCCACAGTCCCCTCTAATGAGCGGAATTACCATGACGCCATCATGGGTAGCTCCCACAGGTGACTGATAGGCACAGCTCACCAAGACTTTCCAAACCAGGGGCTCTAGACTGACATGGCAGGTCTGATTACACTACACCTTTTTATTGGTTTAAGTGATAATAATAATTTCTTGTAATTTCTGTCTTCTAAAACATAAACTGAATTGGCATGATAATACATATTTATGATAATGCCAAGAATAAAACCTGAACTGATTTAATAAGTCAGAGGATACCAGCATAATGGTGCAGCTGGTGGAGCTGATGCCAGAGACCTGGGTTTACAGCACCAGACCTGGCTTCAATCCTGACCACAGATATATCTGTGTGGAGTTTGCAGCTCATAATATGTGTTGGTTAAGATAGTCACAAATGTGACCCTATTATAAATGCCCACTTTATTATAGCCATACATTAAAATAATGCACTATAACTGGTCCACACAACCCATGTTTCGGAAAGAACCAGACCCATGTACCTGCATAGTTACCGGTGGTCTTGTGGTAAGCCCAAAGGCCCCTGATGTGGGTTCTATTCCCGTCCTTGATTTGGAGGGTCGAACTGCTGGGATGCGTGGATTGCACATTTTCCCTAGGCCTGAAGAGCTCTGCCCAGCGAATCAGCTTTCAAGCTGCCACCAGCTTCAGTGAACTGCTTACTGCCAATGGAGACGTAGGGGTGTTTGTCGCCAAAACGGTGAAGCTTTGCTCGTCGTTGGTACCTTGATTAGTCCGACAGCTTATGCTTCCTCATACCAGTCCTTTACCTGTTGGATAGGTCTTCCCCGAAGAGAAGATTTGGCGGCGGACATTGCTGGCCTTGCATAAGTTTGCAAATTTGGACACCATAGTTTCCCCAAATAGCGCTGTTCACTGCCGGCACTTTCCTCAATTTACAGGTTTATGGTATTTTCTGTCACCTGTTCCTGTATTGTTGTGATGTGAGGTAGCTGTAACAAGGCTTGTAACGTGAGGGGAACTCTGCCCCCCCCCCACCCCCGGATTTTCTTGAGCCTCATGCATGAATTCCAGTATGTTCCACGGACATACTTCTGAGTTTGGAGTCAGTCACGCATTAAGCCCTCGCACTCCCCTCCACAGAGAGGGAGATTTGTAAGCAGCCCTGGAACAGGCATAGCGCAGGCCCCCGAGGAGACCTGCGCTGATATGGCCCTGCTTCACGGATCATATCAGTATGGAGCATCATGTTTGTGGGATGAACGCCCAAGGATGCTATCCATGCTCCATCTGGGTCCCATGTATGTCGGAGGGGAACCCTCCTGGCCTGGCTCGTCCCAGCCCACGCCTCTCCGACTCCGTTTGGCTGCCCACCTTTTTGGGGCTGCCGAAGTCGGAAGTCGCTGACTGCACAGTCAGCGACTCGGGTAGCGAACCCGACGGCCGCCAGCTACCTGCACTTCCGCGGTCCATAGCCGGTTTCCTTGCGGCCCGTAGCTTGTTTCCCCACGGCCCGTCCGGATTTTGCCCCATATTTCAATATCCAGCAGGAAACTCTGCAAAAGAGATTCCTGTAAGCAAAAGGACAACGTGAAAAATAAGTTCGAAAACTTACCTGCAGGATTTGAAATTTAACGCTGGGGGAGTGACACACCAGCCAGCCAGTCGTACGTGTGTTAGACGTATTGGCGCGCATGTGGGCTGGCGGGCTTCCTCACGCAGTCACTCACATGACTCCGAAGTAAAATACACAATAAACTATATTATAAATACACAATAAACAAGTTATGGTTTCTTGTACTCTTACATGGGTATGACCGCACATAAAAACATTCCCCCCCCCTTCCTTCCCAACCTCAGCCTCACGGACCTTAGAGTAGCCCTAGTTACTAAAACCCATTTCCATCACTGAGTAGGAGGAGGTGTCTGAGAATTGGCGCATGGCCTCAGCCTTGTAGAGATCAGTGCGCCAGACTACCACGGCACCTCCCTTGTCGGCAGGTTTGATCACCCAGTCTGGGTTGTTGCAGAGTGAGTGGAGGGCTGTGCGTTCAGGGGGGAGAGGTTAGAGTGAGAAAGGGGAGTGGAGAAGTTGAGGCGGTTGATGTCCCACCGGCAGTTTAAAATAAAATGGTCTAAAGTCAGTAGATGGCCATGAGGGAGAGTCCAAGAGGAGGGGGTCCATTGGAGACGGGAGAAGGGGTCATCACTAGGGGGTGAGGACTCCTTTCCATGGAAAAACGTATGACATATTTGATGGGTCTGAGGAAAGTGAAACACAATTTTAGTATTTCAGGTCAATAAACGTTCATTGGAACTGAAATGTCAATTTTGTTTCTCTCTTCACAGATACCGCCTGACCTGCTGACTATCTCAACCATTTTCAATTCTAATTTCGCAGCATTTTTGTTTCACGTGCAAATGACTGGTATTTTATGTTGCTTCTTTCATGCACCCTCAATGCCTTTCTCGGTTGACAAGGCTTTAAGAGGATGTTTTAACATCTACGTTCTTCTCAACTGGAAGAGTGCAACCACTTCAGTGGCCAATATATTAAGCACCATCCATAGAGAACTGTTTGTGTCATGCTTACTGAAATAGCTAATCTCACCACTGCTGTCTGAGGCACGTTTTAATCACAGCTGCACCTCTTCACGTTTACTGTCACAAGATCTTCACAGCACCTGATCATTCACCATCAGCAGGATGGGAGCTATAGCACTATGGGGATAACATCATCTCAAAATCTTACACCATCTCTACTTAGACAATGACTACAAATCTTCCATGATTGCTGCCCAACTCACCAGACGTTTTGGCATTGGTATCAGTTCTACTTCTGTAATCATGACATTGAGCAAACTGTTCCAATTAAACATATGACCAAATGCAATCCTCAACAAGCTAATTGTGAATGAAATTCATGAGGCCCTCGGCATCCTAACAGGACAGCTATGAATAGGCAACAGATACCATCCAATATCTATTTATTTCTTCCTCTGGACTCTGTCCAAAGCCTCCACAACTTTCCTGTAATGGGCGATCAGAACTGCATACAATACTCCAAATGCAGTCTAATCAAAGTCTTATAGAGCAGCATCATGGCTTCCTGACTCGTATACTTAATGCCACTATTATACCCATTAGAAGAACAAATAAATAAGTTAGGGAAACATAAAGTAAAAAAATGCTACATATTGTGTGCAGAGGGATCTTGGAATCTATGCTTATAGCTCATTGAAGGTGGCAGCACAAGTAGATACTATGGTAAAGAAGGCTATGGTATACGTACCTTCTTTGCTAAGGGGCATTGAGTATGTCAGGATATCATAGATGTATTTTAACGATGCATAGAAATCCATGTTCTTCCATTTTCTCCTGAGGTTCCGCAACAGCTTCTTCCCTCGAGCCATCAGACTCCTGAATGCCATGTAAATGGGCTGCCACTATTGTCTATTTACCCTTTTCATACATACCTATCCTTCGGTTAATTTATTGTGTTGCACAGGGAGCCAAATGCAACGTAATTTCGTTTGGAACTGCATATATCAATGTATTTCTAAATGACAATAAAGTTTGTTTGACTTGACTTTGATGTTCCTTCCATTTCTCAATGCTTCTCCTTTTCCAAAGCACTGGCCGAGCAAATGGATGATATACCTCCATATTTTGAGAGACAAGTAGGCCCTGAAGAATTCTACAATGCACCACATTCGTACACACTTAATCAATGGCGGAGTATGTTGTTCAAAAGACTTCCAAGTTTCATCCTATGTTATGTAAATTATAAAATATTAATCCAGCTTTTCATGGTCCACCTTCCCCTTTTTGGATCATCTTGCTATCAGTTTCCTGTGCTCAAAGTACTTCAGAAAAAAAACTTCAGTTAGTTCCACAAATGGGGCAGAAAGCATCGAATTGGGTGGGTTGACAGATAGTTTGCGATGTGACGCATTCCTTCTGTTGCTCCCAATGCATGGACTTCATGTTCTCTATGCTACACCAATGCTCCTACTCCATTTTGTCTAGTCGTGGGCTAGTGATATCCAAAGGAAGTTATGTTGTGCATTCTTGAATATTTTTGTATGTTTGCCTAGTAATCTCTTCTCATTTCCAACTTGAAATTGAGTGTTTACTTAGGGCCTAACAGAGATAAATAAGATAAAAGAACTGCAAATAACCACAATTCTTGGTTTATTATTTGAAGAACAAAGCTTGTTGAATCACCTTTCATTTTTCTGCAGTTTGTCAAATATCCCAGTTCTTCTTTGTGCAATGTGTTATCATCTGGTCCAACAAGGTTAACACAGAGGTTAAAAACCATCAACATTATCAGGTTCTTGAGCCCATCTGTAACCTCTGCCCTTTAATAGTAAGATTAAATGAGAACTTACCAGTTTGAAGTTTGATCTTGATTTTATGAGAAGTTACGTTGGTGATTACGTGAAGAAGCGCATCCAGGCCGCATATGCATCAATCTTCAAAGCAGCATTATGAAATCACAAATAACAATTACCAAAATTACGTAATAAGATGCGTGACTCGAGAACTACCAGATGTTCTTTATGAGAGAGGGTTGGGCGTGGAGGGCACGTAATCACCAACGTAACTCCTCATAAAATCAAGATCAAACTTCAAACTGGTAAATTCTCATTTAATTGTACTATTTTACTTCGGAGTCACGTGAGTGATTTCGTGAAGAGTTCGAAGCTTTGTGATATCATGCCGCGTCTCACTGCATCGATTGACTCAGGATGAGTGAATAATGAAAAATGCATTAAGCATGACATTGATTCAAATGTATTAATGATTTATGTTAATAAGAAATCAATAGCAAGCCATGTAACTCAGGGGACGCTAAAGTGGACGCAAAACAGAGTGGGCAAAACCTTGGGTCAGTAACCGGCATATGGTAAAAAAATTTAAATCAATTCAGTTGACCATCCTGCCGTCGTGAGGATATGGTCGATGGGCATGTCCATTGCCCTGGCCGCTGACGTGAGATATTCAATCGTCAGTGTTAATACCTGCATAACACCATAATACCCAGAACCTGCTGCAGCCACTTTGAAATCGTCTGAACCGACCTTCCTTTGTGTAGTTGTTTGTTGATTAAGAAACAATGCTGATTCCACACTCCTTAGGATTCCGGTGGCCTTGATATAATATAGCAAGCCTGCCCTCCCACATCGATGTGAGACCGTAGGGTATCCGAAAAATGATCTTAAATCCTGCCACCCCTGGTCTGCTCTGCTTGTGTAGATCAGAATGTAAAATGTAATGGCACCTGCAGCCAATTCCATCCTATCTAGCCACAGCGTTTGCAATGTTTGCCATCGTTGTGCTGATATTAGTGTCATAACTAAGGATGTAGCTGGAACCCCTTGGTGAAGTAATGTTAACACATTTTCAATAACCAACTGCATATTCTTGTAGTGGGAGAACTTGTGTCAAGATCTCTTTAACAACTTGATATCCGGGTTGAACCCGACAGAGTGGTTCCCGTTTGGTGCAGCTGTAGTGTCTCTATAACTGAATTATTGACAAATGCCATTTAAGAATGAAGTGGAAGATGTCAGTAACCTGTACTGTATTAAATGTAACATTAACATTTAAACAAAATCACTTCCGGTCCCCTCAATAGGAATGTACTGCTTTTTCAGGTGCTATCCCTGCACTCCGCAGTGAGCACATTCATGGCTTGATGTGACAACCTGAGCCATGTCAATCCATTCAAAATGTGTAAGTCAATAATTGTTTTATTATGCAAAGGCCGGTCTCCTGAACCACAGGTTGAACCAGCAAGTTTTCGTTTTTTGGAATAACCGTATACCTTATTATTATTATGCCTGATGAAGCAGGCAACATGGCTGCTTAGCCAGTCCGACAGTATGATCCCAAGCAAGGTCTTGCTGACTGTTTTAAGACCTGGCTAATGAGGCAAAAAATGGAGGAAGACATAAAAGAACATTCCTCCTTTTGTAGCGAGAATGTATTTCTCTGCACTGTTGTGCCACATATTTTTGCAATCAGTGAATAAACATGAACCAACATGTCGATATTCGATGTAGCATTAAACCATTCTTTCATAATACTTTGAGATCCAATACCTATTCTGTGTCATCAATCGGAACTGGATGATACACCAGTGCCAAAGGAGATTAGATAATTATTACGGGATACTTTTACTTGATTGCCATGTGACTAACACATGTCACCATTGTAGTGTAGGAACTTGAAGTTGAGCATGTAGAATACGTATATTCGCTCAAATTCCCCTTACCCATGGGGTGCATTTTTATATATGTATATATTTAGTTGATACCAATAATTGAAGAATTGGTAACTCATGCAAATCGCCAATACCTCCAACTAGAGATGGTATTCGGAACTTCTCACTTTAGAGTCCGTAGCATCAGTTTGTAATAACTGAATTGGGCCGACCAAGTTCAAGTTCAAGTTCAAGTTCAAATGAGTTTATTGTCATGTTCAGCAATGCTGAATACTGTTTTTTCATCATTGTGACTGAGGTAGCTTCAGCTGACAATAGCATAAGGTTGTTAACAATGGTTTACATGTCCTTTGAGAGGTTGCTACTTTGCACGATATCAGTTGCTTGATTTGCTCAGCTGAAGCACAGCTACTATATTGCCAATTACTCTTGATGAAATAAAAAGTCAGTTTTATAACAGGTTGCTATTAACTCCAATCTCTTGCCACAGGGCGGAGTCATAGGCTAATTAATAATTAAAGGTAAATCCCAATGACCAACAAACAGTTTATCCCATTCCGCAATGTTTTGCTGTTAATAGTACAGTTATATTTTCTTTGATAACCTCTGTAATGGGAATTGCATAGCTTGGATCTTTGAGACCCTTATGAATCTGTTGTTAGTCAGGAAAATAAGTTTTCATATTTGGAAATTTCATATGCCCGACACTCTCCATTTTTCATAATAAACATGCCACACCTGCCTTATTCAATGGGTGGTTTGCATGAGAAATTTGGTCCCATTTCCGAACCTTAACTTCAAAGATAACCCTGGCCATAATCCAAACTTGTTTGGAATGCTAACACTGTGCCTCAACCAGTTGTTTTTATCCTTTGTGTGTTGGACAAACAAATGTAAATATTACAACTTGTGAACGGTGCACTTACCCATATTTTGGAAGTGCTAGGCCCACTATGTTGAGTAAGGTTGGTAAGGTGCATGGAATTTCTGAGCTATCATGCTGCCCCCAGCTCCAGTGAACCGCCTACTGCCGATGAGCGCCTGGGGTGCATTCTGAAATGATGACCTTTGCCCGCCGTTGGCCTTAATTGATTTGTCTGCCAGGTTTTCTTCCCCTGTTGAATAGGCCTACCTGAATAACAGATTCGGCGGCTGGCTCTCACATCCCCCTGTTGGCGCTGTTCCCTGCCGGCACATATGTGCTTCAGTATGTTCTATTGACTTCTTTAGAGCCTGGAGTCAGTTATATCTTGACCTTTTGCTCTTCCCTCCTCAGAGAGGGCGATTCGTAGGCAGCCCTAAACAGGTGCTGCCGCAGGCGGCAGGTATCTATACTGATATGAACCCATTGGACCTATACGCAAATAGAACATTCTGCTGGGGTGGCAACTTTGTTGTCAGGAAAGGTACCTCTGACATGTGCCCTTCATCCCTTGGGGTATGCCCCACAGCCATACCCTGAGACTCAGCATCAGCAGGATACTGACCCGTCTTGGTCTCTGCCTCCAAGAGGGAGACCTGTAGCAGCTCTGTCAACTGGAGCTGCTGGTGCGGCCTGCAGAGGTGGAACTTCTGGCTCAACCTTACCATCAGAGTTGGGGTCAGAACTAAAATGACCCATGGCTCATCTATAAAGGTGCTATAAAACAGTTCTCTGCTAGATGCTGCTGGCGCCTTTTTGTTCAGGGTGATGCTGATACTCCTCCTGCTGGCGTGTGCCCTGCTGTAGCACTGTATGCAACAGTTGCTGCATTTGGGATAGTCGTTTCAAACGCACTATCCAGCCCTGGTGAGGAATCATCCCCCGACTCCGTGGGCCTTGCTATCCAGCCCCGGTGGGGAATCATCCCCGACTCTGTGGGCATGCAGACTTATGTGTGAACTTGAGCAACCCTGTCCCAGGCATTGCTGGTGCCGACTCTCGTAGAGGCTGGCACTTTTTGACATGAAACAGCCCTGTACCAGGCGCTGCTGGCGTGGCTCTTCCATAGGCCGACAATGTCACAAATGAAACAGGCCATATCAGGCGCTGCTGGCGCGGCTCTCCCGTAGGCCGGCGCTTTCATACATGAAGCAGCCCTGTCAGGCGCTGCTGGCACGGCCTGTCCCATAGGCCCGCGCTATTACTGTGTAGGCTTACTAAATCAAATTTTTAGTGTACAGCTTTACCTGTGAAGGGTTAAAGTAATTTTCAACCCTTCACAGCAACTTGTGCTAAACAAGAAGAATTTCATTGTCAGGGACATCTGACAATAAATTTTTAATACTTTTAACTTTGCCTTTAACTTTGAACTTTAAGAAAACAATGTAACATACATTAAACTTTATTTATAAGAGAGAAACCCCTTGTAGCCTGACTCACCTGAGTCCAAATAGGGCTGAGGGAGTCCTTTCTCCCCAATTTTATTCCCTGCCTGGGGACCAACGTCTGTGAGCCGCTGGCCGCATTGTCAGTGACTCTGGTGTTATTTCCTTGCCATTCTAAGGCATCCCTGCAGGCTGGAAGCTGCTGACTGCCTTGTCAGCAGCTCCTTATCTCACAACCCTATCTTTTTGCCGGTTATCCGCTTCCGCGGTCGGACCGGGGTTTCCCCTCAGTCCATAACCGGCTCACTCGTCAGGCTGTGAAATTGGCAGGAAAACCTCTGTGAAGAGAGGCTCCTGCTTGAAAAAACCCCTGGTAAGTAAAAACAAACTTACCTTCTAGGTTTAACTTGTGCTGCCCTGCCAGTCTGGTGCTTGCACCAATGCGGCTGACGTAATGACGTGCATGCGGCCTGGATGGGCTTCTTCACGGAATCACTCACGTGACTCCGAAGTACAATACCACTTGGGAGTCACTATTCAACTTCACCATTTGTGAACAATCTTGGTTCAGTCAATTTGTAAAGGAAGTGATTGAAGGAGGCTTTCCAGATGTCAGGGACCTAATCCTTCCCCACTGAAAAAGTGCATTTATATTTCTGTCTGACACTCAGTTGTAAAGTTATGAGAATGATGGATATATTAAATTTGCAGGTCTGTTAGTGTGGATGAAGATTATCATTTCTAGATTTTTAAAGCATCAAAGATGGAGAGAAATCCTTATCTTTCTGTGTATCTTATTTTCAATAGATGTTCTAGGTTCATCCCTTTTAAGTGGTTCACAAGAGCTTGGAGTCTCTCTCCCTCTTTCTCTCTTTCATTTTTCACAAAAATTGCTGAAATGTTACAATGCAGAACAGGGCCGGCCTTAAGCCGGTTGGACCGATTGCTCCCAATTGGGCCCCGCGCCTAAGAGGGCCCCGCACTCATTTTCCGTATTTCGTACGGAAATACGAATTCACGTTGATAAATACAGATTAAAAAAAAACATTTGCCTTGTTAAAAATTAACATGGATAAAAACCGTTGCACCGTCCATGAGACAAAAACGATTTGTTAACTACCACTGTTAGCACTTGTTAACAGCCAGTAGTTAACACAGACTCCCCACACGCTGTGAAAGGAACTCTCCCTCCAATTGGTCCTTTGAACTAGTATTGTCATTCAATAAGATCACAACTGATTCAACTTGTCCTGGTGTGGTCCCGTTTTTCCCAACATCTCACCACCTCCCGTCACCCTCCACCCCACACCCATTCAGTAATTCAGAATGACGGAGATTTGGAAGCCTTGGGCAAATTGAATTGTTACTTTCTTTCTTTTTCTTTTTTCTTTTTACGGAGAGAAGAACAATCTGCGCATGCACGGTTTAAGATTTAAAAAAAAGGCCGACTGACTGCCTACCCTGAGTAATTACTCACAGCACGTGTCTGAATATGAATAATTTATAATTATATATTTATACTTCTTTGAAAATTGTTCCCAATTGGGCCCTGCACCTCCTAAGGCTGGCCCTGACGCAGAAGGTAATCTTTAGGCCTATGCAATTCATGCCAGCTCTTTACAACAGCAATTGAATTCATTTCCCTACCCATGTCATTTGTCAGGGCAAAACAATTTGTTTTTTCCAAGTACTTAACCAATGCCTGTTTGATTGCCCCAATTACTTTGCATTGACTACTCACCTCTGGGAGGGCACTCCAGATCTCAACTACTTACTACATTGAATAGTTTTTCTTGTGGCGCATCTTTTATTCTACGTGTTCTATTATTCAATAATAGATTCCAACAGAAGCTAAGTTGTGAACAACACTATAAATCAGTGGTTCAAATCGTCAGTTCACTGAAACATGGTTCTCCTACCAATTTTCATATTGGTAAATGCTCCAAGACTACATCCCAACAGAGGAACTGGTAATAGACACAAAAAGCTGGAGTAACTCAGCGGGACAGGCAGGAGAGAAGGAATGGGTGATGTTTTGGGTCGAGACCCTTCTGCCATCCCCACAGCCTTGATTCATATTTCAAAACCCTTTGTTTGGTAGAAACTAATTTGAGAGGCATTGCCCTCAAGTGAAGGCAGAGGTATCAAATTAGAGGAGCAGCACCTCATATTTAGTCTGGGCAGTTTACACCCCAGCGGTATGAACATTGACTTCTCTAATTTCAGGTAGTCCCTGCTTCCTCCTCTTCTTCTCAGCTCTCCCTCACCCCACTGTCTCCGCCTCTTCCTTTCTTCTTCCCACCACCCGAAACATTGCCTATTTCCTTCGCTCCATAGATGCTGCCTCACCCGCTGAGTTTCTCCAGTATTTTTGTCTAGCTTAAATTCTTCATTTGATCTTTTTGGTTGCTCTGAAATTATCTGTATGTGGAAATATTTTCTCTGAATCTAACCAAGTTAAGACAGAAGATCAACTGCGAAGAGACTACTTCTTTTTCACTTTCATTCTTATGAACTGAATATTAGAGAACTGTGGACAACCTTGAACCTGAAGTCCACCAAGAGTGAACAACTTTCATAAGGGGTGACAACATAGGGAAAATATAAAATGAAATAAATATATTTCTGCAGTAACAGGAGGTGAAAGAACAACCTAGTGATTGATATCTTAGATCCATAAATTAATACAGCATAGAACCAGGACATCAGCCCAACTTGCTCCATCTAAAAAATAATTAATACTTTATTGTCTCATGTGGCAAGTCACAGTGGAATACTTTGCTTGCATACCCAAAGTATGCAAATAGTCATCACATAAGGGTGCTGATAAGGCTACAAAGTATACACAGTATCTGTGCCAGGTCCCCGTTTGTTCTCCCCTCCCCAACCCCTCCCCATCACAACGGCACCCCCACGCCGGGTCCACCATTGTTTCTTCCCCCTCCCTCATGGTGGTCCCCCCACATCGGTTTTCCTTTCTGTCCGGGACCTGCTGGAGTATTGTGTGCAGTTTTGGTCCCCTAATTTGAGGAAGGACATTCTTGCTATTGAGGGAGTGCAGCGTAGGTTTACAAGGTTAATTCCCAGGATGGCGGGATTGTCATATGCTGAGAGAATGGAGCAGCTGGACTTGTACACTCTGGAGTTTATAAGGATGAGAGGTTATCTCATTGAAACATCTAAGATTGTTAAGGCCTTGGACACGCCAGAGGCAGGAAACATGTTCCCGATGTTGGGGGAGTCCAGAACCAGGAGCCACAGTTTAAGAATAAGAAGTAAGCCATTAAGAACGGAGACGAGGAAACACTTCTTCTCACAGAGAGTGGTGAGTCTGTGGAATTCTCTGCCTCAGAGGGTAGTGGAGGCAGGTTCTCTGGATGCTTTCAAGAGAGAGCTAGATAGGGCTCCTAAAAATAGTGGAGTCAGGAGATATGGGGAGAAGGCAGGAAAGAGGTACTGATGGGGGATGATCAGCCATGATCACATTGAATGGTGGTGCTGGCTCGAAGGGCCAAATTGCCTACTGCTGCAGCTATTGTCTATTGTCCTTTGTACCTTCCCTGCAGCAGTGTCCTCACTTCCACATGGTCTGTCCTCATTCGTCGGCCGGCGCTACCATCGACCACCTCTGGACGCCTCCGTAGTGCCGACCCAGGCGTCAGCCATGGGCTCCTAGACTTGCGAAGTGTGGGCCCTGCCTGACCTCGGCCGCGAACTCCACCGACTCCGCTGGCCACGGGCTCCGACCTGCGGGGGGTGCAGCCTTGGTTACTCCGTGGCTCGACTGGAGGCGTCTACCGCAGCGGCTCACCGAAGCTAATCCCATTTGCCCACTCTTAGGCCATATCCCTCTAAACCTGTCTTATCCATGTACCAGCCAGTATCCTTTAAATTCTGTTATTGTACCTGCCTCAACTACCACTGGCAGCTTGTTCCATATACCCACCAACCTCCAGTTTCCCCTCAGTTACCAATTAAATCTTTCCCCTCCCACATTAACCCTATGTCCTCTGATTCTTGATTCCCTACCCTAGGTAAAATACTCTGTATTCATCTTATCTATTACCCCCAAGATTTTATACACCTCTATAAGATCGCCCCTCCACCTCCTGCTCTCCAACAAAATAAAGTCCTCAGCTGCCCAACCTCTCCCTATAGCTCAGGCCCTCAGATCCTGGCTACATCCTCATAAATCTATCCTGCATTCTTTCCAACTTAATTACTTCCTTCCTGTAACAATATGGCCAAAATTCCAAAACGCAGCACTCCAAATACAGGCTCTTTAACATCTTGTGCAATCGTAACATAACGTCCCATCATCCATACTCAGTACCCTGACTGAAGACCAATGCACCAAACACCTTATTTGCCACCCTACATTCCTGCGAAGCAACTGTCAGGAAATTATGTACCTTTACTCATATATCCCTCTTGCTCTACAACACTCCCCATGGCCCTACCATTTGCTGTGAAGGTCCTGCCCTGGTTTGACATCCAAAAATGCAACACCTCACTTATCCGCATTAAACTCCATTAGCCATTTCCCAGCCCACATCCGTCTTATGTAATTTTTGATAATCTTCACTGTCTATGAGATCACCTACTTTAGTGTCACCTGCAACATTTCTAATTGTGCCTTGTACAAATTGTTGATATAGTTGCAAGAGACCTTTCAAGAGAGAGCTAGATAGGGCTCTTAAAAATAGCGGAGTCATGGGATATGGGGAGAAGGCAGGAACGGGGTACTGATTGGGGATGATCAGCCATGATCACATTGAATGGAGGTGCTGGCTTGAAGAGCCGAATGGCCTTCTCCTGCACCTATTGTCCATTGTCTATTGTCATATGATCAAACTTTCCAGAACAGCCTACCTTATGGAACCTTATTAAAGGCCTTGATGACTGAGGTATACTTATTCAGGCAGCACAAAGTAGGCTTGAACAGATTCCAGTCTATTGGCTCATGGCAGTCCTTCACTCTCCACAGATCCCTGCTATATTACTCTTTTTATTGAAGTACAGGGTACCAGTCTCAAGCCGGCAAGCCAGCAGAAGCAGCACCAACACATGATCAGACTGGTTAAAATGAGGACGAGGGATGGAATGATAGGCAAGAGACATGCTGATGGTATTTGGAGAGTATGTTCCTGAAGTCAGCCTGATTGATGTCATCAGCGATGAAGAACAGGGTATCAGGATTTGAGGTCTCAAGAAAGTTTACAACCAAATCTAATTCCTCCAAATCCACCTTGGCATTGGCTCTGGGTGAAAACTGAGGCACAATGTTATTTGTTAAATCTTTGGTCTTGGCACAGTTTATCATTCATACAGGAGCATCTTTATTTGTGTCCTAATTTATTTCAAGTGATATCATGTTAATAACTTTCTTAAGATCACTCTATTCTCTCTTATAACGCATTCCACATAATCTGTGTGCTTTGGACGTGCTTTTCATGTTTTAATTCATTTTTAATCCTCATTTGTTGAACTATCCATCACATTACAATCTTGGCTGGTTTCTCCTTGTTGGTTGAAATGATTAGATGGAAGCTCCTCAAAAGCTTGACAGAAGGCTTCTAGTAAAAAAATCACATGTGGTTAAAGTGCACATTTATTATTAAAGGCTATTTTTATACATTTTTGTTCAACCATGTAGAAATTACCGCAGTGTTTATACATAGTCCCCCCATTTCAGGGCACCATAATATTTGGGACAAATGGCTTCACAAGCATTTGTAATTGCTCAGGTATGTTTAATTGCCTCCTTAATGCAGGCATAAGAGTGCTCTCAGCACCTAGTCTTTCCTCCAGTATTTCCATCACCTTTGGAAACTTTTATTGCTGTTTAACAACATGAGGACCAAAGTTGTGCCACTGAAAGTCAAAGAAGCCATTATGAGACTGAGAAACAAGAATAAAACTGTTAGCGAAATCAGCCAAACATTAGGCTTACCAAAATCAACTGTTTGGAATATCATTAAGAAGAAAGAGAGCACTGGTGAAGGGACAGGCAGGCCACGGAAAATGCCCACAGCTGATGTCAGAAGAATTCTCTCTATAATAAAGAAAAAACCCAAACACCTCTCCGATGGATCAGAAACACTCTTCAGGAGTCAAGCTACACTGCAAGATGCAAAACACTGGTTAGTCGCAAAAATAGGATGGCCACACGGTGGAGGGGATGTTATGGCCCGGGCATGTATGGCTGCTGAAGGTACTGGCTCACTTATTGTCATTGATGATACAACTGCTGATGTTAGTAACATAATGAATTGGATACATCCTATCTGCTCAAGTTCAAACAAATGCCTCAAAACCCATTGGCCGACAGTTCATTCTAAAGCAAGACAATGATCCCAATCATACTGCTAAAACAACAAAGGAACTTTTCAAAGCTAAAAAATAGTCAATTCTTGAGTGGCCAAGTCAATCACCCAATCTGAACCCAATTGAGCATGCCTTTTATATGCTGAAGAGAAAACGGAAGGTGACCAGCCCCCAAAACAAGCATAAGCTAAAGGGTTACACAAAAAGCTGGAGAAACTCAGCGGGTGCAGCAGCATCTAAGGGACGAAGGAGATAGGCGACGTTTCGGGTCGAGACCCTTCTTCAGACTGGTAATTTCTTCGTAGGGAGGAGGAGAACTTCTTCAAAGTAGGCATACCTTGAGGAGATATCGCAGTGGAGTAGACAAAGTGTTAAAGAAGGAACTGCAGATGCTGGAGAATCGAGGGTTACACAAAAAGCTGGAGAAACTCAGCGGGTGCAGCAGCATCTAAGGGGCGAAGGACATAGGCGACGTTTCGGGTCGAGACCCTTCATCAGACTGGTCTCCAGTCTGAAGAAGGGTCTCGCCCCGAAACGTCGCCTATCTCCTTCGCCCCTTAGATGCTGCTGCACCCGCTGAGTTTCTCCAGCTTTTTGTGTAACCCTCGATTCTCCAGCATCTGCAGTTCCTTCTTTAACACAAAAGCATAAGCTAAAGATGGCTGCAATACAGGCCTGGCAGAGCATCACCAGAGAAGACACCCAACAACTGGTGTTGTCCGTGAATCGCAGACTTCAAGAGTCAAGTCAAAAGTGTTTTATTGTCATATGTCCCGAATGGGACAATGAAATTCTTACTTGCTGCAGCACAACAGACTATTTGAATATGTAAACATTATACATATCGGGGGAAGAGAAAAAAGACAAAGTTCAATAAATAACAAATATAGTGCAATAATAATATAGTCTTTTGCAGTTCAGAGTTCAGAGCTAATTTGTTGTTGTGTTTAATAGCCTGATGGCTGTAGGGAAGAAGCTGTTCCTGAAGTTACAGTTTTCAGGCTCCTGTACCTTCTTCTTGATGGCAATGGTGAGATGAGTGCGTGGCCAGGATGGTGTGGGTCCTTGCTGATTTTGGCTGCTTTTTTAAGGCAGTGACTACAATAAATCCCTTTGACAGTGGGGAGGTCAAAGCCGGTGATGGGCTGGGCAGTGGTCACAACTTTTTGTAGTCTTTTTCGCTCCTGGACGTTCAAGTTGCTGAACCAAGCAGTCATTGCATGCAAAGGACATGCAGCGCAAAAAACTAAATATGACTACTTTAATTTCCATGACATTGATGTGACCCGAACATTATGGTGCCCTGAAATGGGGGGACTTTGTATAAACACTGCTGTAATTTCCACATGGTGAAACCAAAACGTATAAACATGGCCTTTATTAAAATCTGACAATATGCACTTTAACCACATGTGATTTTATCTATTACAAATCTCAAATTGTGGAGTACAGAGGCAAATAAATAAATAATCGGTCGTTATCCCAAACATTATGGAGGGCACTGTATATAGTGAATATAGAGATGAGCAAAGTGTGATTCACTCTGTTTATATTGTAGAATGTCATGAAGTGTTTCGTCCGGAATGATTTTGATGCATAAAGATTCTTCAATTTTCACAGTAATCAGTGAAAAAAAACTTGTTTGTACATCTCTTACACTGCCTCTTTTCAAAGCCAACTCATCTCTGTAATATTGCAATTTATGAGTCACCGTTAAAGATGCTCTGATGACGGTCGCACTTCAGGTATCACATTTTAAGATGTAAAATATATTAAAAAAAGAGAGAAGAATGACATTTAATTCCTGTTCATCACTTCTGAACCAGAAAATTACAATATTATGCACACCACATAAATGCTCACCAGCAACGAAAACACAAACTGAATTCATGATTAACAAACAGATTCATTTTGAAGCACAAGGAATCCTAACTGAAAAACTAATGGTAGATTTAAATTGTTTTGTCTTCAGACTGCTCAACTACTTTGGCACAGTTCCACAGAAGTGACAGAATAATAACAGTGAATTTTCATACTGCAGCTTCAAACAAAAATTACTATTTAATTCACCATTTTATGCAAACAAATAAAAATAGTGAAGGATTTGTGGTGCACAAGATCATAACTAAATGACATTCCATGATCCATTTGTTCCATTAATTCTGAACAAATTTGTCCACACATAATAAATAATTCCCTGGAGCAAAAAATGTTATTGTTACATTTGCCAACTGAAGATAACTAATTCAAAACTTTTTTTTTAATAACTAACTTTGCAGGAACTGACATTGACTGCATTCCTTGTCATTGGTATATTGTGTAACTAGCTGCTACTTTGTGGTTGAAATGGATTTTGCCATTACAGTGAGGAAGGTGTACAGATGAAAGACTATTCTTTGTCGGAGGCATATGCTGGGAGGATCAGCTTAAGCATGATGGGCAGACTCTCATGTGGAGTCAGTTTATCAGAAACCGCGGGATTCTGAACTGTGAATTCTACACGTTATCAGTTGAAGGGCAGCATCTCTCCTCGGAGAATTATCGTCACTGAAATTGACTTTATGAGTGGGCCAAAACACAATTAGTGATATACATCTGGAGAAAGAATGGTTTGAAGAAAATATTGAGCAGGTGCAAGAGTGTGCAGTTACTTGCCAGCAAGGAATAGAGATGCCAAGCGAAAGTGGCATTTTATAACTAATATATCAAAAAATCTTAAGATATTCATGTCTAACCCCATAAGATATAGGTAGCTGCTAGCTGGAAATAAAACTAGATGAGACCTGTTGTAATAAAGTAATTATGAGGTAAATCAGTCAGATTAGGACTGCAATTTAATGTAGATTTTGGTTGTATCACATAATTTAGACATAACTACAGTTATGCAATGCAATGTATTTGACAGTTTTGACAAGAAAATTATAATCATTTTGATGTCAAAAAAGTAACATCGAGGATAGATTCTAAAATTTGGAAATAAATAATATTAAAATGTGAAATCTTTTGAACAGAATTGGGTTACAATGTTTGCTGCAAGATATTTTCATCTGAGGTACAAAAAATAGATTCTGCCACTTACTTCATGAAATCCTATTGACTAATTAACCCATCTATAATTTAAAATTGCCCTCAATTCTTTGGTTGCTCAATTGGCAACTGAATGGATTCATTATGAAGCACAAGGGTATTTAAGTGAAAAACAGCTGGCACAAGTTTTAAATTGTTTGCCAATTAGCACGTACAGTAAAGGTTAGAATGACAAAATAGAACAAATCTCTCAACAAAGGAAATACATGTGGGTTCTTCAACATTAACATGGTGATTCAATGTATTGAATTGCAATTTTAGAGACCACACATACTATTCAGAATTTAAAATTAAAGCTGTGATCACAGTTTCAATTGGGGTATTTACATTTTAAGTACATTGGAATCTTACATTGATTATTTTATTATTTGTTTTTTTACATGTGTTTCATGGGAATTGGGTTTCTATTATTTTTTTAACTCAAATTCCGGAAAGGTTAAGAAAGCTGCCCTCAGCTAGGGCTGCGATAAGTTTTAACAGTTGTTTCTTTGTGGTACATTCTGTTCTTAACAGCCCAATGTAAAATACATACTCATTGATTATTGAGAGAGCTTCTGTCCATTTTCTTCCAATTCCCATGTCCTACGCTTGTACCAATAGCAATAATGTGTACAAATGGCTTCTGATGCAGTAATATAATTTGTCAGCAACTATTTTTTACATGAAATGCAAGGGCTACTACAGTGTTTTGTACACGGTTTGTTCCTGCTACAGCTAATCATTTTGGATATGTTTCGCATTTATTTAGTGCTTCCAACATGGAAAACATCTGATGGATAAATATATTTGTGGGGTGAGTTGTTACGCAGCTCTTGTTTGCTAGCTTCATCAGCACTTTAACAGGTGTTATGGATTCCATTCAATTAAAGAATGACACACAGCTTTAAGGACAGACTAAAGTAAGAAACCTTATTGCAGACATTTATGAAATAACTAGTAATATAGGTTTAAAAAAATGGCATTTAGCTTCACAACAGTTACAATTTATCAATTATTTGATCAACTTAGAGGGACACATTATACAAATGCGTACATGGATGGATGGATATTTATGTATTTTTAACATGTTCCATGCTTATTGAGAGGGATTGTGCCTTGTTTGCATCCAATCTCCATGCCTACACTTGTCGCTGATCAATGAAGAGGATCTGAAGAGATTCTATTTTTCCTCTTGTTTAGGAAGGAACTGCAGATGCTGAAAAATCGAAGGTGGACAAAAATGCTGGAGAAACTCAGCGGGTGAGGCAGCATCTATGGAGCATAGGAAATAGGCAACGTTTTGGGTCGAAACTCTTCTTCAGACCCGAAATGTTGCCTATTTCCTTTGCTCCATAGATGCTGCCTCACCCGCTAAGTTTCTCCAGCATTTCTGTCTACCTTCTATTTATCCTCTTCTTCTGTAAGCATGTTAGAAGCTTATTTCCAAAAAACTATGGTAGGGAATGATAATGTCGTGCTGGACTTTTTCTTGGAAGTACATGCGCATATTTGTTGGTATAATTGCAGCCCTGCAAAATGCATTCATTTATGCGGACAATCCATTAAGTGTACTCCTGGATACTTTAATGAGATAGGGCAGATAATGAATTCATAAATGTCACTTGAGGAAAACACTATTAACCAAAGCTCTTCAATTACTGAAAATTGATGATTCTTCATACAATTTCTAGTTCTTTCCACCCAACCTTTAAAAGTATTCTGATGTTCAAAGTGATATGAAAAATAAATCAAAGATACTTTGGGAACTTTAATTATGTGGAAAGATTCCAAAAACAGAATTGTATTTATTTGGAGAGAAAAATCGTGAGAGGCTTTGATAATGTTGGTTTTAAAGGTTCTTTTTTTTTCCGAAAGGAAAAAAACACAAAACGAATTGAGAAACTTGATGAAGGAGGTGGAAATGGTATCCTGAGGGCAAAACATGAAAGACAGAATAAAAGCCAATTAAAAGCATCAGGCTTGTTTCATTGGGTGATTAAAAAATAAAATATGGTGCCTGCATTTCTTTAAACTCTAATAGTTTTCAGAGTTGCAGATGCTGGTATAAACCAAAGATAGATACAAAAAGCTGGAGTTGCTCAGCGGGTCAGCCAGCATCTCTGGAGAGAAGGAATGGGTAATGTTTCGGATTGAGACCCTTCTTTAGACTTGTCAGTGTCAATGGATTCTGAACCGAACAAAAATTATCCACACAGGTCACAGCTATTCAAGTACACATTTAAGTTCTGTTTAAATGTGATAAGTGTTTCCATCTCTACCACCCTTTCAAGCTGTGTGTTCAAGACCCATACCACCCACTGGGTGTAAATTCATTTCTTCACCTTTAATAATCCATCTATCAATTATCATGTCATTATGCTCCTGTTTTTTTGGTCCCCTCACTTAAAGGAAACAGGAAAGTGTCTATCTTCAACCTACTCCATTCCGAGGAAATCAATCTCGGCCTGACCAATCTTTCATCATCGCTAACATTACCCAGTCCTACCAAAATGTCATAAATCTCATCTGCACTCTCTACAGTGCATTACATCCTTTGTGTACCATGGTAATAACTAAATACAGCAATCAAGCAATAATCTAACTAGAGTCACTTTAATTCACCAACCCACTCCTCTGACCCCTCTGTCTGTGCCCTCCTGCCTAACCCAAGCTCTGGGACCAACACCTTATATCTTTTCTGAGCACCTCAAAGCCTTCAGGACTCAATATTGAATCTCTAACTTCAGGTAACTTGCTTTCAATACTCTTATCAAAATTGGTCACCTCTGAGACATTACATTATCTCTTTCTGTAAGTATAATAGACAATAGATAATAGACAATAGACAATAGGTGCAGGAGTAGGCGAATAGGCCCTTTGAGCCAGCATTGCCATTCAATGTGATCATGGCTGATCATCCCCAATCAGTACCCCGTTCCTGCCTTCTCCCCATATCCTCCAACTCCGCTATCTTTAAGAGCCCTAAAATCTTATAGCATCCTCCTCTTTCATTCTCTCTTGAAAGTATCCAGAGGACCAGCCTCCACTGCCCTCTGAGGCTGAGAATTCCACAGACTGCTGGACATCTGACTGCTGTACACATGCCTTGCTGTTAGCCACACATTACGCAGACAAGAAGCACAATCACCATCTTACTAC
This sequence comes from Raja brachyura, assembly GCA_963514005.1. Next base: position 34,160,671 of record OY740790.1, read on the forward strand.
TTGCGATAACCCATTTGACCTGCAGTCCCCATTACACAGATATCCTCTGTATCCTATCCATCCCTCCCCCTCACCAGTTACACCTTCTGTCCTACTTACACCTTTCTTGATTCTCTTTCATTTTCCCCATTTTTGATAAAGGGTCTTTGGCCAGAAACATAAGCTCTATTTCTTTTGCCACAGTTGCTACTTAACCTGGTGAGTATATCCAGATATACTGTCTCAGATATCTAGTATCGCCAGTTTTTTTTCAATTTCCCCACCATCAAGTTATATTTCTGGCACAACCTTCCATGGTGATATTCTATGTCTCAGCCAATAAAGGAGAGTATTTTACTTCGGAGTCACATGAGTGACTGCGTGAAGGAGGCCGTCAGCACGCCTGCGCGTCATTACGTGTAGCGCATTGCGCAACAGCTGACTGGCGGGCGCGGTGCTCCTTCCAGCGGTAACATAGAAACATAGAAAATAGGTGCAGGAGGAGGCTAGTCAGCCCTTCGAGCCAGCACCGCCATTCATTGTGATCATGGCTGATCATCCGCTATCAATAACCCTTGCCTGCCTTCTCCCCATATCCCTTGACTCCACTAGCCCCTAGAGCTCTATCCAACTCTCCCTTAAATCCATCCAGTGATTTGGCCTCCACTGCCCTCTGTGGGAGGGAATTCCATAAATTCCACGGGGTAAGTTCAAACCTGAAAGTAAGTTTTTCAACTTATTCCCAGGTTCTGTTTTTTCTTTTTCCTTGCAGGAATCTCTGTTACAGAGGTTTTCCTGCTGGATCTAATTTCGGGGTAAAGTCCAGACGGGTTGCGGTTATGGACTGCGGGAAATCCCGGTCTCGGACCATGGGGAAACCGGGACCACGGGGAACCGGCTACAGAGACCACAAAAGTGCGGGTAGCCGGCGGCCGTTGGGGTCACAACCCAAGTCACTGACAGTACAGTCAGTGGCTTCCAGACCGGCTGTGGTTCCCCAGAAAGGTGGTAAAACCAACAGTAAGCCGGTTAGGCCTGTGGAAGTCAGGCCAGGAGGGACCCCTCCGCAATACAGCGGCCAGCTGCTTCCAGACTGCTGTGGTTCCCCAGAAAGGGGGTAAAACTTTCTGGTTAGGCCTGTGGACTAGTGGAGTCAGGCCAGGAGAGTTCCCCTCCGACATACCTGGGTATGTCCTCGAACATTTAACGCAGATGCAGCATGGATAGCGCCCTCAGGCGTTTGTCCCACAAATGTGATGCTCAATCCTGATATAGGTCTGTAGGAGGGGCCATATCAGCGTAGGTATCCTAAGGGGCCTGCGGCAGCACCAGTTTCAGGGCTGCCTACGAATCTCCCTCTCTGTGGAGGGGAGTGTGAGTGGTCAGTGTGTAACTCACTTCAAAATTGAAAGTATGTCCATGGAACATACTGGAGCATATGCATATGGCTTCAAGGGAGTACTCGCAAATGAAGGTGTTGCTGCCGGAAGAGTTGGTCTCCAGCCGTTGGCAGAAAACCCAGAAGGGGCCAGACTTTCCCTCATGCTACAAGTGCCGGCAGTGAACAGTGCTATCAGGGTGACATTGGAGGGGGCATGAAATCCAGGAAATGAAACTAGCCACCGAATCTTCTCTTCAGGTAAGACTTGGCCAACAGGTAAGACCTGGATGAGGAAGCAAAAAGCTGTCGGACTACTCAAGGTGCCGACAACGAGCAAAGCTTAATCGTTTAGGCGACGACACACCCCACACCTCCATCAGCGGTAAGCGGTTCACTGAAGCTGGTGGCAGCATGAAAGCTAGGCAGACGTCTTTCAGGCCAAGGCCAAGGCCCAAGCCCGTGTCTTGGGTTAATTTAAGTTGATACCAACCAGAGTTATTGATTATTGGGATTTACCTTTAACTATTAATTTAACGGTGACTCCGCCCTGGGGCAAGAGATTGGAATTAATAGAAGCCTGTAACAACCTCATTGTTACGAAGCAGCCTTCTATTCATCAAGTGTAATTGCAATATAGTAGCTGTGATTTAGCTGTGCAATTTGGGCCTTTGCATTATCAGAATTTATAACGTGAAAAGGAGTAACCTCTCAAATACCATATAGGTCATTATTACCAGCTGAAGCTACCAAAGTCACAATGGTGGATGAACAGTATTCAGCATTACTCCAGTAATTTGCGGTCAGTAATCTTCAGTAATATTACAAACTAATGCTAGTGCTCAAAGATGGGAAATTACAAATGCCATCTCTAGTTATGGAGGCAGATGCGTTTTGCATGAGTTACCAATTCTTCAGTTATTGGTATCAACTACCTATAAACACTAGGTGCATTCTATTGGTTAAAGGTTATTGTGTGAATATGCATAATCTGCATGCTCAACTCCAAGTTGATACACAATGGTGGTGGCATAGTTAGTCACATGGGTGCAATCAAGTCAAAATATCCTGCAATAATTTACCTAACCTCATTTGAAGCTGTTGTATCATCACGTGAAATGAATGACAACATAGAATGGATGTTGGATTACAAAGTATTGACATTGTGGCTCAATGGAACACCGAATATCAATATGTTTGCATCCAGGCTCATTCACAAGTTGCAAAAATATGTGGCATAACAGTGACGAGATATACATTCTCGTTACACTGGGGTGAAATGTTCTTTTATGTCTTTCCTCCATTCTGGCTCATCAGTCGGGTCTTGCAATAAATCCAGCAAGATCCCGCTTCAGGCTTTTCGTACTGCCTGACTGGCCTATGCAGCCATGGTTCCCGCTAATGATGGGAATAATAATATAACCTTATATGGTTATTCTAAACATAAAACTTTGCTGGTTCAGCCTGTGACTCGGGAAACCAGCCACTGCATGATAAAATCAATTCATTGACTTGCTGACTCTGAGACGACTGTTCTTGCAGCTCGGGTTGTCAGACTGATCCATGTATGTGCTCACTGCAGAGTGCAGGGATAGCACCAAAAAAGCGGTACATTTCCTCTTCAGGAGATGGGTGGCGTTTTTGTTTAAATACACGTTACATATAATACAGCATGGATAACTGATGTCTTGGAGTTCATTTTCAAATGGGTCTTTGACAATAAATTAAGTTATAGTGCCATTAACTGTGCCAAACGTGCCTTCTCATCATATTTGCTGCAGCGAGTGGGACCCACTATGTTGGGTCTCACCTTCTGATATCCAGAATTAAAAAGGATATCTTTAACACAAGTTATCCCAGGCCCAGGTACACAGAACTATGGGATATTGATGTTGTGTTAACACTACTTCACCAGGGGGCACCCGCTATATCCTTATCTTTAGCCGGCTCTCATCAGGTAGTTATCCTCATGGCGCTGGTCTCAGCACAATGGGTCCAGTCACTACATAAATTGTGACTGGACAGGATGGTTACATCTGCAAATAACATAATATTTTATGTTTATGATTTAGTTAAGCAGAGCAAACCAGGGGCGTCAGGTCTCAAACTAGTTTTCATGGACCTTCAGTTGTGTGTGGTCACGCATTTAGAACAATACACCAAGGTCACCAAGAGCCTTAAAGGCTCTAAACTAGCAATGTTTGTTAGTTACAAAAAACCTCATAAGAAGGTATTAGTTCAGACCATCTCCAGGTGGTTAAAACGGGGTTTTGGCTTATGCAGGAGTAGATACTAATATCTTTAACTCTCACTCCATCAGGGCTGCTACTACAGCAGCAGCGAGGGTTATGTACATTCCACTGGACCACATCCTAGCGGCTGCAGGATGGTCAAACAAACATATTTTCTAAACATTTTATAATACCCATTGCCAGACCATTTGCCAACTCTATTTTAGATTCTGTTTTATAGTTTCCCCCTGGATGAGAGAGGTCACTATTATTTTAATTTCCTCAGTAAAGCATCAGCATGTTTAAAATGATGTCATGTCTGAATGAATTATTTACATTTCACTCATCATGGTCAACTGATGCAGTATGTGACGCATGGACTCATATCCATGGCAGGAAATCACAGAGCTTTAAAATCTTCACGTAGTCACTCATGTGACTCTGAAGTAAAATAGTGAGATTAAATGAGAACTTACCAGTTTGAAGTTTGATTTTTATTTTATGATGAGTTACGATGAGCGATTACGTGCCCTCCGCTCCCAACCCTCATATCATATAGGTCATCTGGTAGTTCTAGTCTTCTCTAATCTTACTATGTTCAGTTCAACAACTGTTATCTGTGATTTCACACCGCTGCTTTGAAGATTGACGCGCATGCAGGCTGACGGCCTTCTTCACGAAATACAATGGGATCTGGGGGTCCTTGTTCATCAGTCACTGAAAGTAAGCATGCAGGTACAGGCAGTGAAGAAAATGAATGTCATGTTGGCCTTCATAACCAGAGGAGTTGAGTATAGGAGCAAATAGGTCCTCCTGTAGTTGTACGAGGCCTTAGTGAGACCACACCTGGAGTACTGTGTGCAATTTGGGTCCCAAAACTTGAGGAAGGACATTCTTGCTATTGAGGGAGTGTTGTGTAGGTTCACAAGGTTAATTCCCAGCATGGCAGGACTGTCATATGTTGATAGATTGGAGCGGCAGGGCTTGCATACTCTGGAATTTAGAAGGATGAGGGGGCATCTTATTTAAACATAGAAGATTATTAAGGGTTTGGACATGCTAGAGGCAGGAAACATGTTCCCAATGTTGGAGGAGCCCAGAACCAGGGGCCATAGTTTAAGAATAAGTGATAAGCCATTTAAAACGGAGTGGAGGAAAAACATTTTCACACAGAGAGTTGTAAATGTGTGGAATTCTCCGCCTCAGAGGACAGTGGAGGCTGGTTCTCTAGATGCTTTCAAGAGAGAGTTAGATAGAGCTGTTAGGGATAGCGGAGTTAAGGGATATGGAAAGAAGGTAGGTACGGGGCACTGATTATGGATGATCAGCCATGATCACATTGAATGGCGGTGCTGGCTCGAAGGGCCGAATGGCCTACTCCTGTATTTATTGTCTATGGTCTATTGTCTATTGACCCTTTGGGTTCCTGTCACAAGGGTAGGCCTGGTCCCCCAATGCAATATTCCACCGTAACCCATAGCCTCCCACTGCGCAGGCCCGGCTCATTTCCCCTCAAACCCCAGCACTCCCCCCTCCTTTTCATCCTCCCTCTTCTTTCCCCTTTCCTCCTCCCATCCGCCAATCCCTCCCTCACCTCTCCCTCCCTCTCCTTTCCCATACCCACATTCACTACCTCCCTCCCTCCCTCCCTCCCTCCCTCCCTCCCTCCCTCCATGCCTCCTCCATACTCCTCTCATATGCCTCTATCCTCAACCTCCCCTTATTCCCTCCCCCCACTATTCCTCTTGACCTCCATCACAGCCCTCCTCTCCCTCTATTCCTCTCTCCCTAGCTCCCCTCCCCCCTCCTTTCCCTCTATTCCCCCTCCTCCCCCACTTTCCTTCCTCACCACCCCCGCTTTTTCCCTCTCCCACCCTACCCCCTCCCCTCTCAATCCATCCACTCTCCCTCATCACCTCCCCAGGATCTCGAGGGTGTAGCTCCTCCCTGCTGGAGCAGCAGCAGCCATTAGCCTCAGAGCCAACCTCACCACCCAGGCCCTTGGATCCTCGGCGTGGCCTTGAGCCCAAAGATGGAGCCCCAGCCTCAGCGTCAAGGCGGCGGATCCCCGTGGGCCCAGATCAGCAGTAAAATGGATGTAATGTTATCCGTGTTACCGTTGTGAAAAAAAGATAGCAATTTTGATTCTGGAAAGGCCCCAACTGCGCAGACATGGCTGAGGACCCACTGGGTGACCTTTGTGATGCTGGTAAAAATTTGCACGGGAGCTCTCTCCCAACTGCGCATGTACGGGTGGGGGCGCCATTTTAAAACGTTAATAACATTATAAAATATACCACCAATCTGAACAAAACATATTTATTTTACAGCATAGGACAATCGTGAGTAAGGAGAGGCAAATTCGTAGCGCTATCCTGTACCATTTTTATGCAAATAGAGGTATAATGCAAATCTGCAGACAACAAGTTGAGAGTTTTAGTTATACACATTCTTTCAGATACTAGACCAAGTTGGAACCGTTGGGTCCCTGTCACATGGGAAGCCTGGTCCCCCAACGCATCCTATTCCCCACTGCAATATTCGACCACTCACCCATAACGATCACGGGAGGCCTGGGCCCTCAATGCAACCCATTCTCCAACGCAATATTCCACCACACACCCATTCCCGCAACCCGTTACCACAACACAATATTCCACTACTCACCCATAGCCCCCAACTATGCAGGGGCTGCTCATTTTGCCTTATTTACCCTCCCTTATTTTAAACTTTAAAATAAATACATTTGCACCTTCTAGAGCTAGCAGGACTCAGTGTACTTGGATAGCAACAATGTTGTGAGCCAGGCTACAATCCCATTGTGACATGATAGCTGTAAGCACAGGGAAGAAGTTTTTCTCAAATTGGGGTTTTGGAAATCTAAAATTCTCAATAACTTGTGAAATATTACATCAATCTGAATGAAACTTGACACGCTATTTAGTGCTATTGTGTATCATTTTGGCATAGGTCCATGGGCAAACACACATAGATACAAACAAACAAGATGAGAGTTTTAGTGATATAATAGCCCAAGTGGGACCCGTTGGGCCCCATTTCCCCAACGCAATAACCCACCACTCACCCACCAACCTTGCTCTGTTTCCGCCCCTCCCTTCCCTCTTCCCTCCCCCCTCCCCTCCTCCATTACCTCGCCATCCCTCTTTCAACCCTTATCCTCCTGCATTCTCCCTCCTCCCCCAGCACTCCCTCCCCTCGTCTTCACCCTCCCTCTATCTCTCTCTGTCTCTCCCTGTCTCTTTCTCTCTGTCTGTATGCCTACCTCTCTTTCTCTGTCTCTCTCTGTCTCTCTCTATCTCTCTCTGGCTCTCTGTCTCTCTCTGACTCTCTCTCCCTCTGCCCCTGTCTATCTCTCTTTCTCTGTCTCTCTGTGTCTCTCTCTGTCTCTCTATCTTTCTGTCTCTCTCTCTGTCTGTATCTCTGTCTGTATCACTCTCTCTCACTCTCTTCCTGTCTCTCTCTCTGTCCCTCTCTCTCTGTCCATCTCCCTCTCTGTCTGTGTCTGCCTCTGTCTCTCTGACTCTGTGTCTCTGTCCCTCTGTCTCTCTCTCTCTCTCTCGATCTCTTTCTCTCAGGAATGTCGTCACTCCAGACCTCGCTGCAAGCTCAGGGCCGCATTACAGTCTGGAAAAGCCTCGTGGAGGACCCATGGAGTGTCCTTTTGATGCCAGTCAAGTAAACACGGGAGGGACGGGGCAAGTGGGCCACAGTTTTATTTTTTAATTTTAAAATGTCAATAATATTCCCCTATTCCACCACCCCACAATGAAAAGTGGAGACAGGCGCCCCCCCCCCCCCCCCCCCCACTAAGGTAATCACCCCATCACCTCCCCCAATACAAATTCTGGAATTTACGGAGGCAAAATCATCCCCACGTTGTGGGGGGTGGGGGGGGGGGGGTTGTATTATAGTAAATTAAACCTCTCCCCTATTCCAGCCCCCACCCAATGAAAACCCACACTTTGGGGGTGAAATGAAGACCACCCCCCCCCCACCCATCCCATCCCCCCCCACATCAAAATTTGGTTTTGTAAATGAAACCTCTGTCCTATTCCACCCCCACCACAATGAGACGGTGAGCTCCCTTCCCACACAAATAAATCACCTTTTTTTGAGTAAATGAAACCTCTCCCCTATTCCACCCCCCACAAGAAATCTTGTTTATTTAAATGAGATGAGCGATCCCAGATTTGCTGCTAAATGAGATTCCATTGTGATGTACTCATTCCCCTAATGCAACTTGTTCCCCCAACACAATATTCCACCACTTTCCCATAGCCCCAACTGTGCAGGCATGGCTCTTGCAATTCCCCTCCCTTGTCTTCACCCTCCATCCCCTCTCCTCCACTCCCTCCCTCACCTCTCCTTCCCTCTCCTTTTCCCTATCCTCAGTCACTCCCTCCCTCACCTCTCCCCTTTCACACTCCCCACTAAACAAAATGTTTCAATAACATTTCTTCTTGTCCCCGCCTCCAATCCCCACCTCTCCTTACAAACATTTGCTGCCAAACGAGATCCCATTGTGATGTCATTGTCGGACATGGCAGCTTATGTAAATGAGATCCCATTGAGATTGGAGAACTAAGATCCCATTGTGACATCATAGCTACAAACTGCCAGAATCTCCCATCAACTGTCAAGGGCCTGTCCCCCTTAGGCCATTTTTTGGGCAACTGTCGGCAACTGTCACAGTCGTAGCAGGTCGCCGAAAAAGCAGCAACTGGACCCCCTCTACGACAATGTCTACCACAAGCTACGACAACCGACCACTGATTCGACGTCAAGCTACGGCAAGCTACTGACAACCGGCGATCCATTATGACATCCACCTATGACCACACCTACGACAACCTACGACCACACAGGTTGCAACCTACGACAATCAAAGTCAAACTACGTCCACCCGCGACAAGCTACGACCAGCAATGACTCTGTCGGCGACAACTGAAGACAACTGGACAATTCAGTTGCCGGTACCTGTCGCAGGTTGACATAGGTAGTCGCCAATGTAATTCACTGAAGTCAGTACCCGGCGACAACCGGCGGGAGCTCCGAAAAGCGGTCTCCCACCAGGGACCTGCGAACTCCCGATGTTACCGATGCGGCCGGAAGCGCCGAAGTCAGGTTGCAGCCGCGTGCCACCACAGTTCCTCCCGCTCCGAAGTCAGCCATTCCGCGATGGCAGGTCCACAGGCTTGGCGAATGGAGCCCTTAGGTTGGTCCCAGCCAGAGGCCGCGCCAGCTCCACAATGTTAGACTCAACAACATCGGAGACCCGACAGGAAAATAGTCGGGTCTCCGAAGAGGGAAGAGATTAAAAGGTTTCCACCCCCATCCCCACTCCCCACATATACACAGCAAAAAAAAAAACTGGAATCAAAACATACATTTAACAAGACAAAAATTAAAAAAAGACAGACAGACAGACAGACTGCAGTAGTGCTCTCATGTACCGTTTTGACATGGGTCCAGGATCACATGGCCAAACATGCATAGATAGATACAAACAGGATGAGGGAGATAGATAGATAGATAGATAGATAGATAGATAGATAGATAGATAGATAGATAGATAGATAGATAGATAGATAGATAGATAGATAGATAGATAGATAGATAGATAGATAGATAGATAGATAGATAGATAGATAGATAGATAGATAGAATAATGTATGGTTACAAATATATATATGTACAAACAGTATCAGTAGTGCAATTATACTAGGGGAAGGAGTGTCCGGGGGTGGTGACTGGCAATCACCGAGGTACAGAGTTAAGTATTGTAACAGCCGCAGGGAAGAAGCTGTTCCTGGACCTGCTGGTCCGGCAACGGAGGGACCTCCCGGATGGGAGGAGTGTAAGCATTCTGTGGTGGGGTGAGACCAGTCCTTGAAGATGCTGCGCGCCTTTGCAGACATCGCTTGCTATGGACAGACTCAATGGAGGGGAGTGAGGAACAGGTGATGCGTTGGGCAGTTTTCACCACCATTTGCAGTGCTTTCCAGTCGGAGACAGAGCAGTTGCCATACCATACTGTGATACAGTTGGTAAAGATGCTCTCGATGGTGTAGCGGTAGAATTTCACCAGAATCTGAGGAAACAGACGGACCTTCTTTAGTCTCCTCAGGAAGAAGAGACACTGGTGAGCCTTCTTGACCAGTGTAGAGGTATTGTGGGTCCAAGAGAGGTCATCAGAGATGTTGACCCCCAGAAACCTGAAGCTGCACACACGTTCCACCTCCGTCCCGTTAATATGGATGGGGGTGTGCGTGCAGCCCCTAGACCTTCTATAGTCCACAATGAGCTCCTTGGTCTTCTTGGAGTTAAGGGCCAGGTTGTTGTCGGTGCACCATGCTGCTAGGAGCTGAACCTCCTCCCTGTAGGCCGACTCATCGTTGTCGCTGATGAGGCCAATCACCGTTGTATCATCTGCATACTTGATGATGGTGTTAGAACCATGTTCAGGTGTGCAGTCATATGTGAAGAGGGAGTAGAGGAGGGGGCTCAGTACACAGCCCTGTGGAATGCCGGTGTTCAGGGTGAGGGTTGAAGAGGTGTGGTTGTCCAACCTAATAGACTGTGGTCTGTTAGTCAGGAAGTTCAGTATCCAGTTGCAGAGGGAGGGGTTGATGCCCAGGTCGCCGAGTTTGGTGATCAATTTTGAGGGGATAATGGTGTTAAATGCTGAGCTAAAGTCAATGAACAGCATTCTCACGTAGGTGTCTCTGTTATCGAGGTGGGAGAGGGTGGAGTGGAGTGCCGTTGAGATGACATCCTCCGTACTCCTATTCTTGTGGTAATCAAACTGATAGGGGTCCAGTGTGGGAGGTAGGCAGCCTTTGAGGTGTGCCAGGACCAGCCTCTCGAAGCACTTGGTGATGATGGGAGTAAGTGCAACTGGGCGGAAGTCATTGAGGCTCGCCGCAGTGGAGTGTTTTGGCACCGGCACGATGGAGGTGGTTTTAAGGCACATGGGGACAACTGCTTGGGCAAGTGACAGATGTCATTCCTGACGTCTGTCAGCTGCGCAGCACAGGTCTTGAGGACGCGACCGGCAATGCCGTCAGGGCCAGCAGCCTTACGTGCATTAATCCTACTCAGTGCTAGATACACGTCATAGTGTGAGGGGCTGGTGATCAGCAGGGAGCACAGCCTTGATGGCCATCTCTTGGTTGTCCCTGTCAAAGCGGCCATAAAAGAGGTTAAGCTCCTCAAGGAAGGATGAGTCGCTGGATGTGGGGGTGGTGTAGGTGGATCTGAAGTCCGTGATGGCATGGATGCCTTGCCACATGCGTCGGGGGTCGGAGTTGTTGTTGAAGTGCTCCTCAATCCTAAGCTTGTAGCTATGCTTGGCCTTCTTGATGCCCCCCTTAAGGTTAGCCCTGGATGAACTGTAGGCTCGAGCATCGCCTGACCTGATATCTGATATTTTGCACTTTTCTGCCAATGTATCGCCTGTGGAATATTTAAGGAGAAAGGTGAAACTCAAAACCTATATAATCCAATACCTGTACTTCAATGTAAAGCCTTCGTGAGAAAATACAAAAATCTCTTAACTGGCCCCGTGATCAAACCTAAATTAGTATGGCTACTACCTACATAGCAGCTCTCCTCCAGTAAGTTGGAACAGCCAATTGGGCAAGCGTAAGTATTGAGACTTGTGTATTCAGGAGAAGGTCACCAAGTTGAAATTGAAGAAGATGTACCAGTATGTTGGTGGCTCCTGGTTCGGGCTCTGCATAACTAAAGAGCATACACTATAGGATCTTCATTATTGCCAGATCTAAATGCTGGAATTTTATACAATAATACTGTGGCAGTACAAGGTAATCATCCCCTTTGTATTTCTCACCTCCACCCATGTAGACTTACTGGATGATCCATCAAGAATGTCATCTCAGACTAACTCTGTGACATTCCCCTTAATTAATAAAACAACATCCCCCTCCTCTTATTCACCATTCTACGTTCAACATAGTTTTTTAACCCTGTGCGATACGTACAATATTGTTAAACCACTGGTGATAATTAATGTTAACCAACTTAATTAAAGCTGATAACAGGGAGAGCCTTGCTCAAAATGTTTAAATGCCTCCGTTGATCTGGGACTTTAGAGAAAGGTCAGTAAACACTAACAGATTTTGCTCCAAAAGGTGTAATCAAATGTCAGAGAATAAGATGAAGCACACCAGTATTTAGGAACATTCAGAAGTTCTGAGTTAGATCAGTTGCAGATTTACAGAACCAGGGTACATCTGGGGAAATATCTATGGGAGTGGAAGATTGCAAGTGAGGTTAATTGCAAGTGAGAACAATTTCTCAAAATCTTTGAGAAGTGGTCTCAAAGGGTGGGTCAACCATTTTTACGAATGCTGGTGACGTACAAATAAAAAGAAAATCTCACAGGAGCTGCGGACACCCCAGCTAACATTCTCCATCACAGGTTATTCCTGTCCTGCACGTCAGCATCAGTTGGACAGCTCTGTGCCTGACTTCCTGCTGTCCTGCACCAGTTATATATAGAATGTTACCTAAAACATATGCTAACTTTGTGGGACAATTGCTTGCAGAAATGGTTGGAGTTATCTTGGCCATTACCTGTTCACCGCTGACAATCATTTGGACATGCTTTTCCTCCTGCAATAAAATGCAATGCATGAAATGCAGTAAGTGAAGTGTTTCGGAGAACTATTAAGAATAACAGGTTGCTAAGTCTTCACATGTATCTTTGTCAGCAGGCCTGCTGTTATAATCTAGATTTAAAGCTGAAACCAACTCTTTGTACATGTCATTTGTCAGAATATTCTTAAATTGATCTGCAGATATAGGAAGGTTAATACTGTTCTGTCGGAACACTCCAACTAGAATTGCTGAAGTTTAGTGCAAGGTTGTTCTGCCTTGGTGAATGGAATTAATTTATTTTAAAAAGCCATGCAATAATAATTGGGTATGTTGATTAGCATGAGCTCATTCCCTGTGTTAATAGTGTACATGTGGTTAGGCAATTTGGCATAAGTAATGTCATCATATCACATCACTTGATATCAACATTTATCCATACTGAGAAGCGATTGGACACGTGCTCATGCAATGAGTAGATTCAAGGTTGAGTGCAGCTTGTTTCATTGAAGATCAAAAGGCAAGATCTTACTTGGGCCACTGCTATATTGTCAGAGACAACCATTTTACCTAAGTTTTCATTGTTAGTAACTACACTGCCCCATCCCAAAACCAATGTTATATCTGCCAAAATCATCCGTCCCATAGTCCTTCAATCTACCACAACACCACCACTGCATCTTCACTCATAGAACTTTCTCCACTCTCCAACATTTCAGGAAATTATGTTAAAAGGCTTTGTGCATGTTTGCACTAGTCCTATATTATTTTGCACATTGCTTGGAACTTGTTTGCAATGGTGGCCTCACAAATAATGGAGCAGCATTCTTCATAAAAATGTGACATTTACTTATTTATCCTACTAGCACCAAACAACTGTTTATGCAGTCAGCAGCATATTTTACGTCTTTGGCTGTTAATCACCATGGCATAGGAAATTAAGTATTCTGTAATCTCTTCACTACTCTGCAGGTAAATGTAGGTTGCAGTGAGATTTCACAAAATGTTAAATATCCAAGTAACCACCAGCACAATACTCCATAGAGCCAAACCACATCTCCTGCTTTCTGCTCGTAATCTACGCTACATGGGATCCAACATTCTGACGTTCTCACTGCTGCTCGTGTGTCAGAAAACTTGTCCCAATATCTAAACGGCTCAGCTGAAGTAACTCATCTCCTCTACTCACCTCACACTGCTCAGCACATATTTGGAACAATTTGGAGTTTTGAATAATGTTTCAAAATAAAATTAACAAAATGCTAAAAATCAAAAACAATAAATTGATTCGATATTACATAAAATATTTGTAATTAATTGAAATATGAACTAAAACTTGAATCATTTACCATTACCTTACAGCCAGTGAGGTTGAAAGATGCAGATGCCTGAAATGATTGACATGCACACTCTAGTTGGCTACCACTTCAGTCCAATGCAACCTGGCCATTAGTTTAGTTTAATTTAAGGCACAGCAGGGAAACAGGCCCTTCGGCCCACCGTATCTGGACTGACCAGCAATCACTGCCCTGCACATTGACACTATCTTACACACACTAGGGACAATTTATACTTATACCAAGCCAATTTACCTACAAACCTGTACTTCTTTGGAGTGTGGGAGGAAACTGAAGATCTCAGAGAAAACCTTCATGGTCACGGAGAGAACATATACACTCTGCACAGACAGCACCCATAATCGGGATCAAACCCAGGTCTTCGGTGCTGCAAGCGCTGCAAGGCAGCAACTCAACCGCTGTGCCACCATGCCACCTGCTATTGTGTTTGGTGACATTGGTTGAGAGCTGAGTGTTGCACCAAAAATAAAAGCATCATGAGTATTCTTCTAACCAGAGACTCAGGTAACCAAAACCCTCAGTTTATGTAATATGAAGAAACTGCAGATGCTAGTTTATAACAAAATGCTGGAGTAACTCAGTTGATTAGGCAGCATCTCTGGGAAAAATTATAGAGGGGTGGGGGAACTGGAAGCGGCAAAAAAACAGGACAAACCAGTGAAGGTGTGATCGCTGGAGGGATACATCATTGCGAACAGGTTAACTGACTTTTAGTGGAGGAAGAGGTGTGGGGAGATAGGGAAGTGAGAGAGGAGGGGCAGGGAGGTGTATGTAGAAGTAACGTTAAATTAGAGAATTCAATGTTCATACTGCAGGGATGTAAGCTACACAAGCAACATATGAGGTGCTGTTCTTCCAATTTGTGTGTGGCCTCATAGTTAGAAACCAGGAGATGGAGTAGACCTTGGCAGACTGAGCGTGTTTTCAGCAAAATGGTTGCTGAGTCTACACTTTGACTCACCAATGTAAAGTAGCCCACATCAGGAACACCAGGTGCAGTAGATGAAGTTAGAGGAAGTGTATTTAAACCTCTGTATCACCTGCAAGGACTGTGTCGGGGTCCCTGGATGAAGTTGAGAGACGAGGTATAAGGACATGTGTTGCATTTTCAGCAATTGCAGGGCTAGGCACCTGGGGAGGCTGTAATTTGGGTGGGAAGGGATGAATGAACCAAGGAGTTGCAGAGGGAGCGGTCCCTGCGGAATGCAAAAAGGGATGGAGATGGGAAGGTATGATTACTGGTTTGATCACGCGGCTGGTGTCTTGGGGAGGGGGTAGTTTGGGGTGAATGGGATGAGTGAATTTCAGTTTTTAGGCCCCTTGCCACTCAACTTTACCATGGACGTCCAGTCGCTCTACATCTCCATCAACCCACTGGGAAGGACCTTCAAGATCCTCCATTTTTTCTGGAATAGAGACCCAACTAATTTCTCTCTGCTAACACCTCCTCCAGCTAACGGAACTTGTCTACACCCTCAACAACCTCTCTTTTGACTCCTGTCACTTTCTCCAAGGTAAAGGTGTAGCCATGGGCATGCGCATGGGCCTCAGCTATGCCTGCCTTTTTGTTCGTTATGTCGAACAGTCCTTGTTCCAGGCTGGTCCTATTTCCCAACTCTTTCTCCACTAGTTTGACGACTGCATCAGGGCTGCCTCCTGCACCCATACAAAGCTTATAGACTTCATTAACTTTGCCACTTATCTCCACCCTGCATTCAAATTTACCTAGACCATCTCTGACATCTCTCTCCCATTTCTTGATCCCTCTGTCTCCATCACAGGAGTCAGACTATCAACTGACATCTACTACAAATCCACTGACTCCCACAGTTATCTTGACTACACTTCCTCCCACCCTGCCGCTTGCAAAGATGCTATCGCCGTTTCCCAATTAGTAAGATAGCTGAATGATGACTATGCCGCCCTTCTTGACTTATGTAACTGATCGTAACCCTCAAATGGTTAAACTATTTTGCTGTTATATCTACATTAGCATGGTTTACAGTGCTTCTAAGACCTGGGCCTTGTTTCATTTTAACTTCTGTTTTTTTTTATATTAATAGGAAGTTCACTTATTTTGAAGTGAGGCTGACCAAAATGCTCCACTGCAGCATTTAGTGTCCCTCCTCAGTCTGATATCTTTGCCTGTGGCTTTAATTGCTGAAGAACGTCATGTGATCACATATTTGCGCTGAAGGTTGTTTTGCCCATTTTATCCTAATTTATTTTGTCCTATTATTATTGTTTCTTTATTATGATTCCATAATTTTGCTGTGTTAGAGAGAACCTGAATACAAAATAAGAACGTCAATGCTACAGTTTGCTACAATTTATTTGAACATTTGTCTTCTTGTCCTACTTTTGCAGCTCAATTGAAAGTGCTGCTCTAGTGAAAATGCGATGCTCACCCCCCCCCCCCCCCCCGTATTTGTGATAATTACACTGCTGAGCATGGTGTAAACAAGTATTTGAATGAGTGGCCATGCTTAGAATTATACATTATCTGAAAGACAAAATTCACACTGTGTTCCTCAGAAAGGAACACGCTAACAGAGCATTACAAAATAACACAGCAATATCAGACTAACATTTTCACGTGTCTGTGACTACATAATCTGTATCAAAACTCCACATATTTTGAACATTACAGATTCCTAATTAATTTTAAAATGGCACTTGAACAATCTATGTGGCTCCCTCCATACAATCACTCTATTTGTCAGGGGAAGAGTGCATTGCCAGCACAAGTGTGCCTGGTATACATTGCTGATTTGATGACACCTATGCCATTTTGGAGACTTTAACTAATATTCTCAGTTCACCTCACTCTGCTGAATACACATTTGGTACAGGGAAAGAGTTGCATTTCAATTTATAAAGATCAACAACCAATTGCAGGTTGATTGCTGATTGATTTTTACTGGCCTGTATTCTGATTTTTATATTTGGTTGGCACCTTTGGAAGTGCTTTAATATTGTTAAAGTCTACAGATAGCCATGTGCCAGATGCTGAAGGGTCCCTCTCCCCTGACTATATCTCCCATTTCCCTTTCCCCTGACTCTCAGTCTGAAGAAGGGTCTCTACCCGAAACGTCATCTATTCTTTTTATCCAGAGATGCTGTCTGACCCGCTGAGTTACTCCAGATTTATGTGTCTATCTTGAGTTTTTCCGGCTGTTTGCAGAGACTGGGAGCATTTGTTTGGAGCATTGTATGACCGGATACCAGCAGAGCAGGGTCTGTTTTAGTGAAAGGACGCAGGAGAAGACCATGAAGAACATCCTCTATAAAAGATGGAAATCTCTTTTAGTGAGTGTTGCATAACATGTTTGGATGAAACATATCTCACATTTGAATATATGACTGTGTGTACATACTGTAAGATGTTGCTGTAAGCCTTGGAGCAATGCTAAGTGTGTGCGAATATGGTGAAGTATATGAAGATGAGGCACCAGATCTCCCTGATTGATAGAGAGAGTTGGTAGATGAGTGATGGGAACATGGTGATTTGAGGAATTATACGACTGATTGTACATTTGGTAGACAAAAATGCTGGAGAAATTCAGCGGGTGAGGCAGCATCTATGGAGCAAAGGAATAGGTGATGTTTCGGGTCGAGACCCTATATGAAGATACATGCATACATATACCTTGGCATACATCAAGACCTAAATAGTTTTAATTATTGCATACCGGTGCTTGTGGGTTGACTCTTGGGAATGACTGCAGTTACCTTTTCCCATTCCTTTGTAATGTTTCCAAATGGCCTCCTTGGAATGAGCATATTTCCCGTATTCTCTATCTACTCCACCAAGTTCTCCACTGCAGTTTTGAAAAATCACAGTCCAATCCGTCAAGAATTTATGCCATTCTTGAACAACTCCAAAATTAGAAGATGTTCTGGAATGCCTACCAGTCTATGCAATAGTCAAAATATACCCCATTAAGAGGAGCAGGTGTGACGAACAATGCAGGCTAGTAAGTACCTAGTGCTAGCCATTCACGATGCTGGGCATCCTGTTGAGTCAATAAGATGAACAGTGCAATTAATTGTGGCAGCATGCAACAACCATGAAAATGAGTACGCAGCATGAAGCCGGTGCGTTGCTTTGATCAGAAGCAACAGGTTAATTGCAAAGTACGGTCTTTGCACCTATTTTTGGTGGCTGGTTAATCTTTCTCTCATCAGTTGGAAGCTATATTTTGTAATACAAAACTATTTCATTTTGCTTTTAATATAATTTACAGTAAGGACAAGTTTTGTTGCAGATTTGGCAGAGCTAATGTCCTCTGCCTAAAATTCTGACGTTTAGATTGTGCAGGTCAAGTTATTTCTACTTTTATAGCTCCTCTGAAAAGGTTGGATAGTTTTAATGTTAAGCCTCCAAATTTCTTTCACCTTCATTCTGAACTATTTCAGCAATGTTTATAAATAATGCACGTTGTCCATTTATCACTTGTATGTGCTATATTTTACTTTTATCTGCACTAAATTTTCTTTTTCTCGTTTACAATTATCTTTGATTTAATTCATTCTGATATCTCCCTTGACTTCCCCACAATTCCCAAATTTGGAATTGTTTGGAAAGTTGACTAAAACGGCGGTGAGCTTCTGAAACTATGTAACCCAAGTGCAAACACTGACACAACACATGAGCCTGCTATCCTCCCATCAGCTGAGTTTGCACAATTGTAAATCTTCCAATGGGAACATCCTGGATGAAACCTGCTCCAATTTCAGCACCTCCACACTCATTCCACACATAAATTCCATCACAATGGGAATCAAAACAAGCCCTGCAGCAATACATCCAATTAAAATCAAACAATTAAAAACTAATTAAACAAACATTAAAGCTTAGATGAAACATTGCAACCTTTCTCAATTGAAATTGGTGGAGTACTCTTTCCATGAAATTTAACCAAGCAAAGGTTGAACAGCCAAATTCCCCTACATAAACTGTGACAAATAGTGCATGTAATTGTTTGAATGTTTGGGACCTTTATAGTGTTCACTCACAGATGTGACAAAATCCCAAATATCCGAGTACTCAAGTTAGTACATTCATGCAATTCATGCAGAGTTTTAACCTGCTTTTACCTTTAACTATCTCACTATTGAATCCCTTTGTTATCAGTGCCTTAATAGACTCAAAGCTAGTCTTTCCAACACTGTGGGGATATCACCAAATAATATTGGAGATTTCTTTGCTTTATGTGGTTTTAGCTTAATCATGACTTCCAGGACATTTATATAAATTAAATGAAATTGCCTCAGTGGATCTCAGGGGACACTGATTGTTTATGTCCCCATTATTTTGAAAATGCACCTTTTTTATTTATAAAACTAAATAGCACGCATGGTAAGTTATTACAAGTACGATTTTATCAACAAGCTGGATAGTTTGATTCCATTATAATTAGCCATGGGTGCCTCAGGTCTTACATTTCAGGTTCATATAAGGAAGTCTACCATCATATTTGCACTGGTAGATCTACTTTGGGAACCCTGTTCAATCTAAAGGGAATATAAAATAGAGAATGTGGACACAAGCAACCTAAGATGCTGGAATCTTGAGCAAAAGATAAAGTGCTGGAGGAACAGCAGGTCAGGCAACATCTGTGAAGGTAATGGACAGACAATGTTTTGGGTCGGGACTCTTCTTCAGATGATGAGGGCAATTATTCACAGATGCGCCTGCTCTGCCAATTTTTTTCAGAAAACAAGTGCAACTCTGTTTCATCCATAAGAGGTGTTAAAGAAGGAACTGCAGATGCTGGAAAATCGAGGGTACGCAAAATGCTGGAGAAACGGGTGCAGCAGCATCTATGGAGCAAAGGAGATAGGTAACGTTTCGGGCCAAAACCTTTCTTCAGACTGATAGGGGGTGGGGGGAGGCGGGGGGAAGAAAGGAAAAAGGAGGAGGAGGAGCCCGAGGGCTGAGGGAGAGGTGGGAAATGGAGGAAACAGCTAGGGTCAACAGAAATGAGAGAATTCGATAGGTAACAGGTTCTCCTCCGTACCCCGCAACACATCCCTCTCTCCTCATCCCCCCACTCGCAACAAGGGCAGAGTCCCCTTGGTCCTCAAATACACCTGGAGCATTTCCGACACTTCCCTACCATTCCATCTCCATCGCAGGGGATACACTCCTGACCGACATCCATTATAAACCCACTAACTCCCATGGCTACCTGGACTACTCTTCCTCCCACCCTGCTTCCTGTAAGGACTCCATCCCCTATTCCCAATTCCTCCGTCTACGCCACATCTGCTCCCAGGATGAGGTGTTCCACACCAGGGCATCACAAATGTCCTCATTCTTCAGAGAACGGGGATTCCCCTCCCCCACTATAGTTGAGGCTCGCACCAGGGTCTCCTCCGTACCTTGCAACACTGCCCTCTCTCCCCACCCCCCCCACTCGCAACAAGGGCCCCTTGGTCCTCACCTTTCACCCCGCCAACCTGCACATACAACAGATAGTCCTCCGCCAGTTTCGTCAGTCAAGTCAAGTCAAACAAACTGTATTGTCATTTAGAAATACATTGATATATGCAGTTCCAAACAAAATTCCGTTGCATTTGGCTCCCTGTGCAACACGATAAATTAACAGAAGGATAGGCATGGATAAAATGAATAAAAAGGATAAAAGGATAAATAGACAATGGTGGCAGCCCATTACATGGCATTCAGGAGTCTGATGGCTCGTGGGAAGAAGCTGTTGCAGAACCTTGATGTTCTGCTCCTTATGCTACAATATCTTTTTCCCGAGGGCAGCAGAGTGAACAGACCGTGATGGAGATGTGTGGGGTCTTTTATAATACTGCTGGCCTTAGACACGCAACGTTTGGTCGCAATATCCCCGATTGAGGGGAGAGATGATTTTTTCCGCTGTCCTCACCACTCTCTGCACAGACTTCCAGTCGGAGGCTCTACAGTCCCCAAACCAGACAGAGATACAGCTGGTCAGAATACTCTCCATGGTGCCCCTGTAGAAAGTAGTGAGGATGGGATGGGGGAGGTGAGCTCTTCTCATCCGGCGCAGAAAGTGCAACCGCTGCTGCGCTCTCTTAACTGTTGATGAGATGTTATTCGACCAGGTCAGACTGTTAGTGATCTGCACCCCCAGGAACTTTGTGCTACTGACCACCTCCACATCGCTGTCATTGATGTGAAGTGGTTCGCCACCTCCAACGTGACCCCTCCACTCGCCACATCTTCCCAACTCCCCCCATGTCTGCCTTCTGCAAAGACTGCTCCCTCCGCAACTCCCTTGTCAATTCTTCCCTTCCCGAGCACTTTCCCTTGTCTCTTTACCTCCCCCCTCCACTCCTTTCAAGGACCCAAACAGTACTTCCAGGTCTGACAGAAGTTCACCTGTACCTCCTCCAACCTCATCTATTGCATCGGCTGCTCCAGATGCCAGCTGATCTATATCGGTGAGACCAAGCGGAGGCTTGGCGATCGTTTCGCCGAACACCTCCGCTCGGTCCGCAATAACCAACCCGACCTCCCGGTGGCTCAGCACTTTAACTCCCCTCCCATTCCGTATCTGACCTCTCTGTCCTGGACCTCCTCCATGGCCAGAGTGAGCAACACCGCAAATTGGAGGAACAGCACCTCATATTCCGCTTGGGGAGTCTGCATCCTCTTGGCATGAACATTGAATTCTCTCAATTCTGTTGACCCTTGCTGTCTCCTCCCCTTCCCACCTCTCCCTCAGCCCTCGTGCTCCTCCTCCTCCTTTTTCCTTTCTTCCCCCCCGCCTCCCCCCACCCCCTATCAGTCTGAACAAGGGTTTTGGCCCGAAACGTTACCTATCTCCTTTGCTCCATAGATGCTGCTGCTGCACCCGCTGAGTTTCTCCAGCATTTTGTGTAACCCTCATCCATAAGAGGGTTCATGCCACACTTGGAGTTGTATTGTCCAAGATGCTCTGTTTTCTCTCCAGTTTCCAGCAACAAGTTTATCTCACCAGCACTCAGGACATAAAAATAAGAGAGAATAAATATTGTCTGTGTCAGCAATGTTATCAACCTTGAAACTAGAATGTTAAAACAATGGATAGTGATGGCAATGTGCTGAGATGTGCACTTGCCCAGTTCTGCAGTGTCTCGGCATGACATGAATTATTGACCATTCCTGGATAATCAGTTCATGGAGACAGCATAGAAATATAGAATATAGAAAAATAGGTGCAGAAGTAGGCCATTTGGCCCTTCGAGCCAGCACCACCATTCCATATGATCATGGCTGATCACCTAAAACCAGTACCCCGTTCCTGCTTTTTCCCCATATCCCTTGATTTCATTAGTCCTAAGAGCTAAATCTAACTCCCTCTTAAAAACGTGATGCATAATTGGACGAAGATGGACAGTTTGAAGTTTGGAATGCAGGAGTCTATAGAAGTGAGATAAACTACCCAGTTACATTGTTCCGCTGGAGTTGCTAGGGAGGGAAGTCCTTGAGTTCACTTGAAAAAATATCGTTATGGAATCCTTTATATCATTTGAACATGTTGACAAGGTTTGATTTAATGTTCCATGGACAAATACTTGGTGAATTATCAAAGAAGGAGCGAATGTGAAGGAAAATCATGTGGCTGTGCAAGAATTGATCTGTACCTCATGACCATGCACCAACTGACACACTACCACTTAGAGTTTTTCGACGTCAATGACTGCTTGGGTCATTGTTTGTTCATAAAAACACACACTGCTATAAATGTACTTTCTTTGAAGCCATTTCTGACAGTACTTCAGACGAGAAAGGAGAAAAAAATCATTGGTTGAGCACAATCACTTTAATGACAGTCAGTCACAGAGACATGTGGAATTGAGCACGAGAAAGCAGCTGCCTGACAACTAATCAATCTCTGGTAGATATCAGGCAAGAGAATTGCTGGACATCTGTGACACTGAGTACAAATGAATTTGTGAAAGCATGGATCTTATTTGAAAGTAAGGAGAGGAAAATTGGACTTGGCCTGTGGTACTTTGCTTCAGAATGACAGCAGTGCTCTGAGGACATATTGGTGCCATGAAGTGCCAATGATTCAAAAGAACCCAAGCAAAGCACTGAGATTAAAGTGAAATTCAAAATGTATTTTATCATGACATCTGAATCATAAGTCATTTCCAGCACACATTTATCTCACAATTGATAGGACCTCTGTTTAATTGATGAGCTAGTGCTATTTCTGGAGGTATAAAGAACCAATTGAAGGAACTGGCAGATATTCATCAGTAATTCTTAAACCATCTGTGACCCAGCAGTACTCTTGGATTTTCTCAGGATGCTTACATGCCAACATGGAGTTCCTTTGTCGCTGTTTTTCTGGGAGCAGCACCAATCAGTGGGGAGGGTTTTTTCATGGAAAACCTGTGTTTGTTTACACTTTATGATGCATAAGTGCCAGCACTGGGCAGTTGAACCAAATAAATCTTTGAAGCAAATTTGGCATTTTGAATAAATCTGAGAGGTTCCTGAAATACCCATTTAATGACATGTGGGCAGCACAGTGGTGCAGCAGTGGAGTTGCTCCCTTACAGTGTCAGAGACCCAAGTTCGATCCTTACTATGGGTGCTGTCTGTATGGAGTTGGTATATGTTACTGGTGACCTGCGTGGGTTTTCTCCGAGATCACCAGTTTCATCCCAAACCCCAAAGATGTACTGGTTTGTAGCCAATTGGCTTGGTCAAATTGTAAATTTTCCCTCGCGTGTGTAGAATAGTGTTGGTGTGTGGAGATCTCTGGTCGACGCGGACTCGATGGGCCGAAGTGCCTGTTTGCACTCTATATCTCTAAACTACATGAAACTAACCGCCATCACGTTTCCCCCTCACCTGCCTTTCCTCTCACCTTCCCCCTCCCCCCTCCCCCCTCCCCCCACCCCCAGCCCCACCCCAGGCCCCACCTGGACTCACATCTCCCCTTTCTTTCTTCCCTTCCCCCTCCACCCACATTCCTTCCTCTGGCTTCACAATTCACTACTCTTCAATTATTTTGTCTAACACCTTCTGTTTTCATCTTTGGCCTTCGCTCCAATCATCTGCCTATCACATCCCCCTTCGCTTGTGTTCACATATTACCAGCCACGCTTTGTCCTGCCTCAACTCTATCCCAGCTTTCTTTCCCCCTTCTCCCCCCTGCTACATTAGGCTGAAGAAGGGTCTTGACCAAAAATGTCACCTATTCATGTTTTCCAGAGGTGCTGCCTGACCTATTGAGTTACTCCAGCACTTTGTGTCTTTAATAGGTTTGCATGCTTTTAATCGCCTTTCATTGTTGTTCTGAAGATTAAGTGAGGAAAATCCAATCCATTATTTGAAGAAATACATTATCCGTAGAACCAATGGGGTCTCCGAACCATCGCTATGGTGATGCACCTTGCAAAAAGCAATCATCAAAAAGATCTTTTGATATGCTGCTCCTTGACTTTGACAGGACTATGCTGAACTTGGAGCAACGTACTTCTGAACTTGTTTCAATGCACTGGACCTGCACCTGTCATGGGATGCACTGTGCATGATTCCAGATCCATAACTTGTATACACAATGAAGCTCATTTTGTGCGGAGATTGCTTCCAAATCAATTTGCTCGTGGAACATATTGAACAATGAGTTACTTTCTCTATATTTGAAACTGTATCTTTATTGCCTTGAACAGAGAGTTGACCCGAAGGGACAAGGCATACAGAAAATTCCTACAATTAAACAAGTAATGATACATTTTAAAGCAATTCAGGTTTCTGGTATTTTCCGCTTCTGGGATATCAGAAATATATTGATCAACATAAAGCCACTTTCACATTAAAATGTCTGGGATCCTGTTTCTAAGCATCCACCATTGACCTCTGTTCATGTTTGGTGGCAACAAATTACTACAGAAGTAGATTTAGCACTGATGTCCGTATCTTCTATTTTCACTCATGGTCCACTGGGAGAAATGTTGAAATGTGTGTGCCGTCTTTGGGAATTGGTCCAGAAATAGTCAACCCCTGAAGTAAAACAGCAAAGAAAGCTAATGCTTTGGATTTGACTATGTTGAATTCAATCTATAGATGTGACACTGAGTGACTGTCTGTCATAACATCAGGGGTGAAGGCAAAACACCTTTGCAGACAAAATATGGAAGAGTTGAAGTTGTGTGGAATGAAACTCGGGAGACTGGGGTCACAGGGTATGGGTAGACTATTCTCCGTTGCTGTAACTAGTCTAATTAAAAGAAAGGATAAAGAATTTTTAGACGTAAAGGTTAACGTGGAATGAACAGTCAGTGAGCAGGTTAGGTGGAGAACAGAATACAAATCTTGACACTGAACAGAATTATTCAAGCGTTTGTCCTTTGTCTTGGAATTGGAGAAATATTCTAACTTTACTGGAGAAGTAGAGAATTGAGGGCTGTAGGCATTCATCTTGCAAATGAATCCATGCTGACATGTTAATTTTGCTGCGGGAAAGTAGTCTAGAGAAGGTGGTCCAGAGATGACAAAGGCAGAAAGAAAATGGGTCTAGCACTTCCAAAATATGGGTAAGTGCACCATTCACAAGTTGTAATATTTACAAGGATAAAAACATCTGGTTGAGGCACATAGTAGCATTCCAAGCAAGTTTGGATTATGGTCAGGGTTATTTTTTAAAATTAAGGTTCAGAAATCGGGCCAAAGTTCTCATGCAAACCACCTATCGAATAAGGCAGGAGTGGCCTGTTATTATGAAAAATGGAGAGTGTCGGTCATACAAATATGGAAACTTATTTTCCTGACTAACAATAGATTCATAAGGGTCTCAAAGATCCTTGCTATGAAAATCCCATTACAGAGGTTATCAAAGACAATATAACTGTACTAATAACAGTAAAACATTGCGGAATGGGATAAACTGTTCGTTGGTCATTGGGATTTACCTTTAATTATTAATTAGCCTTGACTCCGCCCTGTGGCAAGAGATTGGAGTTAATAGCAACCTGTTATAAAACTGACTTTTATTTTCATCAAGAGTAATTGGCAATATAGTAGCTGTGTTTCAGCTGAGCAAATCAAAGAACTGATATTGTGTAAGTAGCAACCTCTCAAAGCACAATTAGGCCATTGTGAGCAACCTTATCCTATTGTCAGCTGATGCTACCTCAGTCACAATGATGAAAAAACAGTATTCAGCTTTGCTGAACATGACAATAAACTCATTTGATACTTGAACTTCAAACTCGCTCCAGTAGTTTGGTCGGTCGTATTCAGTTATTACAAACTGATGCTAAGGACTCTAAGGTGAGAAGTTCCGAATACCATCCCTAGCTAAAGGTATTGGAGTTATCAATTCTTCAATTGTTGGTATCAACTAAATATATACACTAGATGCACCCCATGGGTAAGGGGCTATTGAGCGAATATACATATTCTATATGCTCAATATCAAGTTGCTACTCTACGATGGTGACATATGTTAGTCACATGGTAATCAAGTAAACGTATCCTGTAATAATTATCTAATCTCCTTTGCCACTGGTGTATCATCCAGTTCAGATCGATAACAACACAGACTAGGTATTGGATCTCAAAGTATTATGAAAGTATGGCTCAATACTACATCGACATGTTGGTGCATGTTTATTCACTGATTGCAAAAATATGTGGCACAATAGTGTGGAGAAATACATTCTCGCTACAAAAGGAGGAATGTTCTTTTATGTCTTCCTCCATTTTTTTGCCTCATTAGCCGGGTCTTAAAAAAGTCAGCAAGACCTCACTTGGGTTCGT
Source organism: Raja brachyura (assembly GCA_963514005.1). The sequence continues at coordinate 34,187,017 of OY740790.1, forward strand.
CCTGTCGGACTGGCTAAGCAGCCATGTTGCCTGCTTCAACAGGCATAATAATACAACGGTATATGGTTATTCCAAAAAACAAAAACTTGCTGGTTCAAACTGTGGTTCAGGAGACCGGCCTTTGCACAATAAAATAATTATTGACTTACATATTTTGAATGGATTGACTTATGGCTCAGGTTGTCACATCAAGCCATGGATGTGCTCACTGCAGAGTGCAGGGATAGCAAACAAAAAAGCAGGAGAAAGCACTGATTGGCTCTAGCCCAAGTGGGAGGAGAGTTCTCAGTGAGTCAGAGGGGGAAAGCAGTTGAAAAGGAGAGACAAAGCACAGGCAGACTGTACTCAGTCTTCCCGTGGATTTTGAAGCAACAGCAACAAAGAGAAGCAGGAGAAAGCACTGATTGGCTCTAGCCCAAGTGGGAGGAGAGTTCTCAGTGAGTCAGAGGGGGAAAACAGTTGAAAACTGAGGAATTTGGTTTGTAAATTAGGTAATTGAACAGTCAATATAAGCAAGGCAGCTCTTGGGGAGCGGCAGTGAGTGGGCGGCCTTGTGAGGGAAGTGCCCTGTGAGTAAAGTGTGAGTCTTTGGCTCGAGAGTCTTCGGCGAGGAGGCTGCGCAATACACTGGATAGGGAGAGACCGAGGCAAAAGAAGGAGATGTCAAGCAAGCTGATGCAGTGTGATGCTTGCAGTATGTGGGAGGTCAAGGACACTGCTGGTGCATCTGGATGCTACAAATGTGAGAAGTGCATCCAGGTACAGCTCCTGAAGGACCGTGTTGGGGAACTGGAGAAACAAGTGGATGACCTCAGGTTCATCCGAGAAACTGAGTCGTTCCTCGACAAGTCCTTCAGTAAGATTGTTACACCCAAGGCACTAGAAGAGAGAAGGTGGGTGACGGTGAGAAAGGGAGGAAAACATGGAATGCAAAGGTCCCCGGGTGTTGTACCTCTTGTGAACAGGTTCACCCACGTGGAAGCTGCCGGGACAGAAGACGGTATCTCACTGAGCGGCGGACTGGCTTGCCAAACAAAAAGGGCTGATGAGCCAAAACCAAAGAGGCCAAAGTCGGGCAACGCCATTGTAGTTGGAGACTCCATTGTGAGAGGTACGGACAGGGGTTTTTGCGGCAACAGACGGGATTCCAGGATGGTGTGCTGCCTTCCTGGTGCCAGGATCTGGGATGTTACGGACAGAGTGCAGACAATACTCAAGGGCGAAGGTGAACAGCCGGAAGTGGTCGTGCATGTTGGCACAAATGATGTTGGAAAGAAGGGGATGAATATTTTGCAGCGGGACTTCAGAGAGCTTGGAAAAATGCTGAAAAGCAGGACTTCCAGGGTTGTTATCTCCGGTTTGCTTCCAGTTCCTCGTGCTGGCGAGAGCAGGAACAGGGAGATACGGGACCTGAATGTGTGGCTGAGGAACTGGTGCAGGGGGCAGGGATTTAGATTCTTAGATCACTGGGATCTGTTTTGGAGTAAGGGGGAACTGTACAAAAGGGACGGATTGCATCTTAACAGGTGGGGGACCAGCATTCTGGCCGGCAGGTTTGCCACTGCTACACGGATGGTTTTAAACAGAATAAGGGGGGGGTGGGGTGTCAAATGGGATAATCGAGAACGGAGTTAAAGGGAAAGAGAGTAAAGGGATGGTTAATGACCCCAGAATTAACGGAAAAGAAAGCTCACAAAGGGATAGGAGAGTATGGCCAAGTGTAATGGGGATCGATGTGAAAGGGGCCACTTGTCAACATAATTGTATAAGGAGTAAGAGTGTTGTAAAAACAAGCCTGAAGGCTTTGTGTGTCAATGCGAGGAGCATTCGTAATAAGGTGGATGAGTTCAAGGTGCAGATAGCGATTAATGACTATGCTATAGTTGGGATCACGGAGACATGGCTCCAGGATGACCAAGGCTGGGAGCTGAACATCCAGGGATATTCAATATTCAGGAGGGATAGACGAAAAGGAAAAGGAGGTGGGGTAGCGTTGCTGGTGAGAGAGGAGATTAATGCAATAGAAAGGAAGGACATTAGCGTGGAGGATGTGGAATCGATATGGGTGGAGCTGCGAAACTCTAAGGGGCAGAAAACGCTAGTGGGAGCTGTGTACAGGCCACCTAACAGTAGTATTGGAGTTGGGGATGGCATCAAACAGGAAATTAGAAATGCGTGCAACAAGGGTAACACGGTTATAATGGGTGACTTCAATCTGCATGTAGATTGGGTGAATCAAATTGGCAGGGGTGCTGAGGAAGAGGATTTCCTGGAATGTATGCGGGATAGTTTTCTCAACCAACATGTGGAGGAACCAACGAGAGAGCAGGCTATTCTAGACTAGGTATTGAGTAATGAGGAAGGGTTAGTTAGCAGTCTTGTTGTGCGTGGCCCCTTGGGCAAGAGTGACCATAATATGGTTGAGTTCTTCATTAGGATGGAGAGTGACAAAATTAAGTCAGAAACAAGGGTTCTGAACTTGAACAAAGGTAACTTTGAAGGTATGAGATGTGAATTGGCCAAGATAGACTGGCAGGTGATTCTTAAAGGGTTGACAGTGGATGTGCAATGGAAGGTATTTAAAGACTGCATGGATGAAGTACAAAAGTTGTTCATACCAGTTTGGCAAAAGAATAAATCGGGGAAGGTGGTGCATCCATGGATAACAAGGGAAATCAGGGATAGTATCAGGGAGGCATACAAATTTGCCAGAAAAAGCAGCCTACCAGAGGACTGGGAGACATTCAGAATCCAGCAGAGGAGGACAAAGGGCTTAATTAGGAAAGGGAAAATAGATTATGAAAGGAAACTGGCAGGGAACATAAAAACTGACTGCAAAGGTTTTTATAGATATGTGAAGAGAAAGAGACTAGTTAAAACAAATGTTGGTCCCTTGCAGTCAGAAACAGGTGAATTGATCATGGGGAACAAGGACATGGCAGACCAATTGAATAACTACTTTGGTTCTGTCTTCATTAAGGAAGACATAAATAATCTGCCGGAAATAGCAGTGGAACAGGGGTCAAATAAGATGGAGGAACTGAGTGAAATCCAGGTTAGCCGGGAGGTGGTGTTGGGTAAATTGAACGGATTGAAGGCCGATAAATCCCCAGGGCCAGATACTCTGCATCCCAGAGTACTCCAGGAGGTAGCCACAGAAATAGTGGATGCATTAGTGATAATTTTTCAAAATTAGATTCTGGAGTAGTTCCTGAGGATTGGAGGGTAGCTAATGTAACCCCACTTTTTAAAAAAGGAGGGAGAGAGAAAGCGGGGAATTACAGACCAGTTAGTCTAACATCGGTAGTGGGGAAACTGCTAGAGTCAGTTATTAAAGATGGGATAGCAGCGCATTTGGAAAGTGGTGAAATCATTGGACAAAGTCAGCATGGATTTACGAAAGGTAAATCATGTCTGACAAATCTGATAGAATTTTTCGAGGATGTAACTAGTAGATGGATAAGGGAGAACCAGTGGATGTGTTATATCTAGACTTTCAGAAGGCTTTCGACAAGGTCCCGCATAAGAGATTAGCATACAAACTTAAAGCACACGGTATTGGGGGTTCAGTATTGATGTGGATAGAGAACTGGCTAGCAGACAGGAGGCAAAGGGTAGGAGTAAACGGGTCCTTTTCAGAATGGCAGGCAGTGACTAGTGGGGTGCCGCAAGGCTCAGTGCTGGGACACCAGCTATTTACAATATATATTAATGATTTGGACGAGGGAATTCAATGCAACATCTCCAAATTTGCAGATGATACCAAGCTCTTGGGTATAGTTAGGTGTGAGGAGGATGCTTGGAGGCTGCAGGGTGATTTGGATAGGCTGAGTGAATGGGCAGGTGCAGCAGGCAGTGAAGAAAGCAAATGGTATGTTAGCATTTATAGCGAAAGGATTTGAGTATAGGAGCAGGGAGGTTCTACTGCAGTTGTACAGGGTTTTGGTGAGGCCACACCTGGAGTATTGCGTACAGTTTTGGTCTCCAAATCTGAGGAAAGACATCCTTGCCATAGAGGGGGTACAGAGAAGATTCACCAGACTGATTCCTGGGATGTCAGGACTTTCATATGAGGAAAGATTGGATAGACTCGGCTTGTACTCGCTGGAATTTAGAAGATTGAGGGGGGATCTTATAGAAACTTACAAAATTCTTAAGGGGTTGGACAAGCTAGATGCTGGAAGATTGTTCCCGATGTTGGGGGAGTCCAGAACAAGGGGTCACAGTCTAAGGATAAGGGGGAATTCCTTTAGGACCGAAATGAGGAAAACATTCTTTACACAGAGAGTGGTCAGTCTCTGGAATTCTCTGCCACAGAAGGTAGTTGAGGCCAGTTCATTGGCTATATTTAAGAGGGCGTTTGATGTGGCACTTGTGGCTAAAGGGATCAGGGGGTATGGAGAGAAGGGATACTGAGTTGGATGATCAGCCATGATCACATTGAATGGCGGTGCAGGCTCGAAGGGCCGAATGGCCTACTCCTGTACCTATTTTCTATGTTTTCTATGTTCTCTATTCCTATTGAGGGGATCGGAAGTGATTTTGTTTAAATGTTAATGTTACATTTAATACGGTGGAGATTACTGACATTTTCCAGTTCATTCTTAAATGGTATTTGACAATAATTCAGTTATAGAGACACTACAGCTGCAACAAACGGGAACCACTCTGTCAGGTTCAACCCGGATATCGAGTTGTTAAAAAGATCTTGACACAAGTTCTCCTACGACAAGATTATGCAGTTGGTTATTGAAAATGTGTGAACATTACTTCACCAAGGGATCCCAGCTACATCCTTAGTTATGACACTAATATCAGCACAACGACTGCAAACATTGCAAACGCTGTGGCTAGATAGGATGGAATTGGCTGCAGGTGCCATTACATTTTACATTCTGATCTGCACAAGCAGAGCACACCAGGGGTGGCATGATTTAAGATCATTTTTCCAATTCCTCACGGTCTCATGTCTATGTTATCAAGGCCACCATAATCCTAAGAAGTGTGGAATCAGCATTGTTTATTAATCAACAAACAACTACACAAAGGAAGGTTGGGTCAGACTATTTCAAGGTGGCTGCAGCAGGTTCTGGGCTATGCAGGTATTAACACTGGCAATTGTATATCTCATTCCACCAGGTCAGCATCAACGTCAGTGGCCAGGGCAATGGACATGCCCATCGACCATATCTTTGCGACTAAATTGGTTTATTAAGATTTTTTCCATAGTCCGGTTACTGACCCGGGGTTTTACCCATTCTGTTTGCGTCCACTTTAGCCTCCCCTGAGATACAGGGGTTGCTATTGATTTCTTTATTAACTTAAACCATGAATGCATTTGAATCAATATCATGCCAATGCATTTTGATTATTCACTCACCCTGAGTCAATCGATGCAGTGAGACGCCGAGATTTTTATCTGCGGCATGAAATCACAAAACTTCGAACTCTGCGCGGAATCACTTACGTGACTCTGAAGTAAAACAGTAAGATTAAACGAGAACTTACCAGTTTGAAGTTTGATCTTGATTTTATGAGGACTTGCGTTGGTGATTACGTGCCTGCCATGCCCAACCCTCTCTCATAAAGATCATCTTGTAGTTCTCGAGTCATGCATCTTACTATGTCACTTTGGTGATTGTTATTTGTGATTTCATACCGCCGCTTTGAAGATTGACGCGCATGCGGCCTGAACGGGGTTCTTCACGTAATCTCCAACGTAACTCCTCATAAAATCAAGATCAAACCTCAAACTGGTAAGTTCTCGTTTAATCTTACTATTTTAGTGTAATGTAAAAATAATTCTCCAGTAACATAAACTTTGTCCCTTAATGCTAGCACAACAGGATTGGTACAGGAAATGCTTTTAATTCTACATATTTGTAACTTGAAATCTGAACTCCATTTCGGATATCTAAAATCTGAACTCCAAGTTAGGAAAAAGCTAATCTATTTTCACTCAACTGTAAGAAGTGGTTTGACAAATTTGATCTCAATTTCAATAACTGATCTCCAGACAAAAATTGTTTTTAAAGAGGTTGTGGCGACCGGTTACAGTTTACAATCAAGCATTTTATAGATGGACTCATAGTTCCATGAGTGCATGTCAGGGAAGAAATGGCAATAGATGAAGAGCTCGTATTAAAACATAAACTTCACTAATTTGAATTCCACCTCTGGTAATGGCCATTGACTCTTTTGCTAATGGCAGAATTATTAATGATCACATTTAGGGACTAAGTGCAAGCATCCTGCTTTAAGGCAAGCATCATTAGAGTAGACTGCCTTTGATTTGTGCCTCGCGGCAAGGATCAAGTGAAAATATCAGATGCATGAAATTATTAAACATATATTTCTCATGTGATTATGCAGGTTCACTACTGACTTTCCGGCAACTGATGGTCTGGCACCTCCTTTAATCCAGACAAAATTATGAGAGTGCACTTGAAATCCCACCCCCCCCCCCCCCCCCCACCCCCCACCCCGTAAGTCCCCCTCAAACTGTGGCACCTAGGCCAGGTGAAGGGGCTGATCTCTACCTCATCTAGATTCTGCGGCTGATTGGTGGGTCGAATTTGCCCCCTGTAGTGGGGATCAGGAACTCTGACCCAACTGGAGCTGGCAGAACTATTCCCATAGCCGACTTCCATGGCCAAACTTGTAATTTGAGGACTCTATGCATTTGTGCATGGAGAAAGGAAATCATGAAAGGACTTGCATTCCAGTTTTATAGGTTCTGAGGTAGTCTAATGAGGCCAATGTGGAAGTAGGAAACTGTGGGAATAGGAAGTGATGGTGCATGGGTGAATGGGTACTTTGTGAGGTGATGCCTCTCTACTACTGAGCATACAGAGCTTCTGTGTGGTCCCAATGCATGTACTTGAAGTGCTTAGAATCATCCTAAATACTCCTTCTTTCACTCGATGCATTTCACCAGGCATTTCCAAGGAACAGTAGGAATGTTGCATTTCTTCAAGGAGGCTTTGTACACACCTTTGTAGATATAAACCTTACTTAATTATCACACCTGAGTTAGATACTTTCCTCGCATAATATTAAATGTTTATTTATTTATTTTTATTTTTTATTATTACTTTTTAAAATTTTAGTTTGTCTAAATAGTTTGTCTGGGAGATTTATTTCATTTTTTTCATGTGAGGGAGGGGGGTAGAGTAAGGGGGAACCGCTTCCCAGTCACGTCCTCGCGAGGATGCGACTATTCCTCCGAGTCGCGTCCTCGCCTCCCTCCTCGTGGCCTAGCAGCTGGATTGGAGCGGCCTTTCCTACCAGAGACCGGGGACTGGACCAGAGCTTCAGCAGCTTCGGCAGCGTCGGCGTGGCGGTGGATTCACAGTGGAGCGGGCAATACCTACCTGGATTGCCGTTTGGAGCTCCAGAGCATTGGGCCCGCTGCTCCAACATCGCGGAACTGTGGTTCGCGGAGCTCCCAGCGTGGGCAGCAGTGAGCAACATCGCCGAGTCCCTGAGGCCCTTTGACGAGGTCCGCCAGCATGAATCTCCGCCTGGCGCGGCCTGGGAACGTCGGGAGCCACAGACTCCAGTGGGAAGCGGCCGATTCGGAGTTCCAAGTCGCTGAGGTTTGCCCCCCGTTCTGAAGTCGGAGTTCCATCATCCCGGCGAACGGGCCTGAGCGGCATGCCACCCGTATCGGCGACTGACTTTGGTGCCGTCCTTCACAGTGGGAAACTTTTTCATTCTGCTGTGTGGGGATGTTTTATGTTTGACTCTATTGTGTTCTTTATTTTATTGTAACAAATTTCAGACTTGCTCTGATAATAAGGTAATATCGTATCATATCATATGTATGCCTTTCAATGAAATGTCATGATCAGCATGGAAATATTTTCCAGGCTTTATCCTGGAGGTGCTAGTTACTTTGCATTGTCCTGACTATCACAGGCCCAAATCACAATTCATTGATTGTAAGTTGAATTAAACCTTTATCCATGGAAGGTTGCATGGATCCACTACTTAGAAAGAAAATGTATTCAATCAACAGTCAACCTTGTGTTCTGCCTCTACAAAAAAATCATTAATGGATTTGAGCCACTTTTCCCAGTAGGATTTCAGTAAAATAAACTGTGACTGGTATTGATATCATAATTGGGGTGTTTTTGCACTTGAAATGGAAAACAACTATGATTTTATTTTGGGTTACACAAAAAGCTGGAGAAACTCAGCGGGTGCAGATGCTGCTGCACCCGCTGAGTTTCTCCAGCTTTTTGTGTAACCCTCAATTCTCCAGCATCTGCAGTTCCTTCTTTAACACTATGATTTTATTTTCTTGGTTTATATGGCAGCAGAATACCCTTGTTGGTTTAGTGAGTTTAACCACCCCACGATAGCACATTTATTTCTCCAAATAATCCCTGGGACAGGAGGACGGAACATATTTTAGGATCTTGACTGAGAAAGGGAAAAGTAGATAGATGTTACCATTGTTCGCTTTCTTTTAAGACAGATCTTTATTTCTCTGATGCAAGAGTGATACCTCTGACAAGGAAGTTGAATGCTGTCAGTTGAGGGTAGTTAAGTTGGATTCTCCTTATTCACAGAGTGGCACTAAAGGCTGAATAGGCTTGTAAAGATTATCATCCACCATCCAGGAACCAACATGAAATGCTGGAGTAACTCAGCAAGCCAGGCAGCATCTTCAGCCTGAAGAAGGGCCTCGACCCGAAATGTCACCTATACATGTTCTCCAGAGATCTTGCCTGACTTGCTGAATTATTACAGCACTTTGTGTTGTTTTATGTATTAAGACTTTATCCATGCCCGTCAGAAACCAGCACCACTGCATCGTTCACGTTTTCAATGATTTAATAATAATCTGTATTAACCAGCATCTGTCGTTGTTTGTTCCTACATCTTCCAACCAGGGGATGATTGTGATGATGGAGATTATTCCTGCCCATGGTTTACGTCAGCTGAAAATGACTGGGCTGAATCAAGATGCTTGCTGCAACCAAATAGCCCATGGATATTTTTAAGGTTCATGAAAATTTATTGTTTGGTTGAATGTAGAGGGGAGTATTTGGCCCCTCACTGAAAATCGCCTAAATGAATAATCCATGCTAATTCAGGAAAAAGTTAGCAATGGGATGGTACTGGTGATGCCACAGAATAATATCAGCCAAACTAGGGCAGCACTGGGAACCTCCCCATATTATATAAACACTATAACAGATTACACAGGCTTGAATTTAGCATTACCGACCATCAAATATTATGTTACAGATCTGCTGCTGGGTGTGTGATGTGTTTGCTCAATATGATTGTCATGATGCATTTGTAGCACCAGTAATCAGAAGTGTGAGAACAGCATGGAAATAATAGCTGAAATAATTTTTCATACGTTCTTATGAAGCATGCAAATAATCATGTTGATTCTTAGTTGAATATTCAACAGACCGTCTGATGCAAATTGATTCACAGTATGCAGCTTTCAGAAACTTAAATTATTTTTGGGTGCTTCTGGAATTTTAAGTTAGATTTTTGATTAGAATTTTGAACTTTTGGTCAACTTTTGCTTCTGCAAAATGATTTTGATTGGAATAGCTCACAAATGAACTAGGTTTATTAAATACACCGTTCCATCCGTGGTTCCTATCAGGATAGGTTCTGTCAGTTGTGAGTAGAGTTGATAGTAATCAGTTGTGCTGTTAAGTCACTTCAGATTTTGTGCACCACAGAAGGACATTGTAAACCAATACAACAAGAAACCGTTCAATACTGTTTCTGAAATTATTTGATTTCTTTATGCTGTGCAATGTAAGTCTTGGGAAACCAGCTGATGAGATCAACAAACATGACCTGAAGTGTGTTTGTGACTGACAGTTGCATCTGTTTTGCTTCTTTTCTTGATGAGTCTTGTACTGTTGTTTTCTCAAGGGCAGTGACCTTGATTTTGTGAGTGTGAATCACATACCGACCACTTTAACTCGTTTCTCACCCAGGTCATGGCAATAGTTGTTCACAATGTTCATTGCTACATAGACAATAACATTATCCCCTGACTTTGCAGGGCTCCGTTATCTGATTTTTCACAGCAACTCGTGTCATATCAGTCTATTTGGTCCGATAGCTCTCAGTAGCTAAGTATTTATAAGGATAACTGTGAGGTTGGGCATGGATATTTATATCTGGCTTTAAGTTAAGTAGTGAGTGAACATCTAGATCAGGCAAGATATACACAAAATGCTGGTCTGGCAGCATCACTGGAGAAAAGGAATAGGTGACGTTTTGGGTCGAGACCCTTCTTCAGACTGAGATTCAGGGGAAAGGGAAACGAGAAATATAGACAGTAATATAGAGAAATATAGAACAAATGAATGAAGAATGTGCAAAAAGGTAGCAATGGAAACAGACCATTGTTAGCTGTCAGCTAGATGAACACAAATTATAGACAATGAGACTTAACAGAAGGACTTTGAACCCAGTACTAGGACCTGGATGGAGGAGGGATGGAGAGGGGATGCACGGGTCACTTGAAGTTAGAGAAATCAATATTCATACCGCTGGGTTGTAAGCTGCCCAAGTGAAATATGAGGTGCTGTTCCTCCTCAACCTGACAGTGGAGGAGGGTCAAGACAGAAAGGTCAGCATGGCAATGGGAAGGGGGATTATAGTTTTTCGCAACCCATCGAAGAGATGGTCTTTACTGGACTTGCTTCCTGTGCTTGATGGACTTAAAAAGCGCTGCCATTCATTTTCTCCCTGTTTCTCTCTCCGCGAACCGTGACTTGATGAAATGGCAATGGCAGCACAGTGGAAGAGGATACTAATTAAGTTTCCTATTATATGAGACCGGCACCTGTTAACAGAAGGAGTGCTAGCAGACTTCGCTTGTGCAACCTGAATCTTGGAATGGTTTCCCTCTGACTTTTAAGATTCACTCCTCACTTTAAACAAAAAAAAGAACAATGAAATCAATTGCTCCTTATGTTATTCATTAGATTATAACATGTTGTCAGTTTAAAAAAATGACAAGTGCTATTGAAGAATTTATTATTTAGTATTTTTTGAGGAACATTGGAGGCAAAACATATTTGCTGCATAATCAGGTTAAAATAATACGCCATGAAGGATGACAATCTTATTTGAAAGTATCTCAACTACTGTAACCTGTTCAGTGGACTAGAATTTTTTTATGATGTTAGTCCTCTGCAAATTACCAAAGTTAAGTGTTATAGATTGAAGGTTAATGGCCAAAACCTCATTAAATTAGTGAGCTATGTGTAAATAAGCAAGCAGTCAGCTTGCTTGTTCTTAAATATTACAGTGAGCCAAATTTTGATGACCAGGCCTCTCTGCCCAGATTCACTAGCTATCATCACCAAATGGCTGGACTTGGGCCCTTCTATATCTTGACCTGCTATCTTCCTTGCCCAAAGTGGTTCAGACTCTAGCAGCAGAGTCTATAAGGGCTACCAACGATCTGCTGAGAATCCTCTCTCCAAAACACGTCACTGAAAGTGGTAGCTGGCAAAGCATATACTCCAGCTTTGTTGGCTGTTAACGTTTTTTGGGACTTTTAATTTAAAATGTTTAAAAATAAGTTTAAACCAAATTAAAGTTGTTGCAATGTAAATAACAAAACCATCAGAAACCAAAATAATATATTTAAAAATAATTTATCTGATTTATTTTTCTTTCATCTGCAGCCCTACAAACAACATTGAAGTCAATGGGGTTGACAATCCTGTGACAAATTCTCAGGATTGAATGAATAAATGATGGAATGAATGATGCTTTATTGTCACATGTGACAAGTCACAGTGATATTCTTTGTTTTGCATATCCAAGGTATGCAAAGAGTCACCACATAAAGAGCATAGACAAAGTTACAATTTTCAATTTTACACAAATCATTTTGAACACATTGCATTTGTAGTTCCCCTTAGTACTCGGCAGCTCCCCGATGCCAGGTCCTCCTTTATTCTCGGGATTGCTGGACCCATTTAGCAGGGCAGAGAAGATCTTTAGGGAAAGAAACAAAGTTAATGTTTCAGGTCTGAGATCTTCATCAGAATCACGCATTTCCAGTAATTTCTGCTTTGTTTTTAGATTTCAAGTGTTTGCAATTTGATTTGATTTTTTTGTGCTAACTAAGCACATAATCCAAAAGCCATTTCCCCAGTGTAAGAGCTGGAGAGCCTCGTCCAGACTGAGCTCCAGTGATGATTCATGTGAGGAGTTCACCAGCAGACAGTCAGGTGCGAGGTCCAGAATAGGAAGCAAATTTTGGCCTTCCTAATTTGACTAGAATTACTTCTATTTAAAGAGAAAATGCCAGCAACTCACTTTGTAGTAGCCAGCATTTGCTAGCAAAGACTGAGCTAATTACTTTAATAACAGTTGAACTTCAAAGTGTAGAAGGAATATCATATATAACTAAGACTGACATTTATCAAATATTTAGCCAGGTGAAATAACTTTTATCCATAAGTAATATATATATTATTTGGGGCAGATCTCTTGAGTGAATCAATAATAATAATTTTTTTTACATTTGTGAAGTGGAGTATCCTTTCCAAAATACATCATACGTGATAAACTGACTCCTGACATTTCTGCTCTGCTAATAATGATATTGTTATATTTGTTAACTTTGTTATAATCATCATCCATAAAAGTAATCCCGAATAAAAAGTGTTCCAGTTTTTTTTAATCAGCATAATGAGAAAGGGCAAATTTGAAGCAAATTTTGGTAACATGCATTTCACCACAAATTCTTTCTGACGTATTGATTGGGGACTCTGGTCAAGTTCCATTTTTTTTTAACAAAGTAGATTAAACACAGCAAGTTTATCCAGAAATAGTCCACATTTCTATTATGACACCAACAAGCCTATAACCCACAATCGGTAAGAATAGGTGATTTTACTTCGGAGTCACGTGAGTGATTCCGTGAAGAAGACCCACCAGGTCGCATGCGCACCAGTACGTCATCTGCATTGACGCATGGAGGCTGCGAGGATCAGAGCTCCTCCAGCGATAAGTATTCAGATTCCAGGTAAGTAAAAAAAATCACTGGAGTTCGAGTCCGTGCTGGCCGGTACGCTATACTACCGAGCACTAGCATTGAAAAACAGGGAAGGGAAAGCGGCGAGTAGCAACCAGCTGTGGCAGCTCTGGCATGGAAGCCGTGCCTCATACCCCTGTACAGTCACTAGCTACAGAGTTAGTTACTGCAGACTTAATGCTACATAGCACAGAGCCGTCACCATTAGGGCACTAGGCAATTGATAAGTCTGCTAGGCCCACAGAGTCAGGGGATGATTCCTCACCGGGGCTGGATAGAGTGTGTACACTCCTATCCCAAGTAGAGGAGCTATTGCACACAGTCCTCCAGAGAACTCACTTCAAGAGAAGGAATGTCAGCACTCAGAGAAAGAGGCGCCAGCAGCAACAGTGCTGCCAGATAACCCTTTTACTTTTTGAAGGGAGTGCAATGGGTCAGATCAGTCATGAGCCCGAATCTGATGGGGAAGTTCAGCCAGGCGAAACAGTGGAGTTACCAGATGTTCCACCACTGGCACTACCATTTGCTGTCCCATCCGGAGCAGGGGAGCTGCTAGGTGAAGAGCTGGCTACCACAATAAATTACATGGTTTCTCATCAGCTCCAGGAGCCCACTATGGATGAGACAGCTAAAATACACGAGCCTCCAAGCAACTGTGAGTTGTTAAAAAGTTCCAACTGTGAATCAGTTTATATGGTGTCAAATGGGACCCGGCATGCGAAGTCAAGAGATAAAATGCAGAGAATTTTTTAATTATTGGCTGCTGGCGTTACGGCATTTGCAAGAACAATGGATGGTAGTTATATGATCAGAACACACCAAGAGGCTCTTGGTTTGCTATGTAACACCCATTTTGAGATCAATTGTCTCAGGAAAAGGGCTATTAGGCCCACCATTAATCCCAGATATGCTGCGCTTTGCAAGCCTGCAAATATCCAACCACCTGATCTGTTGTTTGGTGCAGACCTTACCAAACAGGTCAACGAAATAAATGAAGACGCAAAAACAATGGGCCTGATGAGACCAATGATGCCCGGCAGACAGCTGAAGAGAAAGTATCCTTACAGAACCACCTCAGTGTCCGGGGCTACACCAAGGACAAGTCGGTCCTCAGCGCAGGGGCGCAGATGGTACCCTTCGGCCGGAGCACGAGCAACCATGGGGGCCATTGCCAGAAGCTGGAGTCAGCAAGGTGCACCAGTTACCAGAGAGGTAAGTGGACCTGGTTCTCATAAAAACATATTAAATGTAACGCAGGAAAACGTTGGTGGTAGATTATGGCTTTTTTATGATGAATGGAAGCAGCTTACTTCAGATCTATTTATCAGGAGGGTAATTCAAGGGTTTCGGATTGAATTCATTCCAAAGGTGTTTTACCTCTCCAACATGTTCCTAGCAGAACACTTTATTTTTCACAAACGGAGGTACTAGAGGTTCAAGCTGAACTCGTAAAATTATGTAACAAAGGTGTAATTGAGGAGACGGCTCATCAAGTCCATCAATTTGTGTCAAATATATTTCCCCGTCCCAAAAAGGATGGAGGATGCAGAATCATTTTTGATCAGACAAATTTAAATCCATTTATACTCTATAGACACTTCAAAATGGAAACGTTGGTTACCGACAAGCAACTGATTTCCAGAGGTTGTTATATGGCAACCATAGATCTGAAAGACACTTATTACTCAGTGCCTGGTCATTGTGAGCATATAAAGTATTTTAAATTCATTTGGATTAATCAATTATGGCAGTATAAAGCACTGCCGAATTGGTTAACCTCAGTTCCTAGAGTATTCACTAAATTGTTAAAACCAATTTTGGAGCTACTTAGAGGCCAGGGCCATATAATAATGGTCTATCTGGATATATATTTAAATTATCGGACAAACACAAGAATTAGCTGAAACATCAGTGGCAATTGTCAAATCCACACTTGAAAAACTGGGGTTTGTCATTCATTTGGAAAAAATCTAAATTGACACCAATTACCACAATTGATTATTTGGGGTTCACAATTGACTCAATTAAAATGGTGATTACCTTGCCCAGGGAGAAAAGTGTAGAGCTAATTGAGGATTGTGTAAAGCTTTTAAACAAACATCAACCTTCAATTAGACAAGTGGCAAGGCTGCTTGGGAAAATGGTAGCCACCTTTCCAGCAGTCCAATTTGGGCTTTTGCATTATGAGCAATTACAAAGAGCAAAGGAACAGGCACTCAGGGTACAATTGGGGCATTATGATAGGCCCATGCAATTATTAGCAGAAGCAATTACTGATATTTTATGGTGGATCCAACATGTCTCCAGTAGTTTCAGCACAGTGGTGCAAGAATAACTTTCCATGGTCTTACAGACTGATGTCAGTGCACTTGGGTGGGGTGCCATGGATACAACTTCAAGTTGTGGAGGAAGATGGAGTATGGAAGAAGCGTTGCTTCTGCAGACATGGGGAATAAACCATTTAGAGCTTTTAGGAGTGTTTTATGGATGCAAGGCTTATTGTTCTAACAAAAGCAGTCTGTATGTTCAGCTCCAAATTGATAACACTACGGCAGTTGCATATGTTAATCACATGGGTGGTATCAACTCGGTATCTTGTGACAGACTGGCAAACCAAATCTGGATCTGGTGTATTGACAAACACATTTGGCTCTCAGCTATATATCTGCCAAGGAAATTCAATACTGTGGCAGACACCAGGTCACGAAAGTTCCATGACAACATAGAGTGGATGTTGAATCGGGATGTGTTCAAAGAGATCATTGTCAAATATGGAACGACAGATGTTGACTTGTTTGCATCCAGACTTAACCACCAGCTTCCCAAATATGTATCATGGGAACCAGATCCTGGGGCAGTAGTGTTTGATGCTCTCTCGCTGAATTGGGGTGGTATGTGTATATATATATATATGCATTTCCACCGTTCTGTCTCATAAATCGTTGTCTGCTTAAAATCAAGCAGGACAATGCATCAGCGGGACTGGTAATAATAATAATGCTACTAATAATAATAATAATCATATCTTTTATTGTCATTACACATAAGGCAACGTGATTTGGTTTGCAACTTCCATTTGATGTCATAACTTAATCGACAAATAAAATATAGGTTTAGATACCCCGAGAACAAGGTTTGTAAAAACGAACATTAGACCAGTAAAGTGCGAGGTCGGGGGAGACGGTCCATGGGGGTGGGGGGTTACTCAGCAGGGGCGGTTCAGAGCCGCTATAGCTCTGGGAATGAAGCTGTTCCTGAGTCTGGAGGTGCGGGCGTAGAAGGCCTTGTAACGTCTGACAGAAGGGAGTAGTTCGAACAGTCTATTACAAGGGTGAGAGGAGTCTTTATGGATGCTGACGGCCTTCCTGAGCGACCGTGTGTGGTAGATGCCCTCCAAGGCTGGTAGCGATGTCCCAATAATCTTTTGCGCTCTGTGGACGACGTGCTGAAGAGCTCTCTTCTCCGCCTCCGTGTAGCTGAGATACCACACAGAGATGCCATACGTTAGTATGCTCTCTGTCGTGCAGTGGTAGAAGGTTGTCAGCAGCTGTTGGGCAGACCAGTCCGTTTCAATGTTCTTAGGAAGAACAGTCATTGGTGTGCCTTTATGACCAGTGCAGCGGTGTTGGTGGACCATGTGAGATCCTCTGAGATGTGAGTGCCCAGAAACTTGAAGCTGGACACTCTCTCCACGCTGTCCCAGTAGATGGAGATTGGGGCGTATTCCCCATTCTGTGACCTCCTGAAGTCGATAATCAGCTCCTTGGTCTTGGAGGTGTTTAGCGACAAATTGTTCCATGAGCAACAGTCCGCCAGGCTCTGTACCTCCGCTCTATAGTTTGTTTCATCACCGTTGGTGATCAGCCCGATCACGGTTGTGTCGTCTGCAAACTTGACAATGGTGTTGTTGTTGAATGCAGGGACACAGTCATGGGTGAAGAGGGAGTAGAGCATGTGGCTCAGTACACAGCCCTGTGGTGTGCTGGTGCTCAGGGTGATAGTGGAGGACAGATGTGGCCCCAGTCTCACTGCCTGCGGTCGCTCTGTCAGAAAATTCAGGATCCAATCGCATATCAGTGAGCTGAGGCCTAGCTGGTGGAGTTTGGTGGTGTGATTGGTGGGGATGACCGTATTGAAGGCACAGCTATAGTCAATGAAGAGCATCCTCACGTAGGTGCCCTGTCTTTCCAGGTGGGTCAGGACAGTGTGAAGAGCCACAGAGATGATCCTCTGTGGATCTATTTGCCCTGTATGAAATTTGATGAGAGTCCAATGATGCAGGGATGCTGGATTTGATGTGGGAGAGGACCAGCCTTTCAAAGCACTTCATTGGTATTGGAGTTAGGGCAACTGGGCGGTAGTCATTCAGGTTGGTGACTTTAGACTTTTTCGGCACTGGCACTATGGTAGCTGTCTTCAGGCACATGGGGACCATTGCCAGAGATAGAGACAGGTTGAAGATCCTCGTAAATACCTCCACCAGCTGTACAGCACAGTCCTTTAGTACCCTACCCTGGACTCCATCATGGCCTGCAGCCTTGCGTGGATTGATTCTACGCAGAGCGCACTGTACCTCCTCGGTGCTCAGTGTTAAGGCCTGTCCCTCCGCCATGGCCGGGGTTGTTCCTCTCCTGGTGGTGCTGCCAATTTCGAAGCGTGCGAAGAAGGTGTTTAATACCCGACTGGCCTACCCAGCCATGGGACCCTTTGATCCTACAGCTGACGACACAACCCCTGGTTGTTCCCAAACAAAGGGATTTATTGGTGTATCTGGTAACTGGCGAATGCCATCTGTTGTATGACCGTATTGACTTGTTAATTTGCAGATTCTAAGAAGGCCTTTTCTGGGGCATGGATTGTCGGGTTGAACTGTGGACATGCTTACTGCATCTTGGAGATCGAGTACTCAAAAGCAGTATATTTATTATGTAAAAAAATGGGAAGTTTTGTACAAAATAATATTGACTATTGTACAGCATGTATTTCACATGTTCTGGAGTTTCTGTCAACCCTCTACTATGATGCAATCAATACAGCAAGAAGCGCTTTATCATCATATTTAGTGATGAAATCAGACAAACATTCGATTGGATCTCACCCTCTCGTTGTTCGATTAATGAAAGGGATTTTCAATTCCATACCTCCCAAACTTAGATATATGGCTATTGGGATGTGAGTATGGTCCTCAGAATACTACGTGAGTGGTTTCCAATCTCATCTTTGTCTTTGACCAAAATCACCATGAAGGTGGCCATGCTTATGCCGTTGGTTTCAGCACAAAGGGTACAGACATTACAAAAATGACAGTTAGATAGAATGGAAACTGCTGCAGACAATGTTACGTTTTACATTATGACCTCCTCAAACAAAGCAGGCCAGGTGTCACAGGGTTTAAAATAGTATTTTCAGCATATCCCACGGATCCATCCTTATGCGTAAAAATACATTTGATCAAATACATTGCAGCTACAGAGGGCTTACGTAACATGGAGACAGGATTCTTTATCAGTTATGAAAAAACACATAAGAGAGTGTCAGTTAACAATATTTTGAGATGGCTGAAACAAGTCTTGATTGATGCAGGTATTAACACTGATGTGTTTACATCTCATTCTACTAGGGCAGCAGCTACGTTGGCGGCCAAAGCGAGGGACATGCCCGTCAACCATATTTTGGCAGCCGCCGGATGGCAAATGAGCTGATGTTTCAGAATTGCTATCATCGGCTGATTGTCGATCCAGGGCTGTTTGCCAATGCCATTTTAAGTTCTGTTTAATTGCCCTGTGATTAAGGGGTACTGTTGTTTGTTTATATTTTTAAATAAACCTTATTACTGCATTAAATGCAATGTTACTACTAATGCATTAATTTCTCATTCGAGTCCATCAATGCAGTGGGATGCCGAGATTTGTAATCTGCGGCATGAAATCACAGAGCTTTGAACTCTTCACAGAATTACTCGCGTGACTCCGAAGTAAAACAGGAAGATAAAATGAGAACTTACCAGTTTGAAGTTTGATCTTGATTTTATGAGGAGTTACATTGGTGATTACATGACCGTCACGCCCAACCCTCTCTCATAAAGGATTATATGGTAGTTCTCGAGTCACTCATCTTACTATGTCACTTCTGTGTTGTTATTTGTGACTTCATACCGCTTCTTTGAAGATTGGGTCTTCTTCACATAATCACCAACGTAACTCCTCATAAAATCAAGATCAAACTTCAAACTGGTAAGTTCTCATTTAATCTTACTATTAAACATCCTCCACGATGATTCTTACCAGGTTGTGCCCTCAGCCCATTACTACACCCCATACTCATGAATGAACAGCTAACTTCTGCTCTAATCCCATTTACAAGTGTGTAGATCACACAATTGTATCGGGACAACTCTCAAACAATGAATAGATGGTTTACAAAGAGATAGTGAGTTTAGTAGCATAGAGTCAAGACAACAACTGCTCCCGCAGTACGATGGAGCTGGTCATCAACTTCAAGAAGCAAGGGAGAATACCTGCTCAGTTTCAAATGGTGCTGAAATGGAGATGGTCAAGAGCTTTAATTTCCTAGATGTAAATATTTCCAACAATTTGTCCTGGTCCAACCGTATTGACTCTACAACCGAGAAAGTACACAAATGCTCCAATTTCCTTAGAAGCCAAAAGAAATAGGGCACATCTCCAATGCTTCTTACTAATTTCTACAAATGTGCCAGAGGGAGCATCCTATCCAGATGAATCATGGAATAGTTAGCAACTGCTCTGCTCAAACCAAAACCAATTGTAGAGTTGTGAACGCAGTCCAATCCATTATGTAAACCAACTTCCCCTTCCGACCCCGCCCATCAACTCGGTCTATATTTCACACTGCCTCAGGAAAGTAGCCAACATAATAAAGGACTGCTCACACCCTAGTCGTTCTCTCTTCTCTCCTCTAACCTTGGGTGGAATTTACAGACGTTTGTAAGCGCGTACCACCAAATTCAAGAACAGCTTCTTCCTCTCCTTTATCAGACTCTTGAATGAACCTCTGATAGGTTGAGGATGAATTCTTATTTTCCAAATCTACTTCATTGCAGTGCATGCACTTTTTATCTGAACTTTCTCTGTTGGTGCACAATGTTTATTTTGTCTTTTGTAAAACATGTAAAACAATGTTTTTTTAATATCTCGTTAGTGTTTTCTGAAGCTGCCACAAGGTTTTTTGCTGTGTTTCAGAATGGAAGGAAGTTTGCATGATGGAGGTAACCTGTGCTGAAAGGTTTCATTAAAATGTTCACAATAACATTAATAAACAGCAGAATGGTTTGGTTCCAATAGCAGAAGACTGATAACAAGAAGGTGCAGATTTAAGGTAATTGGTAAAAGCACTGGAAGTGAAAAAACGCATTCGCTTTTAAAAAAATTAATTACATTTGAATGTTTGAGAATGAATCTTTACTGGACATGAATGACCTTCAGTTGGGATCAAGTAGTATTTGAAAATTGACTGAGCAGATCTTTGTAGTTTGTGCACTGTATTCCTATGTGCATAACACCTGCAATATGCTGAATATGAGAAACACACAATTTTGGAAAGATTTTAGGTATTTGATGCTGGAGTGTTCTTTGATGAATTATATGTAGACCACTGTGTGGCAAACAAAATTACATAATGTATCTGATCATGTAGAACTGGTTGGCAGTTGACCTGTACAAGATTATTATGGCTATCACTGCAGCATTAACATTCCTTTCAGTTCAAGTAGCAGTGAAATATAGGTGTAGACTTTTTGTAGGTGTTTTAGATGTAAGGAAGGTTGGAGTTTATACAAAGCATCGGTTAGGCCACAGAGGGGATTATGGTATTTTATTATATAAAGGACAAAAAAACCCACCGGAAGAGTGAAGAAAAGTTTTGCTTAAGAGTTATGTCATAATCCTCAGTATTAACTGTGGGTATACATTCTGCATTAAAGTACTTGGAAACTTTTTAACAAATGATACAGGAAATTGCAATTGTTTTGTCACTGAGAACAATCACTGCATCTACAAATGCCATTTAAGAAAAGATAGTTTAATGCCAAAAATAACCATATAACATATAACCATATAACAATTACAGCACGGAAACAGGCCATCTCGGCCCTTCAAGTCGTGCCGAACAACTTTTTTCCCTTAGTCCCACCTGCCTGCACTCATACCATAACCCTCCATACCCTTCTCATCCATATGCCTATCCAATTTATTTTTAAATGATACCAACGAACCTGCCGCCACCACTTCCACTGGAAGCTCATTCCGCACCGCTACCACTCTCTGAGTAAAGAAGTTCCCCCTCATGTTACCCCTAAACCTCTGTCCCTTAATTCTAAAGTCATGTCCTCTTGTTTGAATCTTCCCTATTCTCAAAGGGAAAAGCTTGTCCACATTAACTCTGTCTATCCCTCTCATCATTTTAAAGACCTCTATCAAGTCACCCCTTAACCTTCTGCGCTCCAGAGAATAAAGACCTAACTTATTCAACCTATCTCTGTAACTTAGTTGTTGAAACCCAGGCAACATTCTAGTAAATCTCCTCTGTACCCTCTCTATTTTGTTGACATCCTTCCTATAATTGGGCGACCAAAATTGTACACCATACTCCAGATTTGGTCTCACCAACGTCTTGTACAATTTTAACATTACATCCCAGCTTCTATACTCAATGCTCTGATTTATAAAGGCTAGCATACCAAAAGCTTTCTTTACTACCCTATCTATATGAGATTCTACCTTCAAGGAACTATGCACGGTTATTCCCAGATCCCTCTGTTCAACTGTATTCTTCAATTCCCTACCGTTTACCATGTACGTCCTATTTTGATTTGTCCTGCCAAGGTGTAGCACCTCACATTTATCAGCATTAAACTCCATCTGCCATCTTTCAGCCCATTTTTCCAACTGGCCTAAATCACTCTGTAGACTTTGGAAATCCTCTTCATTATCCACAACACCCCCTATCTTGGTATCATCTGCATACTTACTAATCCAATTTACCACCCCTTCATCCAGATCATTGATGTACATGACAAACAACAAAGGACCCAACACAGATCCCTGAGGCACCCCACTAGTCACCTGCCTCCAACCCGACAAACAGCCATCCACCATTACCCTCTGGCTTCTCCCATTCAGCCACTGTTGAATCCATCTTGCTATTCCTGCATTTATACCCAACAGTTGAACCTTCTTAACCAACCTTCCATGAGGAACCTTGTCAAAGGCCTTACTGAAGTCCATATAGACAACATCCACTGCTTTACCCTCGTCAATTTCCCTAGTAACCTCTTCAAAAAATTCAAGAAGATTAGTCAAACATGACCTTCCAGGCATAAATCCATGTTGACTGTTCCTAATTAGACCCTGTTTATCCAGATACTTATATATATTATCTCTAAGTATCTTTTCCATTAATTTGCCCACCACTGAAGTCAAACTAACCGGTCTATAATTGCTAGGTTTACTTTTAGAACCCTTTTTAAACAATGGAACAACATGCGCAGTACGCCAATCCTCGGGGACTATTCCAGTTTCTAATGACATTTGAAATATTTCTGTCATAGCCCCGGCTATTTCTACACTAACTTCCCTCAATGTCCTAGGGAATATCCTGTCAGGACCTGGAGACTTATCCACTTTTATATTTTTCAAAAGTGCCAGTACTTCTTTTACTTTGAAACTCATAGTATCCATAGCTACTCTACTAGTTTCCCTTACCTCACATAATTCAATATCCTTCTCCTTGGTGAATACCGAAGAAAAGAAATTGTTCAATATCTCCCCCATCTCTTTTGGCTCTGCAGATAGCTGTCCACTCGGTCTCTCCAATGGACCAATTTTATCCCTTGTTATCCTTTTGCTATTAACATAGCTGTAGAAACCCTTTGGATTTACTTTCACTTGATAACAATTGATCTTATTTTGTGTTCTGTATCCCGTGTGGCAAAACAAAGATTTGAGTTATTTTAACATCTGACAAGCACACAGGTACCACAATGCAATTAGTAAAATAATGTCAAAAATAAACAAATTAAGAAAAACTTGTATTTATGTTTTGCCTTTTACAGCCACCTGGCATTCAAAAGCACCAATCTAAAGCATTAACTGCTTTCCACATCACGGATGCTGGTTGAACCCTTTCTGAATTCCAGCATTTCTGTTTTTATTCTAAAGGTTCTATACAATAAAGGCCAATGTTTGAACTGCAGTCTGTGCTGCTGAAATGGGAAACATGCCAGCCATTATACACATTAAGATCGGACTTCTTTTCCTGAAGCATGAAAATATTTGTCCATGTATTCTGTTCATCAGGTCACCATCTTTAGCCTTGTGCTCATGCTTACGTTAACAGTCTCAACACCACTTAAGTAAATCACCTAACTCAGCTGTTCTTAACAATTTTCTTGCTTGGATTCTCTTTAACAAATTAAGACATTTTAAAATTCCTTTAACAATGATAAATTCATAACTACATAAAGGCTGACTCTAGGTTACATTCGCCTGACTTATGGACAACCAAACATAACACCAAATTCCCATAATATTATATATTCAAATCCCTACAGTCTCTCTCCTCTTTTGGAAGGTGTTTTCCTTATGTGCTTTTGATGCCATTCTTTACAATACTGTGGAAGTACGGTTACTATGTCAAGTGATTTTTATGTATTTTCTGACTGAGGAAAATAACTGACCTATGGACATCTAGAAAAACAGAGCCCATTCGTTACCTGGGACCGTCTAAAATAGAATCGCGTCTCATAATTTAGCACTTAGTCTAGAATCAAATCACAATAAGTACAAGGTGTCATCACTTCTTGATTGGTACGGGTGTCAGAGGTTATGGGGAGAAGGCAGGAGAATTGAGTTAGGAGGGAGAGATAGGTCAGTCATGATTGAATAGCAGAATAGACTTGATGGGCAAAATGGCCTAATTCTACTCCTATCACTTATGACCTTATGGCCTTATTTGAACACTATGGGTGTGAGGCAATGACTATCTGCAATAATAGAGTCCAACTAATTATCCTTGATATTCAATGGCATTACCATTATCATGCCCACCATCAACAAGGGATCACCATGGACCAGAAATGAACAATTATACTGTGGTTATAAGAATATGGGAGAGGCTAACACTCTGCAATGACTGTCTCACTTCCTGACATTCTAAGGGCTTTCCATTGACTACAAGACAGGAGTTATAAGCATAAAGGAATACTATCTAATTGATTGCAATAGTGCAGCTACAGCCAAGTTTAATTGCTTGCTATGGGATCAATGTCCTGTCAGAGATGTTCCGATCCATCCCACTGCACCTTCGTCACATATGCTGCCTGACCTGCTGAATGTTACCACAGTGTCTGAGAGCCAAAGACCTGGGCAGAGATCCTGCCACCCTAGGAGAGCGGCCAGAAATCTCAGTACCTGCATTGTCTGCCTCGTAACACAAGACAGACAATGGTGTGTACATCTAATGTTGTTCAAATTGCACAAGTATTATCATAGCCTTCCCAAGGCCGGCCAAAGAC
Organism: Raja brachyura; assembly: GCA_963514005.1. The sequence continues at coordinate 34,211,613 of OY740790.1, forward strand.
CATCTGCTTCCTGAAGCTTTGCAAAGCAGGAAGCCATGTCCTTTGGGAGTCTGTCAGTTAATGGTGCAGGACAGTCAAAGACTGGATGACTCTGTCTGCCTCAATTGAGACTGAATTGTGATTCCTCAACACCATGATTCCTTTGTACGGCCATTGCCTGGAACAGAAAAGCAACGCACTTCCAAGTTCCCCTAGCTCTGAACCAGAAAATGGACGTGGGCTTCCTATTCATCAGATGGATTAGGTTGACAGGACCTTCACAAGATATTTTCCTAACTGCTTCACATCATGCAGTGTAATTGACTCCTATGTCACTACTATTGACAATCCAACCTGTGATGCGAAGACGTGCTTCTCTTTTCCTCCTGCCTGATTGCAAACTGCCAGTGCCATATGTCTCCTCAAATGTCCCTTTCAATCCCATTGTTTCACCTCACAATACCGGTATCCTCCCTGGTGCTCGGTGGGAACAACAACATTGGCTCAACATGGTGCCCTTTAAATGCAGCAGCTGGTGCTGGCATCTGCCACTGCTCAGCAGGTGACTCTGGTGGCTTCTCTGGGGTAGTAAGCAGTGGCTCAGGACTCCCTTTTTTGCCGCTTCCTGCAGCAAGTTTGAGCCACAGATCTCATATCCCATTGCCATGAAAACATTTTCAGTGTTCTGCATGCAGATGGCATCCTTTCTTTCTAATATTGGCTTCTGGACAATTTTTAAAGCACAATTCTTTAAATGTGTCATCATGATGAGTTCATGCTGAAGAGACTAGAATATTTAATTAATCCTTAACGGATTCACAAGTATCCAAATATTTGAATATTTGTCTGGTTACAGAACAGGTGGGGGGCACGATGTGACAGCGGTAGGGTTGCTGCCTTACTGCGCCTGAGACCCGGGTTCCATCCTGACTATGGGTGCTGTCTGTATGGAGTTTGTACGTTCTCTCCGTGATCTGCGTGGGTTTTCGCCGAGGTCTTCGGTTTCTTCCCACACTCCAAAGACGTACAGGTTTGTAGGTTAATTTGGCTTGATGTAAATGTAAAGTTGTCCCTCGTGTGTGTGTGTGTGTAGAGTGGTGTTAATGTGCAGGGATCGGTGGTCGGTGCAGACTCGGTGGGCTGAAGGGCCTGTTTCCGCGATGTATCTCTAACCTAAACTAAGCTAAACATTTATGAAGATGCCAAGATAAGAATTCTCATAATGTAGAGGCATGTACTCCCCGATTTATGAATGGCATTGCACAAAGAGACTTAGCTATTGCTTCCTTTTGATATTGGCATGGAAATAAAATCGAATACATTATAAATGGTTATGCATGAATGGTATCTGATGTTTTAAGATCCATAAGTATGGTATTATTCCCTTGGCATGGTTTGTGGTATTGCGAATGACGTGTTGATATGTGCTGCAGTGCATTCAGCTGTGACTCTTTTGAGGTGTCTGTTTGTCCAAGCTCATCTTGATGATGTGTGTGCTGTTGGCCATTATTTGCACCTGGCAAACTTACTGATTTAATATACTACTGGAGTGTGAAGGATCCATTAATTATGGTTGGAAATGAGCTAGGGATGAGACATAATCTTGTTTAGTCATTGGTCTTTTAATGGTTAATTGAACATTCCAGTCACTTGCAAAATGGTCCAGTAGTGGCAGGCAAACCTGACTAGCTTACGCATGAGCTCATATTCTAGGCACATTTAGCAAATTATACCTTCAAATGTGTCCAGAAGTCAGTGTAAGAAAAAGATGCAGTCTGCATGTAGAATATTCCAAGTGTTCTCATTGTAGCTATGAGACTTGCTTGGTAAAAGAGACATTGAGTTAAGGCACTGTCCCACTTATGTGTCCTCAGCACGCCAATTACGCAACCTCGTTGTTGCGTTGAGGCGCACGGGCATCGCGGGGTTGGTCCCACTGAGAAGCGCGGAGGGGTATGTAGTTGTGCGCGGTATCGCACGGCGCTCCGAAATTTTGTAGCAAACAAAATCTTTGTGCATCACCGGCCTGTCGCGTAACCCTGATGTGACGCAACGTCTCGCCTCCAACAGCAGCAGAAGTAGGCAAACGATCGTCAAACTCGGCCTGGGGCTCATGGCCGTTGCGGTCCGGATCTGCCCCCACTTCTACTCCCAGAGCGGGGCCAAGAAAATAGAAGATAGACACAAAATGCAGGAGTAACTCAGCGGGACCGGCAGCATTTCTGGGGAGAAGGAATGGGTGACGTTTTGGGTCAAGACCCTTCTTTCAGACTGAAGAAGGGTCTCGACCCGAAACATCACCCATTGCCTCTCTCCAGAGATGCTGCCGGTCCCGCTGAGTTATTCCTGCATTCTGTGTCCATCTTCAAACGACATCACGCACTCCAGACGGCTGTGCGGACGCACAAAGTCGTGTGCGACCTTCGCTGGACCGTCACGCCTCAACGCGACCACGAGGTCACGTAATTAAGGTGCCAAGGACACGCCAGTGGGACTGGGTCTTTAGCGAGCAATATGGCATGGAAATTAGCCCTTTCACCTAATGAGTCCATGCTGGCCATTAAGCACGCATTAGCACTAACGCTGCATTAATCCCATTCCTTTTATTCTCCACACATTCCCCAGATTTTACCATTGCTGACACATTGCAGGTAATTTACAGGAGACAATTAACCTAGCACCCCGCATGTTTTTAGGATGTCAGGAGAAACCGTGGCTCCTGGAGGAAATCCAGAGAGTCACAGGGAGAAAGTGCAAGACAGCAACTAAAGTAAGGATTGAACCCAGGTCTCTGGCAGGGCAAGGCAGTGTTTTTGTGGGTTTATCTCCTTTGCAACTGTCTTGATTTACTGGAACTTGAATCCTCAATAACGGATGTGGGAAGAAAAACGTGCATGGAATATTTAGTGTGACCAATACCTTGTGCCTCGGACCAATTAAATGTTGCTGCTGCAGCCCTATGGCCAATGCTTTTGCTGGCACACTGCTCAATAAAACTCTAATTCATCTTCTCCTGTGAAAATTAATTTATCGGCTGGGTTGTTCTGCCTGAAGTTTGTGCAAAACCATTGTTGATACTTTAAGAAATACTTTCAACTCTCTTAGCATCTGCACTAAACACATTTTGTATGAAGTGGGATCATTATTACTTCCATTCTGCCGCAAACCAATTCATACCACCACACCCCAGTCACTTTTAATCTTTACTAGACCAAGGGGGACCCAGTGGGTCCCATCTCCTCAATGCGCGGTTGCGGCAGGGGGTGGCCTGTAGCCTCATACGCACACACACACACTCTAACTACCCTCCCCTACACACACACACACTAACCCCACCCCCCACACACACACATGAATACACTAACCCCCCCTTGTTATTATATTAATATTATTCATTCACTCCTTTTACCTCATTCCTGCCTATCCACTCATGCATAGCCCCCAACTGCGCTGGCATGGCTAGAGAGGGAGAGGGAGGGGTTAGAGAGAGGGCAGAGAGAGAGAGAGGGCAGAGAGAGGGAGGGAGGGCAGAGAGAGAGAGGGCAGAAAGGCAGAGAGGGGCAGAGAGGAGGGCAGAGAGAGGGCAGAGAATGGGCAGAGAGAGGGCAGAGAATGAGCAGAGAGAGGGCAGAGGCAGAGAAGCAGAGGCAGAGAGGGCAGAGAGAGAGAGGCAGAGAGGGCAGAGAGAGAGAGAGGGCAGAGACAGTGGAGAGAGGGCACAGACAGGGAGAGAGGGCAGAGACAGGTAGAGAGGGCAGAGACATGGAGAGAGGGCAGAGACAGGGAGAGTGGGAAGAGACAGGGAGAGTGGGAAGAGACAGCGAGAGTGGGAAGAGACAGGGAGAGTGGGAAGAGACAGGGAGAGTGGGAAGAGACAGGGAGAGAGGGCAGAGACAGGGAGAGAGGGCAGAGACAGGGAGAGAGGGCAGAGACAGGGAGAGAGGGCAGAGACAGGGAGAGAGGGCAGAGACAGGGAGAGAGGGCAGAGACAGGGAGAGAGGGCAGAGACAGGGAGAGAGGGCAGAGACAGGGATAGAGGGCAGAGACAGGGAGAGAGGGAAGAGGGCAGAGACAAAGAGAGGCTGTGGGCATGTGTGTCGAGGAACCTGAGCGAGGCGGTGGGCGATCGTCGACCCAAGGGAGGCTGTGGGGAGATGTGGACTTGAGGGAGGCCGCGGGCGGGCGGGCGGGCGTCGACCCAAGGACCCCGGGTGAGGCCGCGGGCAGGCAGGCATTGAGCCGAGCTCGGCCCGCAGCACCTGCCTCCCCACCAGGCACCGGGCGCTGGACCCGACGAGGATGCAGGTGGGCGTGGACCTCGAGCGAGGCTGCGGGCAAGCATTGACCTGAGGACACTGAGCGAGGTGGCGGGCAGGTGGGGATCGACCCGAGGACCGTCGGTTAGGCCAACGCAGTCTCCAGTCCAGCGCCCGACTTCATCTCCGGGCTCGTCCTTTCTTCCACCGGCGCAGTCTTTTGAATAACCGGGGGGTGGGGGTGGGGGGGGGGGGGGGGAGGAGAGGGGTGACATCAGTCGAAGTGCATGGAAGTGTGTGAGATGGCACCGAGCAGACCCGTTGTGACGCCATCAGCGAAAGCTCGTTGTTTAAATTCTTTTGATAAAGTCTTTTGATATTTTTAAACTTTTTCAGTAATAAGTTGAGAAATAAAGCATGAAATGTTCAGATAAGTTGATTTTGGGCTCGACGGGAAAAATGTTAACCAGAATATGTAAAAATGTTGTCATTACCAGTTTTTTTCGCAAAGATGTAAACACACACACATATACACACATACAAGATCAGAGTTTTAGAGTTGTATAGATATAAATAGATTACATAGTAAGGATTAGCAGAGTATTTATGTGTCTCTTATTATTTTATTGTCCTGTTGAGCCATTATTAGGTAATGTTCAACATCATAATTAGTACCACATTTCAATAGCATTAATCACTGTACAGCTTATAATATCTCACTGTACTATTAAAATTGCCATAAATGGCTGATGGTTTATGAACATGCTGGGTATGGGTATGTCTTCAATGGATGTTAACATAGCAGTTTCGTTTTATGGATTGCACAGCAACCTGCTATTCTTACATCTAGGCCAATCAAAAATGCAGTCAGTTTTAACAAATTGAGAACGATGCTAGATTGGGAGATTCTAACTCCTGCCATTTCTGGTCCCAATTGAATAAACCATGGTTATCAATGTTAAAAAGTTCACTGCAATAATGCTTGATTTTTTAATTTCCTGCTGAGGTCTTTTGGCGTTTAAGCTTTGGTGAACTTTAGTGTCTACATAGACAATGCATGTTACCTTCAAGGAATGCAACATAAAATAGTAAGATTAAATGAGAACTTACCCGAAGTTTGATCTTTTATTTTATGAGGCGTTACGATGAGGGATTTCGTGAAGACCCCGTCAGCACGCATGCGCGACATTCTTCAAAGCAGCGGTGTGAAATCACAGATAGTAGAATTGACTGGAGATAGTAAGATTAAGAGAAACTAATATACCAGTTGACCTTATGATAGAGGGTTGGGAGCCGAGGGCACAAAATCCCTCATCGTAACTTCTCATAAAATAAGGATCAAACTTCAAACCGGTAAGTTCTCGTTTAATCTTACTATTTTACTTCGGAGATTTGTGAATATTTCAAAGCTCTGTGATTTCATGCCTTGGAACTACGTCCATGCTCACACACTGCTGTGTTAACTGATGGAGAAAGTATGTTAACGTATTTCAGACTTGAAACAGAGCTGAAAAACAATAATATATTTATTAACACAAACAAAAAACCCCTGACTTCCAGGAACGATCAGGGAACAGAACTTAAAACAGTGTCTGCAAACGTTGCGGGTGTGGCCACAGGTTTATTGTAAAACCGCTGAAATGTGCCCTCATTGGCCCAGCCCGCTGTTGCGAGGACATGGTCCATGGGCACTTCCATGGTCCTCGCCGCTGATGTGGACGCAGCCCTGGTAGAATGAGATTTTAAAATGTCAGTGTCTACCCCGACTTCACCCAACACCACCCTGAACCATCTGGAAATAGTTTGCACAGTTACCCTGTAGTGTGGGCGTTTAAAACTGATTAAAAAAAAAGACCTACTTCCATACCCCTGATGTTCTTGGTGACATCTACATAATGTCGGAGGTGGGTGTACAAAGATGTACATCAATAGCATATGCCAGGAATTCCAATTTAAGACCGGTTGTTCCAGGTCTATGGTGTTTTAGTAACTCGTCAATAAAGAAGGTTACCTTAGTGGGGGTCGAGACCATTCTGTCCAATTTTAGTTTGTGGAGGGTCTGGACCGATTGAGCTGTGATAAGTGCCATCAGCATCACCACTTTGTAGGTGAGTTTTGCCAGTGGGAGATTCGAAACTGGTGACCAACTCCTGAGTAGGGCCAACACTACCCTAATATCCCAAGTCATAGTGTATCGTGGCCTGGGAGGGTTGGAATTGAAAATACCCCTCATTAGTTTCGATACCAATGGATGGGATCCCACTCCAAGTCTGAGGTAGGATGATAATGCACTCCTTGCACTGTTGATGGCACTGTAGCTCATCGTAGTGAAGGCCCGCGAGGAATTCCAGCACATCTGTGATGGTGGCAGAGTTGTAGGTGGTATTAGTCCTGGAACAGAACTCCTCCCATTTCCTTACATGGGTAAGATATTGCTTCCTTGTGGACTCTCTGCACAACGCCGTGATGATGTCCATGGTCATGTTCAACAGCCCGAATTCTAGTAATGGTCTCTTCAGAACCTGCTAGCCAACAGGTTCAGATGACCATGGCACGGATGATTCTCCTCTAATATGGGATGTGTCAGGAGGTTTGGGCATTTGGGAACCGGAAAACACGGTTCCTTCACCATGTCGAGGACCACCTGGAACCATGGCTGTGTAGGCCTGTCGGGTATTATCAGTATTCCTGGTGCGGAATCTATCTGGATTTTCCGTAATACCCGACTGATGAGGCAGAAAGGGGGAAATGCATAGAAGAATTTCCCTCAATGTTCCCCCAATGTAGCGAGAAAGCGTCCGTCGCTACTGCACCAGGGTCTGGTTCCCAAGAGACATATGTTGGTATCTGATGGTTCAATCTGGATGCAAAAAGGTCGATATCTGGTGTTCCATACTGGGCTATAATGTCAGCAAATATTTGGTGGTTCAACATCCACTCGGTGTTGTCTTTGAAAATACGTGACCTGGTGTCAGCCACTATATTTAACTTACCCGGAAGGTATGCAGCTGAAATCCAAATTTTTCTTTCAATGCACCAGTGCCAAATTGTGTTTGCCAATTAATCACAAGATATCGACTTGATACCACCCATATGGTTTAAATATGCCACCACTGCGGTATTGTCTATTTGTAGACGGACATGCGTATGATGCATATTTGTACAGTATGCCCGTAGACCGTGATTTCCCAGCATTTCCAAATAGTTTATACCTCGTGATTCAAGCAATGTAGATTCATGCAAATCCCATCTACCGCCACAATTGGAGGTGGTGTCGGTAGCTCCCCAGCCGTGGGCGCTGGTGTCAGTTTGCAACACGACTGAAGGGTTTGGGATTAAAACAATATTGGGATTAAAACAATATTGAATGCTGCTAATCCACCATCGTAGCTCATTTTTTGCTTTGGTTGGTAGCTGCATAGGTCTGCCAAAATGCCCAGCATGAATTTTTTCAAAATGGAATTGACTACTTCAAGTCCATGCTCAGAAACTCTGTGAAGTATGGGAAGGATCTACCCACCTCACGAGCTCAGTCTAGAAGAAGGGTCTCCAACCAAAACATTGATTGTACTTTCTCTTAACAGATGATGCATGAACTGCTAAGTTCCTCCAGCAATTTGTTTTTAGTGTCACCATCTACCAACCGGCTTGCTCCATCAGTGTAGACCACAATATGAACACTGCATTTGTTTTGCATGACCAGCTGAAAAGAAAGCCATTTATTTCCTGATTTTCAGGTTATGAGCATTGAGTAAATCATGGAGGAAGTAAAGCATCAGTGCTACCTGAAATTGTTTTGCACAACAATGTTAAAGCTATAGAGAAAAGTCTTCATGAAATACTATATGGAATTAAATAACACACACAGAATTTGGAATATGTGTTGAAACTAAAGAGATATGTTCAACATGAGGAATAAAATTTCTCTCAGCACTATCAATAATTTTGTGAGCTGAAAACCAGGACAAGCATGCTTTGTTTCAGAATGGAGTGGCTGGGCTTGTATACTCTGGAATTTAGAAGGATGAGAGGGTATCTTATTGAAACGTGCGATTATTAAAGGTTTGGACACGCTAGAGGCAGGAAACATGTTCCCGATGTCGGGGGAGTCAAGAACCAGGGGCCACAGTTTAAGAATAAGGGGTAAGCCATTTAGAACAGAGATGAGGAAATACTTTTTCACACAGAGAGTTGTGAATCTCCGGAATTCTCTGCCTGAAAGGGCGATGGAGGCCACTTCTCTGGATGTTTTCAAGAGAGAGTTAAATAGAATTAAAGATAGCGGAGTCAGGGGATATGGGGAAAAGGCAGGAACGGGGTACTGATTGGGGATGATCAGCCATGATCACATTTAATGGTGGTACTGGCTCGAAGGGCCAAATGGCCTCCTCCTGCACTGGTTGTCTATTGTCTATCATGGGTGATTATAATTTTTATCTTCTTTGAACTAATCAAGCTGGCATGATTGCCATGGAAGTGGAATTTATGGATTTCATCAGGGATTGTTTCCAGCAGTATGTTACAGAACCTAACCAGGAACTTATTATTTTAGACTTGGTCGCGTGTATTGAAATAGGATTAATAAGAGATGATGTGCCTGACAACCCCCTGGGGATCAGTGATCACAACATGGTACAATTTGAGGTTGAACACTTGTTCTCCACAGCCAATGTACTTAAAGAAGAACAATTACAGTAGTTTTAAAGTAAAATTGGCTGGAGTAGACTGGTTCAACAGGATAAATTTGGGGGAAAAAGGGGATTTAGAGAATAGCGAGATATGGAGCATGTGCAGGGAGAAGGGAATAGTTTAATTTGGAAATCTGTTTGATATAGACATCGTGGGGTGAAGGGCCTGTTTCTGTCCTGTACTTAAAAGATACAAAGTTAGAAAGAAGGAATAGGCGACGTTTCGGATCGGGACCTTTTGGGTCTGAAGAAGGATCTCGACCCGAAACATTGCGCATTCCTTCTCTCCATAGATTCTGCCTCACCCGCTGAGTTTATCAGGTATTTTAGTCTACCTTCGGTATTTAAACAGCAAGGTTCATAAGCTCAGCAATATTTAATATGTGAAAATATAAAATTATAGAAAAATACATATATAGTGGCAAGACTAGGGCAGAGGACTGGGAATTTTATAGGAACCAACAATGAGAGACTAAAACATTAATAATGAGGGGAAAAACAATTATGTGAGACAGTAATTCAAAACAGCAGGACTTTTATGAATATATAAAAAGTAGCTATGGTAAGAGTGGAAATGCTGGAGAGCAACATTGGGGAATTAACAATGGGAATTAAGGAAATGATTAATAAGTAAAATTAATACTTTGCACAGTCTTAGAAACATAGAAACACAGAAACATACAAAATAGGTGCAGGAGTAGGCCATTCGGCCCTTCGAGCCTGCACCACCATTCAACATGATCATGTCTGATCATTCAACTCGGTATCCTGTACCTGCCTTCTCTCCATACCCCCTGATCCCTTTAGCCACAAGGGCCACATCTAACTCCCTCTTAAATATAGCCAATTAATTGGCCTCAACTACCTTCTGTGGCAGAGAATTCCAGAGACTCACCAGTCTCTGTGTGAAAAAATGTTTTTCTCATCTCGGTCCTAAAAGACTTCCCCCTTATCCTTAAACTGTGAAACCCCTTGTCTGGACTTCCCCGAAATCGGGAATAATCTTCCTGCATGTAGCCTGTCCGACCCCTTAAGAATTTTGTAAGTTTCTATAAGATCCCCCCTCAATCTTCTAAATTCTACGAGTACAAGCCAAGTCTATCCAGTTTTTCCTCATATGAAAGTCCTGACATTGCCGGAATCAGTCTGGTGAACCTTCTCTGTACCCCCTCTATGGAAAGAATGTATTTCCTCAGATTTGGAGACCAAAACTGTACGCAATACTCCAGGTGTGGTCTAACCAAAACCGTGTACAACTGCAGTAGAACCTCCCTGCTCCTATACTCAAATCCTTTTGCTATGAATGCTAACATACCATTCATTTTCTTCACTGCCTGTTGCACCTGCATGTCAATGACTGGTGTACCATGACACCCAGGTCTCGTTGCATCTCCCCTTTTCCTAATCGGCCACCATTCAAATAATAGTCTACTTTCCTGTTTTTGCCACCAAAGTGGATAACCTCACATTTATCCACATTATACTGCATCTGCCATGCATTTGCTCACTCACCCAACCTATCCAAGTCACCTTGCAGCCTCCTTGCATCCTCGTCACACCTAACACTGCCCCCCAGTTTCGTGTCATCTGCAAACTTGGAGATTTTGCATTCAATTCCCTCGTCCAAATCATTAATATACATTCTAAATAGCTGGGGTCCCAGCGCTGAGCCCTGCGGTACCCCACTAGTCATTGCTTGCCATTCTGAAAAGGACCCGTTAATCCTACCCTCTGCTTCCTGTCTGCCAGCCAGTTCTCTATCCACATCAATACTGAACCGCCAATACCGTGTGCTTTAAGTTTGTATACTAATCTCTTATGTGGGCCCTTGTCGAAAGCCTTTTGAAAGTCCAGATATAACACTTCCACTGGTTCTCCCTTATCCACTCTACTAGTTGCATCCTTGAAAAATTCTATCAGATTCGTCAGACATGATTTACCTTTCATAAATACATGCTGACTTTGTCCAATGATTTCACCACTTTCCAAATGTGCTGCTATCCTATCTTTAATAACTGACTCTTGCATTTTCCCCACTACCGATGTTAGATTAACTGGTCTGTAATTCCCTGTTTTCTCTCTCCCTCCTTTTTTAAAGAGTGGGGTTACATTAGCTACGCTCCAATCCTCAGGAACTACTAAAGAATCTAAAGAGTTTTTAAAAATTATCATTAATGCATCCACTATTTCTGTGGCTACTTCCTTGAGTACTCTGGGATGCAGCCCATCTGGCCCTGGGGATTTATCGGCCTTTAATCCATTCAATTTACCCAACACCACTTCCCGGCTAACCTGGATTTCACTCAGTTCCTCCATCTTATTTGACCCCCGGTCAGTCCCCTGCTATTTCCGGCAGATTATTTCTGTCTTCCTTAGTGAACCAAAGCAGTTATTCAATTGGTCTGCCATGCCCTTGTTTCTCATGATCAATTCACCTGTTTCTGACTGCAAGGGACTTATACTTGTTTTAACTAATCTTTTTCTCTTCACATATCTATAAAAACTTTTGCTGTCAGTTTTTATGTTCCCTGCCAGTTTTCTTTGAGAATCTATTTCCCCTTTCCTAATTAAGCCCTTTGTCCTCCTCTGCTGGACTGAATTTCTCCCAGTCCTCTGGTAGGCTGCTTTTTCTGGCTAATTTGTATGCTTCATCTTTTGTTTTGATACTATCCCTGATTTCCCTTGTTATCCATGGATGCACTACCTTCCCTGATTTATTCTTTTGCCAAACTAGGATGAACAATTGTTGTAGTTCATCCATGCAGTCTTTAAATACCTTCCATTGCACATCCACTGTCAACCCTTTAAGAATCAATTGCCAGTCTACCTTGGCCAATTCTCATCTCATGCCTTCAAAGTTACTTTCTTTAAGTTCAGAACCCTTGTTTCTGAATTAATTATGTCACTCTCCATCCTAATGAAGAACTCAACCCATATTATGGTCACTCTTGCCCAAGGGGCCACGCACAACAAGACTGCTAACTAACCCTTCCTCATTACTCAATACCCAGTCTAGAATAGCCTGCTCTCTCGTTGGTTCCTCTACATGTTGGTTTGGAAAACGATCCTGCAATACATTCCATACAATCCTCTTCCTCAGCACCCTTGCCAATTTGATTCACCCAATCTATATGTAGATTGAAGTCACCCATTATATCTGTTTTACCTTTGTTGCACGCATTTCTAATTTCCTGTTTGATGCCATCCCCAACTCCACTACTATTGTTAGGTGGCCTGTACACAACTCCCACTAGCGTTTTCTGCCCCTTAGTGTTTCGCAGCTCTACCCATATCGATTCAACATCCTCTAAGCTAATGTCCTTCCTTTCTATTGTGTTAATCTCCTCTCTAACCAGCAATGCTACCCCACCTTCTTTACCTTTCTGTCTATCCCTCCTGAATATTGAATATCCCTGAATGTTCAGCTCCCAGCCTTGATCACCCTGGAGCCATGTCTCCGTGATCCCAACTATATCATATTCATTAATAACTATCGGCACATTCAACTCATCCACCTTATTACAAATGCTCCTTGCATTGAGACACAAAGCCGTCAGGCTTGTTTTTCACCACTCTTGCCCCTTATATAATTATGTTGAAAAGTGGCCCTTTTTGATTTTTGCCCTGGATTTGTCTGCCTGCCACTTTTACTTTTCACCTTGCTACCAATTGCTTCTACCCTCATTTTATATCCCTCTTTCTCTCTGCTCACATATTTAAGAAACCCACCACCTCTTATTCTCTGTTTATTATTGTTTTCTTCTTTCCCCCCTACATGTTGGGGGGGGGGCTTCCCTTCTCTGCCTCCTGCCTCAGATACTGTCTGTAGCAATGTTACAAAATTTTGAGATTTTAAAAATCAAGTCTGCAATTTATCCCATCAGATAAAGCATAAAAAGAAGTTTAATTTGACACCTAATTCACTTTCATATCTTCAGTATTAAGAAAGTTATGACCATTTTCATACTTGGAAATTAGCATCTTGTTCCCCATTGCCTTTCAATTGACAACTCAAAAGCTGTGATCTTGAACCGTTAAAAGCCCATAACTTTCTTAAAAATTAAGAGAACTCAACAGTGGATTCAACAGTGGCTGAATGGGAGAAGCCAGAGGGTAATGGTGGATGGCTGTTTGTCGGGTTGGAGGCAGGTGACTAGTGGGGTGCCTCAGGGATCTGTGTTGGGTCCTTTGTTGTTTGTCATGTACATCAATGATCTGGATGAAGGGGTGGTAAATTGGATTAGTAAGTATGCAGATGATACCAAGAGAGGGGGTGTTGTGGATAATGAAGAGGATTTCCAAAGTCCACAGAGTGATTTAGGCCAGTTGGAAAAATGGGCTGAAAGATGGCAGATGGAGTTTAATGCTGATAAATGTGAGGTGCTACACTTTGGCAGGACAAATCAAAATAGGACGTACATGATAAACGGTAGGGAATTGAAGAATACAGTTGAACAGAGGGATCTGGGAATAACCGTGCATAGTTCCTTGAAGGTGGAATCTCATATAGATAGGGTGGTAAAGAAAGCTTTTGGTATGCTAGCCTTTATAAATCAGAGCATTGAGTATAGAAGCTGGGATGTAATGTTAAAATTGTACAAGGCATTGGTGAGGCCAAATCTGGAGTATGGTGTACAATTTTGGTCGCCCAATTATAGGAAGGATGTCAACAAAATAGAGAGGGTACAGAGGAGATTTACTAGAATGTTGCCTGGGTTTCAACAGCTAAGTTACAGAGATAGGTTGAATAAGTTAGGTCTTTATTCTCTGGAGCGCAGAAGGTTAAGGGGGGCTTGATAGAGGTCTTTAAAATGATGAGAGGGATAGACAGAGTTGATGTGGACAAGCTTTTCCCTTTGAGAATAGGGAAGATTCAAACAAGAGGACATGACTTTAGAATTAAGGGACAGAGGTTTAGGGGTAACATGAGGGGGAACTTCTTTACTCAGAGAGTGGTAGCGGTGTGGAATGAGCTTCCAGTGGAAATGGTGGCGGCAGGTTCGTTGGTATCATTTAAAAATAAATTGGATAGGCATATGGATGAGAAGGGTATGGAGGGTTATGGTATGTGTGCAGGCAGGTGGGACTAAGGGAAAAAAGTTGTTCGGCACGGACTTGAAGGGCCGAGATGGCCTGTTTCCGTGCTGTAATTGTTATATGGTTATATGGTTAACGCAATGAAATTTTCAGTTATTATAGATTGAAGCATTCTGAAACAAATATGAAACAATCTTACTTGGATGACCTGAAATTAAAGCATATAATTAGTTAGTTATCTAATTGTAGCTAATTACAAAATTCAATGAGTAGAACTAAACATCTAAAGAAAAGATAAACTTTTTTTTAATTGCCTAAGTGTCCAAATAACATTCACACAATAATCCACAATATAACATAATTTTTAAATCTAATTTTCATGAATTTCTGGGCCAAATGGAAGGAATTTAGTGTTTAATGCCTGTAAATTAATGGCCATTTAAATCAACTAGCGAGTGGGTTTTAGTGGAATGCGGTGGATTGGAGCGTTGTGATTTGCTGTGAAGTCGGGAGGAAAAATACAGCCGGTTCATACATTCTTTTTGGACCCCATTTCGCAACATGAAAATATTATTAAAGGCTCCATAAAAACCAACTTTTAATATAAAATAAACTGTGTACCTTTTTTTCTCCCCTACGCAAAATCCTTCCCGCCAAAGTCGCTCATGCGGGGAGCAGCAGAACTGCAGCGCTGCTCAAGGTAAGTTTTGTAACATACCTACTGTCTACTAGTTTTCTCTATTTGAGTCCCTCCCCCCAACCATTCTAGTTTAAAGTCTCCCCAGTAGCCTTTGCAAATTTCCCCGCCAGGATACTGGTCCCCCTCGGGTTCAAGTGCAACCCGTCCTTTTTATACAGGTCACTCCTACCCCATGGTAGATAACACTGCAAACATCCCAAATATTTCTGATTGTCTCATTTCAACAAACATTGAAGAACTTGGAATGATCGCTATCATGAGGAATAAGGTATTAAAAAAATGAGACTAAAGGTAGACAGGTAACGATGATCTGTCTATCTGATCGGGGTTTGAAGGAAAGGTTTGAGATACAAGGATCGTTGGGCTCTCTTGTCGGGCCATCAAATGCATCCTTGTGAGGCATTGCCTTAAGAATGTGGCAACTGTCATCAAGGATCCCCACCATCCATGTAGGGCCATTTTCTCGCAACTACCATCACCTGAAGTCGTACATCATTAGGTTCAGCAATAGCTATGTTCTCACAAATGTAAGGTTCTTGGCCAACCAACAGAACCCTAATCTGACCTCAGCAATGAAACACTATGGACTACCTCTTTCACTACCATGAACTTGTTATGTTCTAATTCTGTTTTGCATTCATTTATTTGTTTTGCAGTCGTTTACTTTTCTGCTGCCTTGCAGAATTTATGTGTAGTTCATAGTAGATTTGGTGATTTTGAAGTCTATTTGCCTTTATGTCACTGCAAGTAGGATTTTCATTGTAACTGCACCTCACTATAATTTTGCATGTGACGGATGGGTTACACCTGAACTGGAGGAGAGTCAATATTCTAGCAGGGAGATTCATTTGTGCAACTCAGGAAGGTTAAAACTAATGTGAATGAATGAATGAATAGTTTATTGTCAGATTGACAAGTCCCAGTGAAATTCTTTGCTTGCATAAAGGTAAAGGGCGCTTATAAAGTTACAGAGTACCCCTGTGCCAGATCCCTGTCCTCCATTGTCCATTGGCCTTTCCCCTCCCTCACGGCGGTCCCCCCACGCTGGGTCCTCCTTTGTTCTTTTCCCCCAGCAGTGGCATCCAAACTTCCACATGGTCTGGCCTCGTCCATTGGTCAACGGCAAAATCAATCACTGCACTGACCTCTCGACTATAGCCACCAGGTCTTCTCCGCACGCCTCTGTGGCATCGATCCAGGCCACAGCCGCAGACTCCGCAGACCCAGCGGTCATTGGCTGCAGGCTTCATCAACCCGTGAGGCTCCAGCTCACGAGGCTCCAACCAGAAAGGCCCGGGCTCCAGCCCGTGAGGCTCTGGCCTGTGAGGCTCCAGCCTCAGCTTCTCGGTGGCCCTCCAGAACGTGTCTGCCGCAGCGGCCCTCCGGAAGGCCGATGTGTAGGAAGGAACTGCAGATGCTAGTTTAAACAGAAGATAGATACAAAGTCTGGAGTAACTCAGCAGGACAGGCAACATCTCTGGAGAGAAGGAATGGATGACGTTTCATGTCGAAACCCTTTTTCAGACTGAAAGTCACAGGAAAGGGAAATATGGGATATAGACGATGATGTAGAGAGATATGGAAAAATGATTGAAAGATATGCAAAAAAGTAACAAAGGCCTGTTTTCTTTATCATCGTTACTCTTTTTGTATATCTTTCATTCATTGTTCTATATCTATCTACATCATTCTCTATATCTCTTGTTTCCCTTTCCCCTGACTTTCAGTCTGAAGAAGGGTCTCGACCCAAAATGTCACCCAATCCTTCTCTACAAGATTAAAACTGAAGTGGCAGAGGCATGGGAACCAGAGCAACAGGTCAACAATTGGAGGGATTGGTGGGAAAGTAGACATTACACTAAGTCTAAAAGGAAGGACAAGCATGGAAATGATAATGAATATGGTGAGCCTAATGGGTTGTAGTGTGTTTATTTTAATGCAAGGAATATTATAGGTAAAGCAGATGCTTGAACCTTAAATTGATCATTTTATATCAAAGTCACGTGAGTGACTACGTGAAGAGCCTGCCAGCCCGCATGCGCGTCATTACGTCGATGCATGGCGCGAGGTTTGGTTGGGGATGAACGTTGGTCTCCCCAGTGGTAAGGTTTAAAAGCCAAACAGGCGAGTAAAATGGTGAATTAATTCCGACGTTGGCCTAAGTTGTTGTGATGGAAAAACCTAGGGCAAAAGGGAAACTGGCTGCTGAGAAAGCAGCAGCAGAGGACCGTGACAGTGAGAAAAGCCGACGGCCATCCATTTCTACTTTGAAGCCGTTGGCATCCGCAATCTACACAGCAAGCTCTGATTCAGCTCCAAGAGGGAGCAGCTTGGCAAACCCGAGTCGGGGCAAAACCAAAGCTAAGTCAGTAAGACAGGTCCAATCGGACAATTCTGGACAGGAGGACCCTGTCCCAACATCTATGGAAGATGTTGTTTGTCGACTATCTAGACTAGAGCAGCTAATTGAACAAATGGTGGAACAAAATATGCTCCGTGCACTGGAGGCATTAACAGGCGGTTCCAGCCAAATGTCTGTCGCAACACCTGGCTCAGGGTTGCAGTATTCCTCCCACTCTGATGAGGGGAGTATCGGATAATATTATAGAGGTTACTCTAATTATGGGGATATTAACAAGATATCTGAATCCCATGCCTTAATTGATGATATGCGGCAGACGCATCATTAGGAAGTACTACCAGCTCTTGCCTCTCAATTTGCTGTTCCCTCAGGGACAGGTAAGCCACTACAGGAGGAACTGGCCAGCAGCATCAGCTATTTAACGTCGCATCAGCTGAAGGAAAAGGTTATGCTGGAAGAGGCTGGGAAATATCCCAGCCCAGAAAACTGCAAGACCTTGGATGTCCCGAAAGTCAATATTACCATTTGGGAAGACCTTGGGGGCAGAACAAGGTCCAAAGAGCTGAAATTACAGCGAATCCTGAGACTACTGTCAGGTGGTATTACATCCTTTGCTTGGTCAGTGGATGGGGCTCAGCTTTCGGAAGCACAGCAGGATGCGATGGCACTGTTATGTAATACTCATTTTGAGGTAAACTGCTTCGTAAAGATGCCATTAGGCCTGAAATTAACCCTAAGTTTGCACACTTATGCAGGGCCAGTAATGTTCAGCCTGCTAAATATCTCTTCGGAGAAGATTTATGTAAACAAGTCAAAGACTTGCCGGACGAATTGAAGGCTGCTGCTGGTATGGTTAAAACGCCCTATATGGGTAAGGCTCCTGTACTCTGGCGATATCACCCCTATGTGAAAACCAGCAGGAATCGGTCCTCTAAGGCTGGTTGGAATACCAGGTCTGTTCAAATTAGACCCAGCCAGAGGTCTATTTTAGGCCATCTTGGAAGATGCGTCTGCATCAGTTCCCAGCGGGTCAAGATATCAGAGCAAAGGGAAGGAGACCGAACAAATCTTAGGGTCTGCTGGCTCTAGTGATAAACCACCTATGACCATTGAGGTAGGTGGAGGTGCATCGATCAGTCACATGGGGTGTGCGGAGGGAATTTCAAGTCAGTGGCAGGTTAAGGCTATTTTTACATGAATGGCAACAGATAACCTCTGATCCATTTATACTGCAGAGCTTAATGGGTTACAAAATTGAGTTCTTGGCTGACACGTTTCCACCTTGACAAGATATGCCGAGACCGGTATATATATTCGTTCCAAAAAGGAAACTTTGCAAGTAGAGATAGAGGCATTGCATAAAAAATGAGTGATTGAGCAGTCAGTCCATGAGAAAGAGGAATATATCTCTAACATATTCTCAAGGGAGAAGAAATATGGAGGATGCTGTATCATTCTTGATTTGACGAGCTTCAACTCTTATGTGCAGTATAAACACTTTAAAATGGAAAATTTCCCCACCACAAAACAGTTGATTACAGAGCATTGTTTTATGGCATCCATGGATCTTAAGGATGCATATTATTCAGTTCCTATTCATAGGAATCACAGGAAATATCTGAAGTTTAGCTGGCTGGGGCAGTTGTGGCAATTTAAGGTTTACCTTATGATTTGAGGCCCTTAGGCTATTCACCAAAACTTCTTAAACCAGTGCTTGCCATACTCAGAGATGAAGGGCATATTATTATTGGGTGTATAGATGACATTCTTATAGTCGGGAAGACGTTACGTCTCGCAAAGCTAGCTGTTTCAGCGGCCATACTTATCTTTGAGAAATGAGAATTTATCATTCATCCAGCTAAATCCAGAATGATACCGACAAAATCTATTTCTTATTTAGGGTTTGTCATCCATTCGGCAGGGACCCTGCCCATGGAGAAAAAACAAAATTTGGTAGAGGCTTGTTCAAATCTACTGATTAACGAGAAGCCATCTATCCACCAGGTTGCAAGGGTAATTGGCAAGATAGTAGCTGCCTTCCCAGCCACATGTTACGGGCCTAGGCATTATCGAAATCTGCAGCGCGAAAAGGATCAGACACTAAGACTCTACAAACGTCATTTTGACAGACCTATGCAGTTGTTGTCAGAGTCAAAAGCTGAATTACAATGGTGGATTGCAAATATTCATCGTTGTTCAGGCGGCTTTCTACCTAGTAAACCCACAACAACACTGCAGAGTGATGCTAGTGAACTAGGATGGGGTGCAACTAACATCATCCCTAGTTGTGGTGGTAGATGGAACAAGGTGAGTTGTGCCTTGGTCAAAAATATGGCATAAATTATTTGGAAATGTTGGCAGCAATTCATGCCTTGAAAGCATATTGTGGAAAGGTACATGGTGTGCATATTAGACTACAATTGGGTAACTCGACAGCGGTGGCATATGTAAATCACATGGGTGGTTGTAGATGACTATCATGTGATGCTCTGGCAAAAGTTATTTGAGCTTGGTGTCTAGATAGAAGCATTTGGATTTCAGCTGCTCATTTACCGGGCAGATTTAATATGGTAGCAGTTGCTAGATCGCGGATGTTCAATGATCAAACTGAATGGATGTTGAATCAGGCAGTATTCACCAAGATAATAGCTCGTTATGGAACACCAGACATTGATTTGTTCGCTTCCAGACTTAATAATCAATTGCCACGATATATAGTCTGGAAACCAGACCCAGGGGCAGAAGCGATAGATGCATTTTCTATAGACTGGGGGGGAATGTTATTCTATGCCTTCCCTCCATTCTGCCTTATTGGAAGATGCTTGCAAAAGATAATACAAGACAACGCATCAGGTATTTTAATAGCACCTAATTGGTCTATGCAACCATGGTTTCCATTATTAAAAAGATTATTAAAGGAACTGCCCATGGTTGTTCACAGGCATAAGCATATGTTAATTCAGCCTGTCACTTGGGGGCCTCATCCTTTCCATGATCGCATTGACTTAGTAATTTGCAGAATTTAAGAAGGCCTTTTGTGGGTCTAGGACTATCCATCTGGATGGTTGACGTAATAACTGCAGCTTGGCGAGATGGCACAATGAAGCAGTACTGCTCATACATCAAACAATGGGAGGTTTTGTGAGAAGCCACATATAAATCACTTTACAGCGGATATAGCTGATGTGTTGGAGTTTCTTTCAACTTTAATTTTGAAAAAGAGTTAAGTTAGTGCCTAGTGATAGGCACGTAGCGCCTTATCATCATATTTAGTGCTCGGGTCTGGACATCAAACTGTGGGTACTCACCCATTGGTATCTAAATTCATGAAAGGTGTTTTTAACAGAAACCCTCCAAGGCCTAGGTATCATGAGGTATGGAAAGTTAAGACAGTGTTAAGGTTGCTTCACAATTTAGAACCAGCTGCAACGTTATCTTTGGCCCAGCTCACTCACAAATTGGCAATGCTTATGGCTCTCGTCTCAGCACGAGTTCAGTCTTTGCAGAAACTGCGACTGGATAACGCGGTTATATCTGACAAAAAGTGATCTTTTATATAGATGAATTAATAAAGCAGTGCAGGTCAGGTGCATTGGGGTACAAATTGGAGCTGTTGGCGTAACCACCAGATCGAAGATTGTGTGTGATTACCTATGTTAAGAAATACATCGAGGTTACAAAAAACCTTCGAGGTAGCAAACAGGCAGTCTTCATAAGTTATAAAAAGCTGCACAAAAGGGTAACAGTGAAAACAATTTCTAGGTGGATAAAATGTGTGTTAGCAGTTGCAGGAGTGGATGCTGATATTTTCAAATCTCACTCTACCATGGCTGCAGATACCTCGGCAGCAAATAAAATGGCGGTTCAGCTGGATCACATTCTTGCGACAGCAGGATGGGCTGATGAGTGCACTTTTCAGAAGTTTTATAATAAATCAATTAACAGGCCTGGTTTATTTGCTAATAGAATTTTACGTTGTGTTGATTAGACGAGTGTTTACCCCTGATGTAAAGGGATTGTTTTTATTAAAGCATGTACATGTTTGCGAACTAACATCATGCTTCAATGAAGTATTGTTCTTTCAACTATGTATGACTGATCAGTGCAGTGTGTCCACATATAGACTGGCTCACTGCATGAAACCACAGAGCTTTGAAAGCTTCATGTAGTCACTCACATGACTTCAATACAACATAGAAAGATTAAACCAAAACTTACAGTTTGAAGTTTGATCTTTATTTTATGAGAAGTTGAAGTGAGGGATTATGTACCCTCCACTCCCAACCCTGATTCTCATAAAGATCATCCGGTAAGTCTAAGGTTGTTAATCTTTCTATAGTTTAAGTTCTGCAACTAGTCTGTGGTTTCATACAGTTGCTCTGACGATTGATGCGCATGTGGGTTGGCGGGCTCTTCACGTAATCCCACACTTCAACGTCTCATAAAATAAAGATGAAACTTCAAACGGTAAATTTTTGTGTAATCTTTCTATTAAACTGTGATATCGTGGCAAAGAGACGTGATTATGAGAGAGGTAGGACCAGCAGTTCAATGTTCCAGGGTTTCTATATTTCAGATGTGATACGTAGGGAGGTAAAAGAGGTAGAGATGATGAATTACTAGCAGGGAGAACAGGCTGCATTCAGAGAGGACATACTGGAGGGTTCATCCACAGAGACAATAAGGGCAGAGCTCAAAAATAAGAAAGGTGCAATCACTCTGCTGAGATTATATCTGGCACTGTAGAGGCCAAAAGAAGGGTGAATTACAAGATTATAGGCTGGGGCTAGACAGAGTAACTTGGGAGCAGTTGTTATTGGATAAGTTCACATCTAAATACTAGCTGATCAGAGTTGAGAATCAGCATGCTCCAGTAAGGAAGAGGGACAAGAATTGTAAGATGAGGGAACCTTGCATGACCAAACAGGTTGTAAATTTGGTCAAAAAGAGAAAGGAGGCATGTGTAAAGGGCCTGTCCCACTTTCACAACCTAATTCACGAGCTCTGCCGAGTTTGCCCTTGACTCATACTCGCAGCATGGTCATCAGGAGGTCTTAGGAGGCCGTAGGTACGTCACGATGCCAGTCGTAGGTACTCGTGGCATCAAGTAGGTCGGGGAGTTTTTCCAGCCTGATGAAAAATGTCCACGAGTAAAAAAGGTTGTGAATTAGGTCGTGAAAGTGGGACAGGCCCTTCAGGTGTAGAAAGGTGAAATCAGAGGGCTGCTGGGAAATATAAAGAAATCAGGAAAGTTGAGTGGGGTAATGCATTCTTTTACACAGAGTGGTGGATGCATGGAATACATTGCTACTGCCAGAAGTGATGATGGAAGCAGATCTTATAGTGGCATTTAAGAGTGCTTTAGAGATTCACATGAATATTCAGTGTATGGAGGGATATGAATCAAGTACAGGCAGATGAAACAAGTTTATTGTGACATAATGTTTGGTGCAAACATTGTGAACAAAAGAGTCTGCACCTGAGCTGAAATATTCTATATTTTATGTTGAACCTTTGCAGACATCGGGGAGGTCTGTTCTGTCACTTGGCATTGTGGTAAGTTTTGAGTAACACAGAGGATGTGTGAATCAATTAGGAAAAAGATTCAAGAGCTCAGAATAGATAAATAAGAATTGATACCTATCATGTAGTATGGTCTCGACCCGAAACTTTATCCATTCCTTCTATCCAGAAATGCTCTCTGTCCCGCCGAGTTACTCCAGCATTTTGTGTCTATCTTCAGTTTAAACCAGCATTTGCAGTTCCTTCCTGCACATAAAGATGGACCTACTGAACCTCACTGCCAGGCTGGACTGCCGATGCAAACCCCCGCCCGCACTGCTTCCCCAACCACTTTCAACCTGGGTTGTCAATGCCAAACCCAGCCCATACTGCCTCCCAGGCCACTTCCAGACCAGG
Source organism: Raja brachyura (assembly GCA_963514005.1). The sequence goes on from OY740790.1 coordinate 34,234,554, forward strand.
CTGTAAATGCCACCCCTAGCCGCTACCTCGACCATGTCCGCCAATGCCACCCCCAGCCCACACAACTCCCTCAGCTGCGTTTGCTGGCACCGTGGCCACCACCTGTATTGCTGTATTGAGATATTGGGCTTCAGTAAAGCTTTGGTTTAATTTTTAAGCTGGAATAAGGCGCCTTTTGTCGGTGCAGTTCTTGCTCAGCCTGAATGTTATTGCTGGGTCTCTACACATGAAATGCCATATATTACACTTGGTTACAGTGGACAATTGCCAATAACGGATACCATTCCCCACATCGTCTGTTATAGCAAAGGTTTACTGTATTTAGTCATAAAAGCAAAGAAAATAGAGACAAACAACTGGATAGATAAATTGTAACAGAAGTAGTAAACCAGAGAATATTTCTATACATAAGAATATTCCCCAATGCATTATTTGCTGATCGTTAGTTCCTGCTGCAATAGCTTTTGCATCATAATAATGAAATATTCACCTTCATTTTCCCTTCATTCCAAGATAAATGTCCTTCCTGATTTTGTTGGCAGGATAAGAATTTGTGTTATGTATAAAAGAATACTGATAGTCTAAGACTTTAATATATTAACATGCTGTGTTGTCACTGACAAAATACTTTTAACATCTGATATAGTAATCTTACCCATATTCCATTAATCTTGCTTGGCTATCAAAGATGAACATAAGAGCATTGCATGGTCTATTCACTAGGCAAAATGCAAGAATAGAGTCTGTGACTTCATATACTATCCAAACAGATCCTTTATGGATTTAATATCAGTAGCCTTCCCCTCTACATACATTGTAATTGATAGTCAATGATAAGCACCCTACAATAATAAGAAGCACCAGAGTGAATCAGATGCTGTGGTATCAATAGCCATCTCATCAGTGATGGGGTATTTCCAAGAGGTGGCCTGATGATTATCAGAAATTGTGCCCCCAGCTGCATTTTATTAAACTGCTGCTGCAGTACAGAAGTGTAGGTCACACTACACTGGATCTGAACAATAACGTGTTGTAATGTGGAAGCAAAGAACTGCAGATGCTAGTTAATACACAAAAGGACACCAAGTGCTGGAGTAACTCAGCAGACCTATGTCGACCTATTAACCGTGCACGCTTTGTCCTACCTCTCCCCTTTTCCAGCTTCCACTACACTACAATCAGTCTGAAGAATGGTGTCAATCCAAAATGCCACCTTAAAGACCTTTCTTCAGACTGATCAAATCAAGAATTTATGATGAAAGACACAAAAAGCTGGAGTAACTCAGCGGGACAGGCAGCATCTCTGAAGATAAGGATCTCGACGTTTCAGGTCGAGATCCTTCGTCAGTCTGAGGAAGGGTCTCGACCCGAAACGTCACCCATTCCTTCTCTCCAGAGATGCTCCCTGTCCCGCTGATTCACTCCAGCTTTTTGCGTCTATCTTTGATTTAAACCAGCGTCTGCAGTTCCTTCCTACCCAAGAATTTATGATGATTCTTCATCAATTCAGGGATCCTTGATCGTACACCAAGGTCCCTCTGTATTTCCTAGCACTCTACCTGTTTATCAGTATCCAGAGGTAAGCTTTGGAAGGGGAGCATTGTGCAATGTAGTAAGGAGAAGAGTAAAGATGTGGTGAGAAGCCACTGGGAAAGTGTCAGCTTCCTTTCACCATCTGAGACCGAACATTTACACCCCGAGTTGGGTGAGATTCACTGGCACCCAGAAGAAGAAAACAGGCAGACCCAGGTATTGACTTATGTGCGTATAATCATGTTACATTGGTGGAGGAACAAATGTAATGAACATGAAAGATCATGGCAGGACAGCCATGAACAGGAGCAGGACTAGTATAAACCCAATCGTAATCTGTGCTGCCATATTTTGTTTGGATTGCTGTGAGTATGTCTGTCCATCCATAAAGACAACTATTTTAGAGGCACAAAATTTCCTGAATTTTGCAAGTTCCCGCTGCCTTCCATGGAGTAAGGCCAGATGGTGCAGTACAATGCGCAATGATAGAGTTGCTGCCTTACATTGCTTACAGCACCAGAGACCCGGGTTCGATCCTGACACTGGGTGCTGTCTGTACGGAGTTTGTACATTCTCCCCGTGAATTGCGTGGGTTTTCTCTGAGATCTTCAGTTTCCTCTTGGCTTTGGTATAAATGTAAATTGTCCCAAGTGTGTGTAGGATAGTGTTAATGTATGGGGCTCGCTGGTCAGTGCGGACTTGGTGGGCCGAAGGGCTGTATCTCCAAACTAAACTAAACTAAACTAAAGCAGAAGTGTATATGCCACATTAGATGAGATGTACTGAATTCCAGAAGACTAGTCGGGAGCTTAAACTTGATTTTTTTACCCCGACACATAAAGTAAAAAAAATACCACTTTTACATTATATTTATGAAAGATATCTTTGTGGCTGGAAATAAATACCAGGTTTATAAATGGAAGCTTTCTGACTTGATGGGTTCTGTGGGCTCAGTCCATGAAATAATGCTTGGTTTGACAGTGATCAGATGTTCTGCTCTAGCTTTACTTGCGAAGCACAAATTGCTGTCAGTTTAGTCCTTACCACCTGGTATGACTTGATGCATTATTGTTACATAACACAGCTATTAAATTGTAATTTAAACACTCAGCGCTGTTTTGTCCCTGTTTATTACTATGCCCACCTGTTGTTTTTTGCCTTCCTATCTGCCCACCTCATTCTATCACTGTAAAGATGTATTTTTGTTTGCATTGGAAAATATTATTCATGGATCGGAAATGCTAGCCATTGTGAGGTTAAAAATACATTAGTGCTACTCAAAATACATTAAAAAATACAAGAATTCTCAAGAAAAAACAGTTCCATACAAGACCCCAAGGAATTGAAGAGAATTGTGGATGCAGCCCAAACCAAAGATCAGAGAGCAAAGGTAGACCACTCCTGCAAAATCCAATGGACTGACGTGTACTACGCTACGGAACGTAACTTCCACCATTTCAGTAAACCAGCACGATCTCTCAGTTCATTAGTTTACGCATTTAATTTAGGTCTCCAATACAATAGTGATGAGTAAAAAAATCTAGAAAATATTACACATAATAAAAGGGTCGCTCAGAATTGTCACAAATTATCAACATCGCCTCACACGATGAGCATAATAGTAGCAATTCCAAAGAAGATTAGGTAAAATCATATCGTCTGCAATTACAGTAACAATAATCAAAATTATTGATAACTTTATTATGTTCGCTCGGCATTGGGCCCCTTCTTTCCGCAGGCATACATTATCAGAAGTACAAAGTGGTCCAATAAATTGTTTTACAGGATGCAAGATGCTTATCATTCTTGCGGGATTAAATAATGTATTTTCAATTGCATTTAGCATTTATCTTGTCAACGTTGCGTTAAAAACATCATACGTTGACGTTTCTCTTATGGCTAATCCCAATTCCTGAAATTAACATATTTTTAATTTTAAGAAGATTCAAAAAGCGTGCACATCATTTACAGTCTTCACCTCTATTTAAAGCATTGTTTTATATTTGGATACATCATAATCACACGGGATGATTTGCACAAGACTTGATTTCATTTTATATGTCATGGCTTTTTTTGTTGATATTCAGTAGCCCACAATTTGAACACATTTTAAAGTAATTTTTCAGCCACGATTCACATAAGGTTACATTTCTGAGGTGACAATTGGTGAAAGTTAGGAAGAGAATAAATTAAATCAGGATGAATTAGAAATCGCGGCAACCCAACACGTGTTATTGATTGGAAATGTAATATTGATATATTTCTGGGAAAATTGGAGTTAACCTGCCAGAGCTTGAATGATTGTATAAATTTGTTTCTGGGTGAAGACTAAAATATGTACCTTCCTGCCCTTTTGCAGATAGTAATAACGGTACTGATTTGTCATAATATTAGTTGCATAATAAAACGCATGGATGTGGCGTTTGGATTGGATCCTCGTTCTAATTAATAGTTCGATGCGACAAGTATATGATGGATATTACCGAACTTTCACCCACATAAACAACTCTAATGGATAATATCACTTGCACCACGAAATCCTAGGAATTAACCTATTTTATCTTGTACATCGCAGTTGAATTATGGAATATTTCCCGTTTTCTGAGGGATTATGGGCAGGTGACAACAAGTTTCTGCTTCGCCACTTCACTGACATATTAACAAGTGTGCATATTACCCAGGAGGTCACAATCAAATATGCCTGCAGTTCAAAGCAAAGAACCTGAAGAAAGACAGGTCGGGTCACCTACATTGGCGTTTCGTGCTGTGCGCTCCGTTTGTAGATGTGGATGCCGCCATGACAGAAGTCGGTTATGGAAATGGCGCTGAAGATTACCCATCAGCTACTATGGCTTTTTCACGGAGTGGACCATCTTGCTCCGCTCTATGATCTTTAGCCCAAACCATCACACAAACCACCCTCCTTTTATTTACTCAATTTATTCCTCACGCTGCCTCGGCAAGGCTAGCAGCATAATAATGGACGAGTTGCACGCTGGCCACTCCCTCTTTTCCCTTCTCCCATCAGGCAAAAGATATAGAAGTGTGAATACTCACACCTCCAGATTCAGGGACAGTTTCTTCCCAGCTGTTATTTGGCAACTAAATCATCCTACCACAACCAGAGAGCAGTGCTAAACTACTATCTACCTCTTTGCTATCTTTACCTTGCACTAAACGTTATTCTCTTATCATGCATCTATACACTCCATTGTAATGTATTGTCTTTCTGCTGACTAGATGGCATGCCACAAAAGCTTTTCACTGTACACATGACAATAAATGAACTAACTAACTAACTAACTAACTAACTAACTAACTAACTAACTAACTAACTAACTAACCAACTAACAAAATAGATGCTTAAACTCTAATCCTCTTTAAATTGCTGGAAATTTGTATGACTCTACTGCAACATTTTAAATTATGAATAACCCAATTACTCTTCCACTCAATCTATTATCATCCACTCCTCATTTCCAAAAGAGTTTCAAGGAAGAGACTATCCTTTGAAATTTTGTTGGATCAGCTCTGAATTCAGGGTCGGTGCTTCAGAAAGCAAACAACAACCAATACTCATCTGAGATGTCCTCCTTCAAGAAATAGGGCTCCCCCCACCCTCTGTGATTGACAATGCCCTCGCCTGCATCTCCTCCATTTCTCGTACATCTGCTCACTTACCTCCACGAGGCAAAATAGGGATAAACTCCCCTTGGTCCTCACCTTTCACCCCACCAACCTCAACATCCAGCATATCATTCTTTGACATTTCCGCCAGCCACCATGCAATGGCTCTACCTGTCACATTTACCCCAGTCTACCTGTCACATTTTCCCCTCTTCACCCCATTCTGCTTTTTGCAGGGACCTCTCTCCCTTGTTTACCCATCCCTCTCTACCCATCTCTCTTTACCCATCCATCTCCACCCATCCATCTCCACCCATCCCTCTCCACCCATTCCTCTCTACCCATCCCTTTCCACACATCCCTCTCTAGCCATCTTTTGTTACCCATCCCTCTTTACCCATCCCTCTCTACCCATCCCTCTTTACCCATCCCTGTTTGCCCATCCCTCTCTACTCATCCCACTCTACCCACCCCTCTCTACCCATCCCTCTCCCTCCCCAAGCACTTACCTCGGCAACTGTAAAAGGCGCAACACCTGTCCTTACACCTCCGCGTTCACTACCACCAGAAACATAAACAACCCTTCCAGGTGAGAACTGATCTTATGCATTAGATGCTCTTGATGTGGCCACCTGTATATTGGTGAGAATAAGTGCAAAGAGGAGACTACTAGGTGACACCTGTGCTTTGTCTACCATAGCCAGCTGGAGTTTCCAGTTGCTAACCATTTCAATTTCCTTCTCAATTCCCATGCTAACCTGTCTGACCTGGGCCTCCTCCAATGTCAGAGTGAGGCCAAATGCATACTTGGGGAACAGCATGTCATTTTTTGTCTCGCTACAACCTGAGCTGCCTATCTCCACTCCCTTATTTCTCCATCACTCCTTTCACATCAGACTCTATCATCTGCAGCTCCTTGTTACCTCCTCCATTCATGTCATAACCTCTGCTTTTATCTTTAGTCTTCTCTCCCACGTTTAACTCCATCCTCCAATCCATCCTTCCTCACCTGGATCCACATATTTTTATGCCAACTCTTGCCCCATTTCACCTCATATCTCATCCCTTCTTCTTATCCTGGCTATCTCACCTCGTTCATTCCTGAGAGATCTCAGTTAAAACACCAAATGTCCCTCCACAGATCCTGCCTGACCCACTGAGTTCCACCAGTAGTTGTCTGAGTTCCACCAGTAGTTCACTACTGGTGGAACTCAGCAGAACTGGTGGAACTCTAGCAAAAGACTGCAGGCCCTGGAATCTGGAGAAATAATCTGAATCTTTTACTCCAGATTCCAGGGCCTGCAGTCTTTTGTGTCTCCAGGACTAAGGACATTATCAGTGACAATGAATGACTGAGATGGATGAATGGAAACCAATGGAAGTACCACAATAAACATCTGACACACACAAATAGGAATGGTGATAGTCTTTAAAATCATGAATGATTTTGTGAGTGGAAATGTTTGCAAATGGAAAACTCAATTTGAGGCCACTAATACATGATGAGCATTACTAAGAAATCAATGAGGGGAATCAAAAATATATTTTTTTATCCAAAGAACATAAGAACATATGGAAGCCATTCAGACCTGCTTGCATGCTCTGCCATTTAATAAATTCATAGCTGATGTTTTACCTCAGCTTCACTTTCCTGCACTAAACCCTTAAGCCATAAGTTAGAACAGTACAGCACAGGAACAGGCCTTTAACCCAGTGCCAGTCGATTGGACCGATTGCTCCAACGTGGACCCCGTACTAATGTTCCGTATTTCGTACAGAAATACGAATTCGCTTTGTTAAATAAAGATTTTTTTTTAAACATTCGCCATCCGGATTTTTTTTTTAAACGAACATGGATAACAACCGCTGCACGGCCATCAGACACAAATGATTTGTTAACTACTACTGTTAGCACTTGTTAACAGCCAGTAGTTAACAAGTAGTTACACAATGTGTCATCAATGCATCGATCCACATTCCTCAGTAAATGTAAATGTGTTTTGAACAAGTATTAATGATTCCACGTTCCTTTGAGTAAAATTCACATGACATCATTAATACTTGTTCAAAACACAATTACATTTACTGAGGAATGTAGATCGATGCATTGATGACACATTGAGAATTTCTTATAACACACCATCATGATTGAGGGCTCCGGACCTCAAGGGGCTTCTTCTGAGTGTGCAGGTTAGTCATTCACCTACCGACCCACATTGTGTCTCTCTGTTTTTCGCTCTTTTTTTTTTTTTCTTTTTTCCTTTTCAAAAACTTTATTCAACACAATCATATAATACAACACATCAAAACATAATCAAAATCGAACTATAATGAACAAATCATTGTAGTACAACAGTACATTCATTATTTATAATAGTCTCATCCCTACGCGGTGACCAGCGTTGACGGAAGGCCTCCAGAGTCCCCGTGGACACCGCGTGTTCCCTCTCCAGGGACACACGTGCACGGACGTAGGCCCGAAAGAGGGGCAGGCAGCCGACTCTCGCCTGACCGTCGACCGCCCGCTGCCTGGACCCACGAATGGCCATCTTAGCCAGGCCGAGGAGCAAACCGACAGGTAAGTCCCCCCCCACACACTCGGCTCTCCCCACTCCCTGCCTTGTGTCCGAACACCAGGATTGTGGGGCTAAAATGCAGCCAAAACTTGAGGAACAACCCCTTCAGATATTGGTACAGGGGCAGTAACTTCTCACACTCCATATACACATGGAACACGGTCTCCTCCTCTCCGCAGAAAATACATGCGGCGGACGAGCCCGTGAACCGGCTCAAAAGTTTATTACAAACCACCGCTCCATGCAGCACTCTCCACCCCAGGTCCCCAATATAAAGGGGTACAACTCCCTTATAGAAGGACCCCCACTGGGGACCCCCCCTGCCTTCGGATGGTAACACCGTCCTCCATGGTGAGTCAGGACGGGAGACGAAGGCACGGTGGTTCAGAATGTGCAGCAGCATCCTATACAGTGCGCGTCTCTTCGCCTCATGAAATGGTATGCTGGTCATCTCAGAAAAGCAGCTCAGATTATGTGGAGCCGGAGGCCGAGAAATATCCCGGAGCCTAGGCCCGATGAGCAGATCTGACGGAGCGGGGGTAAGCTCTATCTGAACTCTAGGCTCGCGCTTCTCCTCGACACCCACCATGACAGGATGAGGACCAGCCACACCCGCAGCCACAACATCCCGCTCTCCTCGTGGAACAACACTCTGGCTGAAAACAGCCAAATTCCTCACTCTTAGCACATCCCTGTAGAAGACAGGCAAGCCCCTTAGAGCGGGTTGACTGATGCCCGCCATCGGGAGCCGCGAGACCCCCCTTAGGCAATGACCCTGACGGAAAAAATACGTAGCCAGTGCGTGCCATCTGGGAGGGTTCTCTACATACATGTATCTCCGCAGAGTCCTGAGATGGAGAGCCGCCACCTGGGTACGCACGCATACCAAGGACTGGCCGCACTCCTCTAACGGGAGACTCAGGACCGCCGCGGAAATCCAGTACTTCCTATTTCCCCAAAAGAAATCTACCAGCTTCTTCTGTATAGCAGTTACAAATATAGAGGGTGGGACAAGAGTAGCCAGCCGGTACCATAACATGGAGGCCACCAGCTGGTTTATAACCAGGACCCTCCCCCGAAAGGAGAGAACTCCAAGCAGGCCTGACCAGCGCCCCAGCCGGGCAACCACTTTCATCTCCAACTCCTGCCAGTTTGCCGGCCAAGCATCCTCAGTGGGACTCAGGTACACCCCCAGATAGAGGAGGTGCGTGGTGCTCCACACATACAATGCCATCTCCTCCGGCAGGGAGTCTACCTGCCACTGACCCACTAAAAGTCCAGAGCACTTACTCCAGTTAATCCTAGCAGAAGATGCAGCCGAGAAAATCTCCTGGCAGTCACGCATCCTCCGCAGGTCACCAGGATCAGTGAACATAAGAAGTACGTCATCAGCATACGCCGATAGAATCACCTCAACCAGCGGGCCAGGTAGGGCCAGGCCTGTCAACCTCCTCCGAAGAAGACACAGGAACGACTCCACACAGACCGAGTACAACTGGCCCGACATAGGGCACCCCTGGCGGACCCCCCTCCCAAAATGAAAAGGAGACAACAACGCGCCATTAACCTTCACAAGGCACTCCGCAGCAGCGTACAATAGCCGGACCCGGGCCACGAAAAGCGGTCCAAACCTAAACGCTTGCAACGTCCCAAATAGGTATTCATGCTCAACCCTATCAAAAGCCTTCTCCTGATCAAGAGACAGAAAAGCAGCTGACTCACCAGTACCCTGGACTAAATGAATCAGGTCCCTAACCAGGTGGATGTTATCCTGGATGGACCGGCCAGGGACTGTATAAGATTGGTCGTGATGAATCAATTGATGCAGCACGGAGCCCAGGTGATTAGCCATTGCCCGTGCAAAAATTTTATATTCTGTGCATAGGAGAGACTGGACGCCAGTTCTTCAACAAACGGAGTTCACCCTTCTTAGGCAGCAAGACAACAACTGTCCTACGCCACGAGAGAGGCATCACTCCAGTCGCCAGGCTCTCCCCCAGAACCAACATGTAGTCAACCCCTAGGATATCCCAGAAAACTCTAACAAACTCCACCGTCAACCCATCCAGCCCGGGGGACTTACCCCTCTTGAGCTGATGCAAGGCGCGAGTCAACTCCTCCAAAGATAAGGGGCCATCAAGAAGATCAGCCACCTCCCTATCTACAGTCGGTAGACCCTCCCACAGATCTTGCTGAGCCTCCACGCTGAATCCATCCGACGAGAACAGGGACCCATAAAAGGACCTAACCAAGGCATTGATCCTCTCTGGATCAGTGACAGAGGAGCCGTCATCTGCAAGCAACTCCACGAGCTGTTTTCGAGCTCCCCGCCCCTTCTCCAGAGAGAAAAAGGCGACGCTCGGTCCAGATCGTGCAGCATCTGGACCCGAGACCTCACGTATGCGCCTCGGGACCGCTCAAGCAGCAGGCTCCTCAAAACCTCCTTCTTCCTCTGAAACTCTCCCCATTCGCTGGAGTCTTCACCAAACTGACCCAGGCGAGACTCAGCGTCCAGTATCTCCCTCTCAAGCTTCTCGACCGCTGAGTCCCGCCTTCCAGTCGACCCCCACGTATATTCCTTGCAAAAGAGACGGATGTGAGCTTTCCCCACATCTCACCACTGCCTACGGGAAGAGAAGCACCTCTGCCTCTCTCTCCACTTCACCCAAAACCGACTGAATGACTCCTGGAAACACCGATCCTCCAATAGCCTGTTGTTGAAGTGCCAGTACGCGGACCCAGCCCGAGCGCACGCTGGATTAAAATCCACACGCACCAGACAGTGGTCCGAGCACGGCACCAGCCGCATTGAGGCCGCTGAGACACGGGAAACAAACGCTCGGGAAATATAAAACCGATCAATGCGGGAACCACCGCCCTCAGACCTCCGCGAAAAAGCAGTGGAATCCGGGTGAAGGTCCCTCCAAGCATCAACCAACTCAAAGGAGTCAATCAAGCCTCTCAGCTTCTTTGCTACAGCAGGCGCACACTGAGTACCAGAACTGTCCCGCACATCAAGTGTGCAATTAAAGTCCCCACCAAGGAAGACATACTCTCCCCTATCAATAGTGCTCAACAGAGCATTCACCTCCTGAAGTAGGCCGGCCTGCATCGTGCCGGAGCTAGGGGCATACACGTTAATGAAATGCAACGGCATGCCATCCAGGCTCACGGCCAGATGGAGCAAACGACCTGGCACCACTTCCTCCACTTTTAAAACGCTTGGCAGAAAATTTGGGGCCAACAGAAAAGCCACCCCACTCGAATTTGAGCTGAGATGGCTCATGTAGACCCCCCCTTCCCACTCCAGTCGCCAGGTTGGTTCGTCACTAACAACGGTATGTGTCTCTTGCAGAAAACACACCGCAAATTTCCCCTCTCTAAGGGTTGATAAGAGCTGAAATCTACGAAAACTCGCTCTACTCCCATTTAAATTTAATGTAACTACTGTGAATGTGTAGGCACACTAGATTGAGATCCTCACACTCTGCGTAGACTCAAGAGCTCCTCTTCTGAGGAACTCCAAAAAACCCCCAAACTGTCTCTTCTCAGAGTCAGGAAGACCACTATCCTTGTTGCCAAGGATAGCCTCGAGACTCTTAATCAAAGCTAGACAGTCCCCCCACCGTCTTTGAGCAGCATCCCTTCTGGTTTTGCTGGAACGGCTTGTTTTTAGGAACTCTCACACCTCAAGGATAACACTTGCCTGAGACACGGCCTTGGAGCCTGGGCGTGCAGCCAACCCGCTCGCACCTGAATCAACAAGCTCAAAAAGACCAGAACTCTCTGACAAATCGCTATCCTGACTACACACACTGGCCGCATCACTCTCCCCCTCCTCAGCCACGACACCACCCCCAGGATCAATGTCGGGGGAGGGTCCCGACACCCCTGACTGAAACACGCAGCCCACTGAATGGCTGGGCTCCTGCACGCTACCATCACCCTCCACGTCTGGGCCTGGGGAAGCAAAAACAAGAGGCATCCCCAGGGCCTGTGGTGCACTGGCACCCTCGGAGTCTGAAAGAGGATCACGACCCAAAACAGCCCCGACCTCCACATCATCTAGAGTGCCCTCTCCACAGGCATCACCCAGAGAATCACCACCTGCTTTTAAACTCTCCCCAGACAACTCATCCGGTGAGGCATCACGCCCCCCAGCACCTCCACTGGCACTGTTATGGAGCACAGACTTGAACGACAATACCCCCGAACCTCCCCCCTCGGGCTGACTCTGCATATCCCCCGTCTCAGGGGGCACACTACCAGGGGAGCCAACCACATCAACTAGCGTGCTAGCACCCTCAGTAGGCCTCTGAAACGAGGGGACCTCCTCCGACCCAGAGGGCACACACCCAAGGGAGCTAACCTCAACACCCGATGAGATAACTCCCTCGGAGGGCCCCTGAGATGAAGGGACAAACTCCCGCCCAGAGGACACAACTCCACTGGAATCAACCTCAGCACCTGGTCCTGTGACACCCGCTGTAGATCCATGAAAAGAAGGCCCAACCACCGACCCAGAAGACACCAGGTCAAGACCACTTTCAGCCACATCAGTGGTGGAAAGCCCGGAGAAAGACATCCCCCTAGCTTTGGACCCATGCCCTTGCTCATCTTCACCAGGCAAATGCATCCTTTTTGTCCCGCTAGCATGCGGAGGTACGGTAACCTCCATAAAGGAAGGGTCATCCGCCTCCACATTACCCCCATCCACTTTGCCACCCGCACGTTTTGGCTCCCCTGCCCCCTTCTGAACCACCTCAACTCCTTGCTGGGCCCCAGCAGGTGTAATCTGCACCTCACTGGAGCTGCCAGGCGCCCCTCGGGTGGTCACAGAACTCGGCAGGTGCACACTCGATTGCATTTTCTTCGCTCGGGCGGCCTTTTGCCTCTCCTTCTTCTTGATGTTCTTCCCCTGCTTCTCCCAAATCCCCCCTCTTCTCTTCCCTCATCCTGAGCCCCACCTTCATCCGCCGCCACAGGCGCAGGACGCGGGAGGCGTGGGCTTTCGCTGCCCAGGGTCCCCAAAGCGGAACCTGCGGACCCGGAAGGATTATCACTGCCGCCCCGGATCACCAAGGCGGAGCTGGCAGCCCTAGCCGGGTCAGCAGTACCACCCCGCGCCACTGAGGTTTGACAAGCTACCCCAGATGGGCCAGCAGTGCATTCCTGGGCCATTGCGCTAGAACCCCTAGCAGTGAACCCGCGAATAAGACACTCCCTACGGAGATGTCCAAATTCGCCGCACGCATGACACCGTGCCTTTCCCCAACTCCAACGCACGGTTCTGGGGACACCCTTATACACCACCTCAAAACTCCCCTCAGCACCATCCCCCTCACCCACCTTCATGAACACCCTCCTCTTGAAACTGAAGACCCCTTTTTCCTCTGGGTCCCCCCCCGGGATGCAAGAGCCTAAAGCATTTAGACCGCACCTCCCCGAATTTGGACAGGTGTGGAATAAGTAATGCATCCGAAATATATGTGGGGCAGCTCCGCAGGAGAACCGGTCTCACCCTAGATACCCACGGATCCACCTGTATGTGGACCCCCCCCCCCACTGAGATCCCCATCTCCAACGCTCTGGCCACACACTCCCGGGTCTTAAGTATCATCTCAACCTTTCCTCTTTCGAGCTCGGAAGAGACAATAGCCCCCCTCCCAAGAAGTTCATTGATGGCCTTCGTAATTGCCCCCCTAGACATCATAGGCCCAGTTTGAACAGAGATACCAAAACTGTCCCCATCCAAGTCAACATGAGGCTCAAGCTCAGATGGCCTCGTACCCGCCACTGATGCCAACGCTGCGTAGGTCCGGACCTTCGGCCGCGCCCCTTCCATCGCCACCCTAACAGAGGCACAATCCAGCTCCAGGCACCCCAGCAGCACAGCTCCAAGTTAAGTCCCAGAGACAGTCACAGTCAAAGACAGGCAGCAGAAAACAGAAACCTCCAGCCGAAGCAGGAAAGTCCCCAGGTTCGTCCACAGCCAAGAGCAGCTTTTGGGAAGCTCTATTCCAGTCTCGCCGGAAGCAAAAGTACCTTCTTCACATTAAGCCAGGCAGCCGCACTGAGCAAAATGACTTTAGGGCAGAGAAACGGTGCCAAAAACGACAAAGACACCGCGATCTTTGTACCCTCGATCACAGGCACTCTTGGCAGTCCGCCAACGACAACCGCACCCTCGACAATGTGTAGAAATCTCAGGAATTTTCACACTGGTGGAGGCTTCCCAGACCAGAGGAAAGCTTCAACAGCCCAACGATAAGTTAAACTATGAAGCCCCCCTGTGTCTGTGCCCTCTCCAACGGCAAAATCCTTGAAAGGCTGCTTCAATCCTTCTCAACTGCAGAGCTGAGAAGAAAACACGACCTCCCTCCCTCTCTCTCTTTTTTTTTTTTTTTTTTTTTTTTTTCATTTCAAAAACTTTATTCAACACAAATCATAAAATACAACACATCAAAACACAATCAAAAATCACACTATAATGAACAGATCATTGTAGTACAGCAGTACATTCATTTATAATCGCCTCAACCCCACGCGGCGACCAGCGCTGACGGAAGGCCTCCAGAGTCCCCGTGAACACCGCGTGTTCCCTCTCCAGGGACACACGTGCACGGACGTAGGCCCGAAAGAGGGGCAGGCAGCCGACTCTCGCCAGACCGTCGACCGCCCGCTGCCTGGACCCACGAATGGCCATCTTGGCCAGGCCAAGGAGCAAACCGACAGGTAAGTCCCCCCCCCACACTCGGCTCTCCCCACTCCCCGCCTTGTGTCCAAACACCAGGATTGTGGGGCTAAAATGCAGCCAGAACTTGAGGAACAGCCCCTTCAGATATTGGTACAGGGGCAGTAACCTCACACACTCCATATACACATGGAATACGGTCTCCTCCTCTCCGCAGAAAATACATGCGGCAGACGAGCCCGTGAACCGACTCAAAAGTTTATTACAAACCACCGCTCCATGCAGCACTCTCCACCCCAGGTCCCCAATATAAAGGGGTACAACTCCCTTATAGAAGGACCCCCACTGGGGCCCCCCGCCGCCTTCGGATGGTAACACCGTCCTCCATGGTGAGTCAGGACGGGAGACGAAGGCACGGTGGTTCAGAATGTGCAGGAGCATCCTGTACAGTGCGCGTCTCCTTGCATCACAAAATGGCATGCTGGTCATCTCAGAAAGGCAGCTCAGATTATGCGGAGCCGGAGGCCGAGAAATATCCCGAAGCCTAGGCCCGATGAGCAGATCTGACGGAGCAGGGGTAAGCTCTATCTGAACCACTCTAGGCTCGCGCCTCTCCTCGACAACCACCATGACAGGATGAGGACCAGCCACACCCGCAGCCACAACATCCCCCTCTCCTCGTGGAACAACACTCTGGCTGAACACCACCAAATTCCTCACTCTTAACACATCCCTATAGAAAACAGGCAAGCCCCTTAGAGCGGGTCGACTGACACCCGCCACCGGGAGCCGCGAGACCCCCCTTAGGCAACGACCCTGACGAAAAAAATACGTGGCCAGAGCGTGCCATCTGGGAGGGTTCTCTACATACATGTATCTCCGCAGAGTCCTGAGACGGAGAGCCGTCACCTGGGTGCGCACGCACACCAAGGACTGGCCGCCCTCCTCTAACGGAAGACTCAGGACCGCCGCGGAAATCCAATGCTTCCTATTTCCCCAAAAGAAATCCACCAGCTTCTTCTGTATAGCAGTTACAAATATAGAGGGCGGGACAAGAGTAGCCAGCCGGTACCATAACATAGAGGCCACCAGCTGGTTTATGACCAGCACCCTCCCCCGAAAGGAGAGAACTCCAAGCAGGCCTGACCAGCGCCCCAGCCGAGCAACCACCTTCGTCTCCAACTCTTGCCAGTTTGCCGGCCAAACATCCTCAGTGGGACTCAGGTACACCCCCAGATAGAGGAGGTGCGTGGTACTCCACGCATACAATGCCATCTCCTCCGGCAGGGAGTCTACCCGCCACTGACCCACCAAAAGTCCAGAGCACTTACTCCAGTTAATCCTAGCAGAAGATGCAGCCGAGAATATCTCCTGGCAGTCACGCATCCTCCGCAGGTCACCAGGATCAGTGAACATAAGAAGTACGTCATCGGCATACGCCGATAGAATCACCTCAACCCGCGGGCCAGGTAGGGCCAGGCCTGTCAACCTCCTCCGAAGAAGACACAGGAACGGCTCCACACAGACTGAATACAACTGGCCCGACATAGGGCACCCCTGGCGGACCCCCCTCCCAAAATGAAAAGGAGATAGCACCGCGCCATTAACCTTTACAAGACACTCCGCAGCAGCGTACAAAAGCCGGACCCGGGCCACGAAGTGTGGTCCAAACCCAAACGCTTGCAACGTCCCAAATAGGTATTCATGCTCTACCCTATCAAAAGCCTTCTCCTGATCAATAGACTCACCAGTACCCTGGACTAAATGAATCAGGTCCCTAACCAGGTGGATGTTATCCTGGATGGACCGGCCAGGGACTGTATAAGATTGATCAGGATGAATCACTTGATGCAGCACGGAGCCCAGGCGATTTGCCATTGCCCGTGCAAAAATTTTATATTCTGTGCAAAGGAGAGAGACTGGACGCCAGTTCTTCAACAAACGGAGTTCGCCCTTCTTAGGCAGCAAGACAACAACCGTCCTACGCCACGAGAGAGGCATCACTCCAGTCGCCAGGCTCTCCCCCAGAACCAACATATAGTCACCCCCTAGGACGTCCCAGAAAGCTCTAACAAACTCCACCGTCAACCCATCCAGCCCGGGGGACTTACCCCTCCTGAGCTGATGCAAGGCGCGAGTCAACTCCTCCAAAGATAAGGGGCCATCAAGAAGATCAGCCTCCCCCCTATCTACGGTCGGTAGACCCTCCCACAGATCTTGCTGAGCCTCCACACTGAATCCTTCCGCAGAGAACAGGGTCCCATAAAAGGACCTAACCAAGGCATTAATCCTCTCTGGAACAGTGACAGAGGAGCCGTCATCTGCAAGCAACTCCACGAGCTGTTTTCGAGCTCCCCGCCCCTTCTCCAAAGAGAAAAAGAAAGGCGACGCTCGGTCCAGCTCGTGCAGCATCTGGACCCGAGACCTCACATAAGCGCCTCGAGATCGCTCAAGCAGCAGACTCCTCAAAACCTCCTTCTTCCTCTGAAACTCTCCCCATTCGCTGGAGTCTTCACCAAACTGACCCAGGCGAGACTCAGCGTCCTGTATCTCCCTCTCCAGCTTCTCGACCGCTGAGTCCCGCCTCCCAGTCGACCCCCATGTATATTCCTTACAAAAGAGACGGATGTGAGCTTTACCCACATCCCACCACTGCCTAAGGGAAGAGAAGCACCTCTGCCTCTCTCTCCACTTCACCCAAAACCGAGTGAATGACTCCCGGAAACACCGATCCTCCAGCAGCCTGTTGTTAAAGTGCCAGTACGCGGACCCAGCCCGAGCGCACGCTGGATTGAAATCCACACGCACCAGACAATGGTCCGAGCACGGCACCAGCCGCATTGAGGCCGCTGAGACACGGGAAACAAACGCTCGGGAAATATAAAACCGATCAATGCGGGAACCACCGCCCTCAGACCTCCGCGAAAAAGCAGTGGAATCAGGGTGAAGGTCCCTCCAAACATCAACCAACTCAAAGGAGTCAATCAAGCCTCTCAGCTTCTTCGCTACAGCAGGCGCACACTGAGTACCAGAACGGTCCCGCACCTCAAGTGTGCAATTAAAGTCCCCACCAAGGAAGACACACTCTCCCCTATCAATAGTGCCCAACAGAGCATTCACCTCCCGAAGCAGGCCGGCCTGCATCGTGCCGGAGCTAGGGGCATACACGTTAATGAAATGCAACGGCATGCCATCCAGGCTCACGGCCAGATGGAGCAAACGTCCTGGCACCACTTCCTGCACTTTTAAAATGCTTGGCAGAAAATTTGGGGCCAACAGAAAAGCCACCCCACTCGAATTTGAGCTGAGATGGCTCATATAAACCCTCCCTTCCCACTCCAGTTGCCAGGTAGGTTCATCACTAGCAACGGTATGTGTCTCTTGCAGATAACAAACTGCAAATCTCCCCTCCCTTAGGGCTGATAAGAGCTGAAATCTTCGAAAACTCGCTCTACTCCCATTTAAATTTAATGTAGCTACTGTGAATGTGTAGACACATTAGATTGTGACCCTCACACTCCCTGTAGTCACAGGAGGTCCTTTTCTGAGGACCTTCAACAAACCCCAAAACTGCCCCAAATCCGAGTCAGAAAGACCACTATCCTTGTTACTAAGGATAGCCTCGAGACTCTCCTTCACATCTAGAACATCCTCCCATCTCCTTGTAGCGGCACACCATAATGTTTTGGGAGCACGACTTATTTTTAAGAACTCTCGCACCTCAACAATAAGCTTCGCCTCAGACACGGCCTTGGAGTCTGGGCTCTCAGCCAACCCGCTCGCACCTGAATCAACAACCTCAGAAAGACCAGAACTGTCTGACACATCACTCTCTGTGCCCCCCCCACTGGCCGCATCGCTGTCCTCCTCCACAGCCATGACACGACCACCCGGATCAATGCTGGGGGTGGGTCCCAACACCCCTACCTGAGACTCGCAGCCCTCTGAATGGCTGGGCTCCTGCACGCTACCATCACCCTCCTCCTCTGGGCCTGGGGAAGCAACAACAAGAGGCATCCCCAGGGCCTGTGGAACACTGGCACCCTCGGAGTCTGAAAGAGGATCACGTCCCATAACAGCCCTGACCTCCACATCATCCAGAGTGCCCTCTCCACAGGCATCACCCAGAGAATCACCACCTGCCATTAACCTCACCCCAGACAACTCATCCGGTGAGGCATCCCGCCCCCCAGCACCTCCACTGGCACTGATATGGAGCACAGACTTGAACGACAACACCCCCGAAACTCCCCCCTCAGCCTGACTCTGCACATCCCCCGTCACAGAGGGCACACTACCAGAGGAGCCAACCACATCACCTACCGTGCTAGCACCCTCAGTAGGCCTCTGAAACGAGGGGACCTCATCCGACCCAGAGGGTACACACCCAAGGGAGCTAACCACAGCATCCGCCGAGATAACTCCCTCAGAGGGCCCCTGAGATGAAGGGACAGACTCCCGCCCAGTGGACACAACTCCACCGGAATCAACTTCAGCACCCAGTCCGGTGACACCCGCTGTAGATCCATGAAGAGAAGGCCCAACCACCGACCCAGAAGACACCGGGTCAAGACCACTTTCAGCCACCTCAGTGGTGGAAAGCCCGGAGAAAGACATCCCCTTCGCTCTGGACCCACGCCCTTCCTCCTCTTCACCAGGCAGATGCCTCCTTTTAGTCCCACTCGCATGCGGAGGTGCGGTAACCTCCATAAGGGAAGGGTCATCCGCCTCCACATTACCCCCAACCACTTTGCCACCCACACGTTTAGGCTTCTTTCCCCCCTTCCGAGCCACCACAACTCCCCCCTGAGCCCCAGCAGGTGCAGTCTGCACCACACTGGAGCTAAACTCACCCGATTGCACTTTCTTCGCTCGGGCGGCCCTATCCCTCTCCTTCTTCTTATTATGCTTCCCCTGCTTCTCCCAAAACCCCCCCTCAACACTCCCCTCCTCCTGCGCCCCACCTCCATCCACCGCCACAGGCGCAAGACGTAGGGGACATGGGGGGCTTGGGCTCTCACTGCCCAGGGTCCCCAAAGCGGAACCTCTGGACCCAGAAGGCTTAGCACTGCCGCCCCGGGTCACCAAGGCAGAACTGGCAACCTCAGCCGGGTCAGCAGTACCACCCCGCGCCGCTGAGGTTTGACCAGCCACCCCAGATGGGCCAGCAGCGCTTTCCTGGGCCACTGCACTAGAACCTCTAGCAGTGCCCCCGCGAAAAAGACACTCCCTACGGAGATGTCCAAATTCGCCGCACGCATGACACCGTGCCTTGCCCCAACTCCAACGCACGGTTCTGGGTACACCCTTATGCACCACCTCAAAACTCCCCTCGGCACCATCCCCCTCACCCACCTTCATGAACACCCTCCTCTTGAAACTGAAGACCCCTTTTTCCTCCGGGTCCCCCCCGGGATGCAAGAGACGAAAACATTTAGACCGCACCTCCCCGAACTTGGACAGGTGTGGAATAAGCACTGCATCCGAAAAATAAGTGGGGCAGCTCCGCAGGAGAACCGGTCTCACCCTGGATACCCACGGATCCACCTGTACGTGGACCCCCCCCACTGAGATCCCCTCCTCCAACGCTCGGGCCACACACTCCCGGGTCTTAAGTATCATCTCCACCTTTCCCCTTTCGAGCTCAGAAGAGACAATAGCCCCCCTCCCAAGAAGTTCATTCATGGCCTTCGTAATTACCCCCCTCGACATCATAGGCCCAGTTTGAACAGAAATACCAAAACTGTCCCCATCCAAGTCAACATGAGGCTCAAGCTCAGATGGCCTCGCACCCGCCACTGATGCCGTCGCTGCGTAGGTCCGGACCTTCGGCCGCGCCCCTTCCATCGCCATCCTCACAGAGGCACAAACCAGCTCCAAGCCCCTCAGCAGCACAGCTCCAAGTTAAGTCCCAGAGACAGTCACAGTCAAAGACAGGCAGCAGAAAACAGAAACCTCCAGCTGAAGCAGGAAAGTCCCCAGGTTCGTCCACAGCCAAGAGCAGCTTACGGGAAACTCGATCCCAGTCGCGCTGGACGCAAAAGTACCTTCTTCACATTAAGCCAGGCAGCCGCACTGAGCAAAATGACTTTAGGGCAGAGAAGCGGAGCCAAAAACGACAAAGACACCGCACAACTTCAGCCCACTGAGATCACAGGCACTCTTGGCAATCCGCCAACGCCAACCGCACCCTCGACAATGTGGAGAAACTCAGGAATCTTCACACAGATGGAGGCTCCCCAGACCAGAGAAAAGCTTCAACAGCCCAACAATAAGTTGAACTATGAAGCCCCCCTGGGTCTGTGCCCTCTCCAACGGCAAAATCCTGGAAAGGCTGCTCCAATCCTTCTCAACTGCAGAGCTGAGAAGAAAACACGACCTCTCTCTCTCTCTCTCTCTCTCTCTCTTTTTTTTTTTTTTTTTTTTTTCATTTCAAAAACTTTATTCAACACAAATCATAAAATACAACACATCAAAACACAATCAAAAATCACACTATAATGAACAGATCATTGTAGTACAGCAGTACATTCATTTATAATCGCCTCAACCCCACGCGGCGACCAGCGCTGACGGAAGGCCTCCAGAGTCCCCGTGAACACCGCGTGTTCCCTCTCCAGGGACACACGTGCACGGACGTAGGCCCGAAAGAGGGGCAGGCAGCCGACTCTCGCCAGACCGTCGACCGCCCGCTGCCTGGACCCACGAATGGCCATCTTGGCCAGGCCAAGGAGCAAACCGACTGGTAAGTCCCCCCCCCACACTCGGCTCTCCCCACTCCCCGCCTTGTGTCCAAACACCAGGATTGTGGGGCTAAAATGCAGCCAGAACTTGAGGAACAACCCCTTCAGATATTGGTACAGGGGCAGTAACCTCACACACTCCATATACACATGGAATACGGTCTCCTCCTCTCCGCAGAAAATACATGCGGCAGACGAGCCCGTGAACCGACTCAAAAGTTTATTACAAACCACCGCTCCATGCAGCACTCTCCACCCCAGGTCCCCAATATAAAGGGGTACAACTCCCTTATAGAAGGACCCCCACTGGGGCCCCCCGCCGCCTTCGGATGGTAACACCGTCCTCCATGGTGAGTCAGGACGGGAGACGAAGGCACGGTGGTTCAGAATGTGCAGGAGCATCCTGTACAGTGCGCGTCTCCTTGCATCACAAAATGGCATGCTGGTCATCTCAGAAAGGCAGCTCAGATTATGCGGAGCCGGAGGCCGAGAAATATCCCGAAGCCTAGGCCCGATGAGCAGATCTGACGGAGCAGGGGTAAGCTCTATCTGAACCACTCTAGGCTCGCGCCTCTCCTCGACAACCACCATGACAGGATGAGGACCAGCCACACCCGCAGCCACAACATCCCCCTCTCCTCGTGGAACAACACTCTGGCTGAACACCACCAAATTCCTCACTCTTAACACATCCCTATAGAAAACAGGCAAGCCCCTTAGAGCGGGTCGACTGACACCCGCCACCGGGAGCCGCGAGACCCCCCTTAGGCAACGACCCTGACGAAAAAAATACGTGGCCAGAGCGTGCCATCTGGGAGGGTTCTCTACATACATGTATCTCCGCAGAGTCCTGAGACGGAGAGCCGCCACCTGGGTGCGCACGCACACCAAGGACTGGCCGCCCTCCTCTAACGGAAGACTCAGGACCGCCGCGGAAATCCAATGCTTCCTATTTCCCCAAAAGAAATCCACCAGCTTCTTCTGTATAGCAGTTACAAATATAGAGGGCGGGACAAGAGTAGCCAGCCGGTACCATAACATAGAGGCCACCAGCTGGTTTATGACCAGCACCCTCCCCCGAAAGGAGAGAACTCCAAGCAGGCCTGACCAGCGCCCCAGCCGAGCAACCACCTTCGTCTCCAACTCTTGCCAGTTTGCCGGCCAAACATCCTCAGTGGGACTCAGGTACACCCCCAGATAGAGGAGGTGCGTGGTACTCCACGCATACAATGCCATCTCCTCCGGCAGGGAGTCTACCCGCCACTGACCCACCAAAAGTCCAGAGCACTTACTCCAGTTAATCCTAGCAGAAGATGCAGCCGAGAATATCTCCTGGCAGTCACGCATCCTCCGCAGGTCACCAGGATCAGTGAACATAAGAAGTACGTCATCGGCATACGCCGATAGAATCACCTCAACCCGCGGGCCAGGTAGGGCCAGGCCTGTCAACCTCCTCCGAAGAAGACACAGGAACGGCTCCACACAGACCGAATACAACTGGCCCGACATAGGGCACCCCTGGCGGACCCCCCTCCCAAAATGAAAAGGAGATAGCACCGCGCCATTAACCTTTACAAGACACTCCGCAGCAGCGTACAAAAGCCGGACCCGGGCCACGAAGTGTGGTCCAAACCCAAACGCTTGCAACGTCCCAAATAGGTATTCATGCTCTACCCTATCAAAAGCCTTCTCCTGATCAAGAGACAGAAAAGCAGCTGACTCACCAGTACCCTGGACTAAATGAATCAGGTCCCTAACCAGGTGGATGTTATCCTGGATGGACCGGCCAGGGACTGTATAAGATTGATCAGGATGAATCACTTGATGCAGCACGGAGCCCAGGCGATTTGCCATTGCCCGTGCAAAAATTTTATATTCTGTGCAAAGGAGAGAGACTGGACGCCAGTTCTTCAACAAACGGAGTTCGCCCTTCTTAGGCAGCAAGACAACAACCGTCCTACGCCACGAGAGAGGCATCACTCCAGTCGCCAGGCTCTCCCCCAAAACCAACATATAGTCACCCCCTAGGACGTCCCAGAATGCTCTAACAAACTCCACCGTCAACCCATCCAGCCCGGGGGACTTACCCCTCCTGAGCTGATGCAAGGCGCGAGTCAACTCCTCCAAAGATAAGGGGCCATCAAGAAGATCAGCCTCCCCCCTATCTACGGTCGGTAGACCCTCCCACAGATCTTGCTGAGCCTCCACACTGAATCCTTCCGCAGAGAACAGGGTCCCATAAAAGGACCTAACCAAGGCATTAATCCTCTCTGGATCAGTGACAGAGGAGCCGTCATCTGCAAGCAACTCCACGAGCTGTTTTCGAGCTCCCCGCCCCTTCTCCAAAGAGAAAAAGAAAGGCGACGCTCGGTCCAGCTCGTGCAGCATCTGGACCCGAGACCTCACATAAGCGCCTCGAGATCGCTCAAGCAGCAGACTCCTCAAAACCTCCTTCTTCCTCTGAAACTCTCCCCATTCGCTGGAGTCTTCACCAAACTGACCCAGGCGAGACTCAGCGTCCTGTATCTCCCTCTCCAGCTTCTCGACCGCTGAGTCCCCCCTCCCAGTCGACCCCCATGTATATTCCTTACAAAAGAGACGGATGTGAGCTTTACCCACATCCCACCACTGCCTAAGGGAAGAGAAGCACCTCTGCCTCTCTCTCCACTTCACCCAAAACCGAGTGAATGACTCCCGGAAACACCGGTCCTCCAGCAGCCTGTTGTTAAAGTGCCAGTACGCGGACCCAGCCCGAGCGCACGCTGGATTGAAATCCACACGCACCAGACAATGGTCCGAGCACGGCACCAGCCGCATTGAGGCCGCTGAGACACGGGAAACAAACGCTCGGGAAATATAAAACCGATCAATGCGGGAACCACCGCCCTCAGACCTCCGCGAAAAAGCAGTGGAATCAGGGTGAAGGTCCCTCCAAACATCAACCAACTCAAAGGAGTCAATCAAGCCTCTCAGCTTCTTCGCTACAGCAGGCGCACACTGAGTACCAGAACGGTCCCGCACCTCAAGTGTGCAATTAAAGTCCCCACCAAGGAAGACACACTCTCCCCTATCAATAGTGCCCAACAGAGCATTCACCTCCCGAAGTAGGCCGGCCTGCATCGTGCCGGAGCTAGGGGCATACACGTTAATGAAATGCAACGGCATGCCATCCAGGCTCACGGCCAGATGGAGCAAACGTCCTGGCACCACTTCCTGCACTTTTAAAATGCTTGGCAGAAAATTTGGGGCCAACAGAAAAGCCACCCCACTCGAATTTGAGCTGAGATGGCTCATATAAACCCTCCCTTCCCACTCCAGTTGCCAGGTAGGTTCATCACTAGCAACGGTATGTGTCTCTTGCAGATAACAAACTGCAAATCTCCCCTCCCTTAGGGCTGATAAGAGCTGAAATCTTCGAAAACTCGCTCTACTCCCATTTAAATTTAATGTAGCTACTGTGAATGTGTAGACACATTAGATTGTGACCCTCACACTCCCTGTAGTCACAGGAGGTCCTTTTCTGAGGACCTTCAACAAACCCCAAAACTGCCCCAAATCCGAGTCAGAAAGACCACTATCCTTGTTACTAAGGATAGCCTCGAGACTCTCCTTCACATCTAGAACATCCTCCCATCTCCTTGTAGCGGCACACCATAATGTTTTGGGAGCACGACTTATTTTTAAGAACTCTCGCACCTCAACAATAAGCTTCGCCTCAGACACGGCCTTGGAGTCTGGGCTCTCAGCCAACCCGCTCGCACCTGAATCAACAACCTCAGAAAGACCAGAACTGTCTGACAAATCACTCTCTGAGCCCCCCCCACTGGCCGCATCGCTGTCCTCCTCCACAGCCATGACACGACCACCTGGATCAATGCTGGGGGTGGGTCCCAACACCCCTACCTGAGACTCGCAGCCCTCTGAATGGCTGGGCTCCTGCACGCTACCATCACCCTCCTCCTCTGGGCCTGGGGAAGCAACAACAAGAGGCATCCCCAGGGCCTGTGGAACACTGGCACCCTCGGAGTCTGAAAGAGGAACACGTCCCATAACAGCCCTGACCTCCACATCATCCAGAGTGCCCTCTCCACAGGCATCACCCAGAGAATCACCACCTGCCATTAACCTCACCCCAGACAACTCATCCGGTGAGGCATCCCGCCCCCCAGCACCTCCACTGGCACTGATATGGAGCACAGACTTGAACGACAACACCCCCGAAACTCCCCCCTCAGCCTGACTCTGCACATCCCCCGTCACAGAGGGCACACTACCAGAGGAGCCAACCACGTCACCTACCGTGCTAGCACCCTCAGTAGGCCTCTGAAACGAGGGGACCTCATCCGACCCAGAGGGTACACACCCAAGGGAGCTAACCACAGCATCCGCCGAGATAACTCCCTCAGAGGGCCCCTGAGATGAAGGGACAGACTCCCGCCCAGTGGACACAACTCCACCGGAATCAACTTCAGCACCCAGTCCGGTGACACCCGCTGTAGATCCATGAAGAGAAGGCCCAACCACCGACCCAGAAGACACCGGGTCAAGACCACTTTCAGCCACCTCAGTGGTGGAAAGCCCGGAGAAAGACATCCCCTTCGCTCTGGACCCACGCCCTTCCTCCTCTTCACCAGGCAGATGCCTCCTTTTAGTCCCACTCGCATGCGGAGGTGCGGTAACCTCCATAAGGGAAGGGTCATCCGCCTCCACATTACCCCCAACCACTTTGCCACCCACACGTTTAGGCTTCTTTCCCCCCTTCCGAGCCACCACAACTCCCCCCTGAGCCCCAGCAGGTGCAGTCTGCACCACACTGGAGCTAAACTCACCCGATTGCACTTTCTTCGCTCGGGCGGCCCTATCCCTCTCCTTCTTCTTATTATGCTTCCCCTGCTTCTCCCAAAACCCCCCCTCAACACTCCCCTCCTCCTGCGCCCCACCTCCATCCACCGCCACAGGCGCAAGACGTAGGGGACGTGGGGGGCTTGGGCTCTCACTGCCCAGGGTCCCCAAAGCGGAACCTCTGGACCCAGAAGGCTTAGCACTGCCGCCCCGGGTCACCAAGGCAGAACTGGCAACCTCAGCCGGGTCAGCAGTACCACCCCGCGCCGCTGAGGTTTGACCAGCCACCCCAGATGGGCCAGCAGCGCTTTCCTGGGCCACTGCACTAGAACCTCTAGCAGTGCCCCCGCGAAAAAGACACTCCCTACGGAGATGTCCAAATTCGCCGCACGCATGACACCGTGCCTTGCCCCAACTCCAACGCACGGTTCTGGGTACACCCTTATGCACCACCTCAAAACTCCCCTCGGCACCATCCCCCTCACCCACCTTCATGAACACCCTCCTCTTGAAACTGAAGACCCCTTTTTCCTCCAGGTCCCCCCCGGGATGCAAGAGACGAAAACATTTAGACCGCACCTCCCCGAACTTGGACAGGTGTGGAATAAGCACTGCATCCGAAAAATAAGTGGGGCAGCTCCGCAGGAGAACCGGTCTCACCCTGGATACCCACGGATCCACCTGTACGTGGACCCCCCCCACTGAGATCCCCTCCTCCAACGCTCGGGCCACACACTCCCGGGTCTTAAGTATCATCTCCACCTTTCCCCTTTCGAGCTCAGAAGAGACAATAGCCCCCCTCCCAAGAAGTTCATTCATGGTCTTCGTAATTACCCCCCTCGACATCATAGGCCCAGTTTGAACAGAAATACCAAAACTGTCCCCATCCAAGTCAACATGAGGCTCAAGCTCAGATGGCCTCGCACCCGCCACTGATGCCGTCGCTGCGTAGGTCCGGACCTTCGGCCGCGCCCCTTCCATCGCCATCCTCACAGAGGCACAAACCAGCTCCAAGCCCCTCAGCAGCACAGCTCCAAGTTAAGTCCCAGAGACAGTCACAGTCAAAGACAGGCAGCAGAAAACAGAAACCTCCAGCTGAAGCAGGAAAGTCCCCAGGTTCGTCCACAGCCAAGAGCAGCTTACGGGAAACTCGATCCCAGTCGCGCTGGACGCAAAAGTACCTTCTTCACATTAAGCCAGGCAGCCGCACTGAGCAAAATGACTTTAGGGCAGAGAAGCGGAGCCAAAAACGACAAAGACACCGCACAACTTCAGCCCACTGAGATCACAGGCACTCTTGGCAATCCGCCAACGCCAACCGCACCCTCGACAATGTGGAGAAACTCAGGAATCTTCACACAGATGGAGGCTCCCCAGACCAGAGAAAAGCTTCAACAGCCCAACAATAAGTTGAACTATGAAGCCCCCCTGGGTCTGTGCCCTCTCCAACGGCAAAATCCTGGAAAGGCTGCTCCAATCCTTCTCAACTGCAGAGCTGAGAAGAAAACACGACCTCTCTCTCTCTCTCTCTCTCTCTCTCTCTCTCTCTCTCACGCTCTCTCTCTCCCGCTCCCCACCTCATCTCTATCTAGCTCTCTCACTCCCTCTCTCTCACCCTGTTGCCTCGGCATTCCCGGAATCATTGACGTTTTGCGGTAGACAAAAATGCTGGAGAAACTCAGCAGCCGCCTTGCCCGCTGAGTTCCTCCAGCACTCTGTGTTTTTTGTTTGGCTCTGAAGTTGAAGGTGGCTCAGCGGGACGGGCATGGGCGCTGTGGAGAAGGTTGCATTTTTGGTCGAGACCCATCTTCAGGCAATCACAAGTACTCCCACTGACGAGAGCTCAGTTCAGTCTGAAGAAGGGACTTCTCTCCATAGTCGCTGCGCTGCCTGTCTTGCTGAGTTACTCCAGCTTTATGTCTATCTTCAATTTCAGAGTAACATTCGGGAGGAAAAGTGGTCATTTAAGGAGTAGTACCCCTCAGCAAAGAGTAACCTATGAAAGGGAAAATCTTCGGTATCAGAGGGAGAGGTTCACTGAGTGATAACAGTGTGACACGGCATCGAGATTGAGTGTTCATGAACTGTGCGCTAGTGTTTTAAATCATTTTGTAAATTGTAAAAATCTAGCTTTTCATATTGTTGACATACATAAATAAGAAGAGGTACTGGAGGACAGACTTAATGTAATTAGAGGGAGAAGTTTCAATGGGTGTAGGAATAGCAGAGCCGATGCATATTTTGCCGATGGATTTGAATTGTTTGACCCTTGATGGTAAAGTGGCTTATATTATCACAGTGGAACGAAATTGTCCCTGGATTCAGCATTTTTTATTGGATTTTTGATGAGATTAATGAAATAGAAATTGATTGTTTTAATTTGAACAGCTGGGAATTCCACGCGAATTGGAATGGAATTGTATTATTGGCTACAATGTTGTGGAATGAGGATGAGATGGACACTGAAATTTGAAATAGTAAATTGAAGGCTGAGACTGAATTTGTTAAGGTGGAACATTTATCATGGTTTGCTTTAAATTAGAGTCGCACCTGTAGGGAAATCTGGACTGAACCCAGCTGAAATTTAAATGAGGACCCGTCATCAGATATATATATTATAACATCGTGTGAATATGAAGAAGGCTGATTAGTGTTGATTCTAGGATAATAAAGAGTATATTAGGGTACAGAATAGCAATAGGGATACAGTGATAGTGTAGAATATAATAGTTTTGAATAGGGATACGCATGGCAGGGAATTATAGTGAATGTATGGGAAAGCATGGGTGCATGATGGTAACTTGCTTTGTCCCAAGTTTTTCAGGAATTTTAGGTTTTAGGTTCGACTATGGAAAGGGATGGAAGAATGGGCAAGAACACAGATGGAGGGAATTCGCACCCACAAAAACGCGGAATGTGAAGACTCATCAGATGGAAATTGTGAAGCTACGCCCATGAAAACTCAGGACGCTTGACAAGATTCTTGGAAGAAACATCATCATCTTGTGTTGCTGATAGATGGGAAATGTAATGGACACACTTATATCTGGTTTGCTGATTATTGGACTATTTGGTTATCATAAATGATGGGTTATCATATATGATAAAAAAGGAAGGGATGTTAATCCTGGTCAGATTGGAGAGGCTAGGACTTTAAAATGGGGTAAAAGCTCCAGGGTTGCTGGGAGATTTGGTCAATTTGGAATTGTTCTCTGCAGAACTGGAACAACCTGCGGAGTGGGGCCAGTGTGTCTAGAGCCTAGATACAATCTGCAGGAAAAGAATGAGAACATCTGCAGACCCTGTCAATCAGGTGCAAAATACATAGAATGAATTGGATGACTGCAAACCAGACATACACCTTGTAAATAATTGTAAGTAATGTTGCAGTCCTCTACTTTACAGAGTGTTGATTGGATGAGGTATTGAGATTGGCATTGACGGGGTTTCTTGCAGATCAGGGTAAATGTTGCTATGTTTGCCTCCTTGAGAGGCCCTGTTTGAATACAATGTATTAACTGCTGTATTATTGGGTTAGGGAAATGGCTGTTATGTATGGGGTTATTCGATATCTGTAATTGGATCGTAAAGACACCACCCCCATGTGGTTCGGCCCCTCAAGGTCCCGGGACCTATAAAAGTCCGCTGCCATGAGGTCCCGCGTCGATCTTCTGGGAGAGCGCTTAGGACTGCGTGACCTTCTGGAGTGTCTCTGTTTGAGCGAGACCTAGAGGGCCTGAACAGACAGATACGAGGATCGAACCCACGGTGGTTAGGTACTGTGGTGGGAACTGCAACTGTTAAAATAAAGATCAGTTGATCAAGTGCTTGATTCAGTGGTTTTTGACTGAAACTGGGTGGAAGCTTAGAACGAGCAATTTACAGTTCCAGGGAGGAAAAAAAAACATTCCATGTCTAGCTTGTGGGCACGGAAACTGATTTAATATATACACTCTTCAATGTATAAAAATCTATTGATCTTCGCTTTGAATATACTGAGCGATATGAGCCTCCTTAGCTGGATGCAGAATTTCAAAGATTCACCAGCCCCTAGGTGAAGAATTGCAGCTCTCCTCTGTTCTGAATCGACTTCGATGCAGTGACTTGTGGTTTTCAACACCCCAGCAGACGGAAATAGTAAAAGCTACCCTGTAAGAATTTGTACATTTCAATTCAAAGGGATCACATTTCTTTCTCCCAAACTTTCTCCCACCCAAAAGAGTGGCCTGGCTACAACTTAATTAGAGCATTGAAAATAGAACAATATATTCCAGGAAGACGCCCACAGTATCTGTGTCAGCCATGATGCTAATTTAAACTGCACATTGGCCTGAACATGGTTTATTTTTGTCCTTTCCCTGCCTGTTCATGTGTCCATCAAAATGCTTCGCAAACATTGTTATTGTGTAACAAATGTGTGAAATCTGCCATTCAAGGAGTCATTTGGTAAATATTCTATCTACAATTCTGTACATTTTCTTAATCTTTATTGTCAGAGAGCAATGTGGTGCAGCAGGGGGCAGATTAGTTTAGTTTAATTTAGTTTAGAGGTACAGCGCGGAAACAGGCCCTTCAGCCCACCGAGTCTGCACCAACCAGCGGTCCCTGCACATTACCACTATCCTACACACACTAGGGACAATTTTTACATTTACCATGCCAATTTCCCTACATACCACACTTGTAAGTAATCTGAACATATGACACAATATGATATAATACGATAGAACTTTATTTATCCCAGGAGGGAAATTGGGGGAGGAAGGGGAGTCAGTCTACCCGATGGCAGAAGGGGGAGGAGTTGTACAGTTTGATAGCCACAGGGGAAAATGATTTGCTGTGGTGTTCTGTGCTGCATCTTGGTGGAACCAGTCTGTTGCAGAAGGTTAGCAGAACATTATTAGTATTTTACAAAAAAATCTGAAAGTTTCCAGCAACAGACCATGATTTATTGGATCAGTAATGTTCTTTTTAGGCAGTGCTTAAGGTTGAGAATGCCAAGCTTCCAATCATTTCTGTGCTTTTGAGGTGTCTGATGCGTAATAAATAACAAGAACACATAAATATGTACAAGAGTACTTAGTGAGCTTGATGATCATCTGTACATGAAACTGTGGGAAGGGGTTGTCTCAATATCAATGGGGCACTTTATTTCCATCTGCACTGTTCCATGCTCCTTCATATATCAGAAATCTTGTCTTGCAGATGAGAAATCTTGTCATGCTGTTCCCTGAGATGCAACAGGTTTATGGCAGTATTTCAGAAAAGAAGCTTGTCACCGATATTCCGGCCAACATTAATCTTTAACTGACTATCAGTATTAGCAACGGTTAACTGGCACACTGTTTAGACTTTAGAATGCAGTCTAATGGTTGACAGGCACATGGATAGGGCAGGTTTGGAGGGATATGGACCAAACGCGGGCAGGTGGGACTAGTGCACCTGGGACATGTTGGCTGGTGTGGGCAAGTTGGGTTGAAGGGCCTATTTCCACACTGTATCACTCCATGACTCTATGACAAGGCCTCTCCCCATTATCCCACTCTCCAAAAGACATTAAACTTAGCCTTAATTATCAAACTTTTGATGCTTATCTAAATATCTCCTTCTTTGAATTAATGCTTTTAGTACCAAATTATGCTCCTCTGCACAAAATCATTAAATTGTTTCCAGAGTTGCTTTGACAAGTCAAAGATGCTTTTACTGTTGAAATATATTGGTGTATTATATAACTTTGAAACTAACTTCAGTAAACCTAGAATACATTCTTCAGCAATATACCCCATTGCTTATTTATATTTTTTAATTGCCTTGTCACAATGCTGAGAAATCAACACTACCCATTATTTCTCCCAGGTTTCTTTCTAAATCACCCTTTGCTAATATTTGTCCATTCTTTTTCAATCTAGCATACTTTTTATTTGTTAGAATTAGAATTTCACCCACCATCTGTCTGCACAAATGATCCAATTATTTGACCATACCTTCTGTTTCCAATGCTCTGTTAATTTCATTTTCATCAGAATTCAGACAATACTGGTTTCAGAACTGAGATCATTTATATTTTTATATTTATTTTTATTCTATAAACACCAACACCAAGTGATTACATGTATAAAACCTACATGAAATTGCAGTGTTTTAAAGGATACACTTGTCATCAAACTAGACTGTGCCAATAATTCCTTGAGAAATGTTCAATTATTCAGTAATGTAGAGATCTCGCAGACATTTTTATTAATACATTCAAAATGGTCTTTATGAACCTTTTCTTGAAATTGTTGACAAAGTGCCAATGAATGTACCATCTGTGGCTGCAGCAAAGCTGAAAGCAGCATCAATCAGAAACAAAATCAGCCAATTTTCCTAACCTTTTTGTCATCTCAATGGTGCATTGACTTAACATAATTTCCTGAATGGATCTGTGCAGCGTCATTCCCTACCCCCTAGTTGCTATGATTAATATATGAGCCTAGACAAGGAATGTCAGCCTTCCAATGGAAGGCCTTACATGTCATGCCAGATCTTCTCCTTGTCCGCATTCAATAATGGATCAGCTGGATTTTTCTCCAATTTGGCACTGGAACTCAGGTGACTTGCCCTTTGCCATTCATCTTATGAGAACCTGACTAAGTTTATGTCAGATGATGAATGTGAAGCTCTTATCTGGCTGGGTACTACATCACATGAATCAATTTTCCACAGAACCTCTGAGGGATGGGGTTTATTTCAGCATTGGAGGCGTGGTGCAACACATCACACGATAGGTATTTAGCTGCATTCGACAGCATTTAGAAACATAAAGGATTATTTTTATTGTCAACACTATTGCTCTTTGATTAATACAAAGGAACGGAAAGATGGTGGTTTATACCAAAGATTGACACAAAATGCTGGAGTAACTGAGCAGCTTTTCTGGAAAAAATGGATAGGTGACGATTCGGGTCGGGAACCTTCTTCAGACTGATTGCAGTGCAGTGCGGGGAGAGTAACTGCAAGCTAGAGAAAAAAAACAGGACAAATTGGAAACAGCAACAGATGACCTCAGGCAGGGAGGTTTCCCTGATAGGCAATTGTTGGCCAGCGACAATGTGAGCTCAATAGGGAAAGTAACTGCTACAAACCTACCGATTCCCACAGTTATCTTGACTACATTTCCTCCCACCCTGCCTTTTGCAAAGACGCTACCCCAGTTTCTCAATTCTTCCTTCTCTGCCGCATCTGCTCCCGAGACGAGGCTCTCCATTCGAGGACATTTGAGATGTCCTCCTTCTTTAGTGAATGTGACTTCCCCCGACTGTCATAGATGGGTTTGTCACCCGCGTCTCTTCTGTGTCCCGGAGTTCTACCCTCGCGCCCTCTCACCTCAGATGCAACAAGGACAGAGTTCTCCTGATTTGCACCTTTCACCTCACCACCCTTTGATTCCAACACATTACCCTCTGGCATTTCCGTCACCTTCAACGTGATTTCACCACTAATCACATCACCCCATTTCCACCCCTATTTGCCTCTGCAGAGACGGCTCCATCTGCAACTCCCTGGTTCATTCTAACCAACCCCTCCTCAGGAACTTTCCCCTGCAACTGGAGGAGGTGTAACACCTGTCCTGATACCTCCTCCCTCAACTCCACCCAGGGACCCGACAGTCCTTCCAGGTGAGACAGAGGTTCACATGCACGTCCCCCTAACTTATCTACTGCATCCAATGTTCCCAATGTGCACTGCTGTACATTGGCAAGACAAAGCGTAGACTCGGCAACCGTTTTGCTGAACACTTATGCTCGGTCTGCCGAGGCCACTGGATCACCTGGTTGCTAACTACTTTAACTACCCTTCCAATTCCCATACTAACCTTTCTGTCATAGGCCTCCTCCATTGCCCGAGTGAGGACATATGCAGATTGGTGGAACAGCACCTTATGTTTTGCTAGGGTATGAACATTAAATTCTCCAATTTTAGGTAGCTTCTACACACTCCTCCCTACTCTGGCATTCACTCCCCCACCCCCCCCCCCCCCCCTTTTCTCTCTTTCCTCCACTGCAATTCAGTAAACCAGTTCCTCAGTTCAAAACAATATATCCCTCTTGAGCTCACACTGTCTCAATCCAGTAATCAGCCTATCAGGGAACTCCTTGTCTGAGGTCTTCTGTTGCCGGCCCCAAATTGTCCTGTTTTTTCTCGCTTTCAGTCATCCCCCCCCCCCCCCCCCCCTCACCCCATGACAATCAGTGTGACGAGGGGTCCCGACCCAAAATATCACCTGTCCATTTTCTCCAGAGATGCTGCCTGACCCGCTGAGTTACTCCAGCATTTTGTGTCTATCTTTGCTCATTGAATAAGTTAGGTGAATGGTGACTATGCCGGCCCTCTTAACTCTTATGTAACTGGATCTTGCTTCTTTTTAACTTCAGTTTTTTGTAATATTCAAAACGTTCACTTTTTTGGAAGTGAGGCTGACCAAAGTGCTTCTTCACAGGGCTTAATCAATGCAAAATACAGAGCTGAAATGCTATCTTCTGATTTATAGTTAAATGTCCTGCAAAAAGCAGCCCAGTACTTGATTACCACATGTTGATAACGGTCTCACCACCAAAACCAAAATCATCATAGCTTGTGCTTGAGTGCTGCATGAGATTACACCTTTCATTATGAAGGTAGAGCATTGTGTTGCTTCAGTGTACACTGCATTTGTAATAACCATATTCATTATTACAGTATCCATCAATATGTAACTCCTGCTGTGATGATAGAGATTAATAACAACTCCATAATGAGACATATGCAATAAACAATAAGTTAGAGAGTGACATACTCATTTCAAACACTGAAGAAAATGTAATTTTCTTATTTGATTGTAGGCACCCAGTATGGTGCCCATGGCTGAAGTTTAACAGCACTGTGGGAATATCATAGATTATTGATGCATCATTAAGGTCTGTAATGGATGCCCGTGTTCCTTGCCTAAAGATTTTTTATTTTTAATGTCATGTCTTGAATTGAAACAAATCAAGCACCCAAAAAGAAAGAGAAAAAAAAAACACTATCTATTGTGGGAATAAGAATAGTAAGATTGAACGAGAACTTACCAGTTCGAAGGTTGATCTTTATTTCATGAGGAGTCGAAGTGAGGGATTTCGTGAAGAGCCCGCCGGCGCGCATGCTCGACATACTTCAAAGTAGCGGCGTGGAATCACAGAAACCAATCAAAAGAAATGACTTCACATAGTAAGAATGAAAACGACTAAGATTACCAGATGAAGGTGATTGAGGGTTGGGCGAGGAGGGCACGAAATCCCTCACTTCGACTCCTCATGAAATAAAGATCAACCTTCGAACTGGTAAGTTCTCGTTCAATCTTACTATTTCATTTCGGAGTCACGTGAGTGACTTCGTGAAGACTTCAAAGCTTCTGTGATGACACGGCCTGGACCACGTCCATGCTGTCACACCACTACCAGGGATGGATGGGAGGAATAACGTGCTGACTAGTCCATACTGCAAAACAAATCATATTCATTAACAACAAATCAAAAACCCCTTATTCGGGGACATCTCCACGTTCTTGCCCCGCATCTAGTACGGCTTCTGCGAACTGTAGAGGCGCAGCGACGGGCCGGTTGTAGAAACGCTGGAACACCGCTTCATTAGCCCATCCTGCTGTGGCGAGAATATGGTCCATGGGCACCTCCATGACCCTCGCCGCCGACGTCGATGCAGCCCTGGTGGAATGAGATTTGAACACATTAGTGTCGATACCTGACTTACCCAAGACGACTCGAAGCCACCTGGATATCGTCTGTGTTGTCACTCGATGGTGAGGTCTCTTATGAGTGACAAGCAGGTATCTCTCCTTTCCTCTGATGCTTGCCGTCACCTTGACGTAGTAACGGATGTGGGAGGCTAAACATAGCCTAGCATCTGCGGGGTATGCCGGGAACTTCAGCTGCAGCCCTGTGCACCCAGGTCTATGCTGCTTTAGTAGCTCATCAACAAAGAAAACTACTTCTGTGGGGGTAGACATCATTCTGTCGACACGTAGTTTATTGAGTGTCTGTACCCTCTGTGCTGAAGTCAGCGCTAGTAACATCACCAGCTTCATGGTGAGTTTGTCCAGCTGGAGCCCTTCCATGGGGGACCACGTCCTGAGCAGAGCTAAAACTACCCTGACATCCCAGGTGATATTGTAGCGTGGTGTAGGCAGATTCGTATTGAAAATACCCCGCATGAGCCTGGACACTAGCTTGTTGGATCCCACCTCAATATTGAGGTAGATTGATAGAGCGCTCCTGGCGCTGTTGATGGCACTGTAGCTTAAGTGTTCATCATGGTGCAACCCCGCGAGGAATTCCAGGACGTCGGTTATAGTCACGGCATCGTACGTGATGCGAGAGCGGCTGCAGAAGGCTTCCCACTTCCTGATGTGAGAGCGGTATCTTCGCCTTGTAGACTCTCGGCACGACGCTGCAATGGTATCCATGGTCCGGGTAGAAAGGCCGTATCCAACTAAAGGCCGATTCAGAATCTGCAAGCCAACAAATTTAAATAGCCATGGCAGGGATGTGGCTCCCCTGAAACAGGGTGAGTAACTAATTCTGGGCTACCCTGCAAACGGACCCAAGGTTCACTGAGCGTGTCAAAGACCATCGGATACCACGGCTGTGTAGGCCAGTCGGGTATGATAAGGATGCCCTTGGCACCATCCATCTGAATTTTTCGTAATACCCGACTGATGAGGCAAAACGGAGGGAATGCATAGAAAAAGCAATTCCCCCAGTCTAGCGAGAATGCATCTAACTCTATAGCCCCAGGATCTGGTTCCCACGAGACGTAGGTTGGTACCTGATGGTTCAACCGGGACGCAAAAAGGTCAATGTCCGGTTTCCCAAATTTGGCTGTGATTTTTGCAAAAATTTCAGGATGTAACATCCATTCAATATTATCATTGAACTTGCGTGACCTGGCGTCCGCCACAAAATTAAGCTCACCTGGCAAATAGGTGGCTGAAATCCAAATGTCTCTCTTGACACACCAGAGCCAAATTGAATTAGCCAATTTATCACATGAAACTGACCTGGTACCGCCCATGTGATTTAAATACGCCACCGCTGTGGTGTTGTCTATTTGGAGCCGGACATGTGCTCCAAAGATCTTGGAACAATATGCACGAAGTCCGTGAAACGCTGCAAGCAGCTCCAAATAGTTGATCCCTTGTGATACCAACATTGTATTCTCAAGGGTATCCCATCGGCCCCCACAACTAGAATGTTGATTCGTAGCTCCCCAGCCATCAGAGCTCGCATCAGTTTGTAAGTATATCATCGGTTTCGCCTCAATAATAGTTTTAAACGAGTTACTAATGTGGCAAACCCACCATCGTAACTCATCCAATGCTGCAGGCGGCAGCTGCATTGATCGATCATAATGACCAGCATGCCGTCGCAGCGCAGCAATCTTGGCTCTCTGCAAGTTTTGATAATGCAGAGGTCCATACCGGGCTGCCGGAAACAAAGCCACAATCTTGCCAATGACAGTAGCTGTGTGACGAATCGATGGTATACGAGTATTAAATCTGTACACACCTGTGTTACCTCCTCAATTTTGTTAATTGGTATGGTGACTCTCATGCTAATGGAATTCACCTGGAACCCCAGATAATTAATTACCTGGGTGGGGCAGAACTTAGATTTTTCTGGATGAACAATGAACCCAAGCTGTTGGAACAAATTGACCGCAGCTGCAACCCCTTGTTGAGCTGATTCCAAGGTGTGTCCGATAATTAAAATATCATCTAAATAGGCCATAACGATATGATGTCGTTGTCTTAAATAAGCCATAATTGGCTTCACCAATTTAGTAAATAATCGAGGGGCTGTGGTGAGCCCATTAGGCAACGCCCTATATTGCCACAGCTGGTCCATCCAGATCAATTTTAAGAACCTTCTGTAATATTTTTGCATGGGTACGGTATAGTACGCATCCTGTAAATCAATACATGCCATAAAGCACCCTTGTGAGATCAATGATTTGGCCGTTTCAAACGTGTCCATTTTAAAATGAGTATATGTTACAAAGTTATTCAGAGTGGTCAGATCAATAATGACTCTACAGCCTCCATCTTTCTTAGGTCGGGTAAAAATATTGGAAACAAATTCAACGGGCTCATGAACCGTTTTCTCTATGACCCCTTTCTGTTCCAACCTTAAAATTTCCTTGTAGCCTACGGACTGTTCCGCAGCCGTTAGTTTAAACATACGACCCGGTCTATGCTGAGACGGAGGGATGTCCCCATTAATAAACTCAATGCTATGGCCCTGAATATTCCGTAACACATACTCATCACTGGTAATATCACCCCATGCACCCTCAAACAACCGCAAACGCCCACCAACATGTGAGGTTAAACAAAGAGAAAAAAGAGAACCAGACCGCCTCACCTCTGTGGTTACCGGCGGTCCCTGACACGAGTGGGTGGACGTAGAGGTGCTGGGTTGGTTTGAGGTCGTGGCGTCCTCATTTTCCATCTCGGCTTCTGCCGAGCCTGTCCTAAAAAAGACCCCTGTGGTTGGGGTGGTTGATATCGGTTTGGAGCTGGAGGGTAATTCCTGGTAGACGTGCTGGCAGACCCTCGTGAGCGGCCAAGCGGAGCTTTGGAGCTCGATGGCGTGGGGGCACTCTGAGAGCGCATGAGCCCCACGGTCTTGGCTTGTTCATCAAGCTCTCTGACCCTTTTGGCAAGGTCTTTGCCAAAGAGCTGACGGGGCGGCGGCGGTGGTTTGCACAACCCTGCAAATTTGGGGTTGAGCGCTGGGCGGATGCTATTTTTCCGAAAGCCGTTGATTTCATTTTGAGTAGCGCATAGAAGCGCCAGAGCATCCTCCTGGTCCAAATTAAGCTCCTCTCCGTCGACCGACCGCACAAAAGCAGTAATCCCGGCCGTGAGGAGTTTCAGGATCCGCTGAATCTTTAGTTCCTGCTGACGGATAGCCGCACTGATGTTGCCCCAGATTGGCGTATTGACCACAGGCACGTTGAGGGAGTTGCAGTTTGATGGAGCCTTGTGACGGCTCATGGCTTGTAGTAGAACTTCCTCCTGAAGCTGGTGATTATTTAGGAAGTCCACAGTGGCTGCCAGTTTTGTATTGATAGGAAGCCCCAAGGAATGAGGGGCTGCAAACTTGGTGGCCACATCGAGGAGGTCCTCCGCCGGTAACTCAGGCGGGGGTGGGATGGGATCGACCACTGCCTCCTCGTCCTGCTGCTCCAGGCTGGTGTATGAAGCTGGTGATGAAGCCCTGTGCCTGTCGCTGCTGGATGCCTGTTGTTGTTGAAGGAGACGTTCCAGCAGCCGCTCTATACGGTCAATACGCCCTTCACCCTGAACACTCAGGTGGTCGGAGTCCTCCAGCTCTGAAAATTGGCCGGGGCTCCTGTCATCGGCCCGCACCTCGTCGAGGCCCTGCCGGTGCCGGTAGTTGTCGTCGACAGCCGCCGAGGCGAAACTGCGCGATTCCTGCACGGGCGTGTTCAACCGCCTCCGTATAGCGGGAGCGGAAGCCATTGCCTCTAAGGACAGATGCGGCATGGTGTCGGCACCAGCCAAAGCCTGGATACCTTGGGCCCGTGCAGGCTTGCCAGCTGCCCACATCGTGGACCTTGCCGACGCATGGTCTCGCCCACCCATCCATGGGGGGCTCGGCGACCGTGACGGGACCCCCAACTGACTCATCCCGGCGTCGAAAGTTGGGGGGCGACGGCTGGACCTCACAGCTGCCCCGGGTCCCGTCCTAGAACCTGACCGCTCCTTGGCGACAGGCAGAGCCTTAGCCCCGACAGGGTTAGGCTTTTGGGCTCCTGCCCTTCCCCTCCTCAGGGGGCTTCGTGAAGCGGGCCGTGCAGCCGCACGGACCCTTCTGCTCGAGGCCGTCAGCAAGCCTGCTGACGACCTGACTGCCACGGCAGGGTCGTCCTGCTCTGGCGGCACACCACACTCCTCCTCGTCGAACTCCTCCGAGCTGTGGTGTGCGGGCGGGTCCGGACCTGAAAAAACAGAGCTCACCGACATCTCCGCCCTCGTTCCGGTCTGCGTTGCAGGTACCCCCGACAACTCTCGCTCCGGAACTGCTGGCCGGCGACTTCTCCTCGAACTCCGGCCTCTCCCATCCATGTTCTTGCTGTGAAGCAAACACAACAAGAACCACCAACTTAAGGTAGCATATTTACCTGCGTGGTTCCCTTATGAAGGGCTGGCGAGGAGCACGCTCCTCCGTCAGCCGTCGCAGCAACGCGTTACGACGATATGTCGAGCATGTGCGCCGGCGGGCTCTTCACGAAGTCACTCACGTGACTCCGAAATGAAATACTGAAAGCCTTTTACTAATGGGCTTCTGATATTTGTGATCCTTTAGAAGGTATTCCATATCATTTATAAAATAGTTTTCATTTATATAATCTTCTGCAATACTACAAAGTATCACCATTCAAGGCAGGTAGACTGTATTGTTCCTCATTATAAATTTAATTTGTGTGAACCCATACAGTTTACTTTCTTCTAAAGGCATTAATTTGTTGCAATTTGGATGCCATCTTTGATAAAGTTAACAAAAAGGTGTTGCAGGACATGACCTTATTATTGAATCAAAAAAGGTCAGATCAATAACATTTACCAAGATCATTGATATAAGATAACCTTGAACACTTCCATTTAGTTATTAGTTATCATCATTTTTGCAGAGGGTTGTGTAAATATCTTACAAAAGCTGATACAACCTCAACAAAGGTGACATCCGACTGAAACCGCAGTGTTCCATAATCTTTTAACTGCCTTGTAGCTATAGCAAACATCCTCCCACTTGTATCTGAGAAAAATAGCATACTGTGACCAACAACATGAAAGCTATTTATTCAAAATATACAATTTTAGGCATACCTAGGGAACATTCCATTATTTTTTAATTGAAAAACTGCTTCTGTTTAGTTTAAAACACTTCCTTACGTCATAATTGATAAATTATTAATTTAATTTAAAGTGTAGGAGAGGGTTCAGATTTGCATTTGTATTTTCAATAGGCCATCCAGATAAAACAGGCCAAAACCTACCTCAAAAAGTACTCTGTCACCAATTCTCTGTCCAGGATTTTGAGACATTTTACCTCCTCCAGCATTATCACATTGAATGGCGGTGCAGGCTCGAAGGGCCGAATGGCCTACTCCTGCACCTATTTTCTATGTTTCTATTCAACCCTCTTGACCAAGTGAAGAACTCTTCCCTTAATTAAGAGAATAATTCCCGCAGGTTAACCAACTTTGAAACTCCATCCCTCTCTGCATAAAGATTGTGGCTGATCTTTTACCACATTTTCCTGCACAAATCCCATGATTTCTTTCATATCAATAATCTGTTGAATATACTCTGAGATTGAGCCTCCATTGCTTCTTCAGTAGTAGAATATCCCAAACATTCACCACTATCTTCATGAAGAATTTTTTTCTTGTCTCTATCCAAAATGCCCAACTGTTTATTTGGAGATTGTGATGCCCTGGTTTTCAAATCCCCCCAACCAAGGAAAACATTCCCCAGGAAAACACTATCAAGCCTTGTTTCATTCTACACATTTAATGTGATGAATGAAACTTCCTAATTTCTTATTTTCCCTAAATTGCAGCTTTTGGGTATAAACATTGACCCTGATGGAACACTCAGAATATGTTGTGCGACTCTTTTCCTGTTGTATCTACGTAAAGGGACCTCACAGACCTCAGGCCACCTGCTAAACGGGCTTCAGGACTCACTGCATGCTGCTCAAACAAGTTCCAAAGTTCACAGATTGTGTTTACTAACAGCCGACAGGTTTTTCAGCATTTATCTGTTGAGATACTCGTTCCATGGGTTGTTCAGAGATGGAACCGTGGCAGAACTCTAGTAGCAGCCATCCTAGTTGAAGCATGCAAGGGTCCAGCAGCTACCACATCAGTGCAATTTATGTCCGCACAATGTTTGAGATTATTTTCCCTGAATTAATACACAGCTCAACAGAATCATTTATAAAAGAAAACAGTGAAATAATGCAAACGCTGAAAATAGTAATATGTAAAATGTTCCACTACACTCAGTGGTATGTAAATTTCATTGACCTAGCAATGCTTACAATGTGCACTTTTTGGACATTAATCTTGCTGTGGGAAACCTGTTCCTTTCCATTTAATCATCCATGAGAAGTTAGAGGGGTCAACTTCAGATTAAGCCCAGGCTCTTTGAAGGAGCTGTCTGCCATGGCTGGTAATGAGTGCAGGCGAATGTGCTTCTGAAAGACTGTGGTTTGAGGTGAGTAAAGGGCCTGTCCCACTGTGGCGACTTAATTGGCGAGTTTAGAAGAGTTTGCCCTCGACTCATACTCGCAGCTTGGTCGACACGAGGTCCTAGGAGGTCTTTGCAACTCTCCTTCATGCTCGAGAGTGGTCCCCGCGTACTCGAGGCCTCAGCTAGGTCGTGGCGTACTTTTCAACACGCTGAAAAATGCCCGCAAGTAAAAAAAGGTCGCCGTGGAAAAAATCTATATATTTTTATTCATAGGTTTAGTCGAGGTAGGTCGTAGTAGGTCGCAATGCTATCGTAGGTAATCTAAGGCAATCAAAAGTACCAAAGGTAGTCAAAGGTAAAGCTTGTTGAGAAACAAATGGTAAGTAAACTGACCAGCAATGTTAAATGCCTGCTAAACTTTATTAAAAGTTGTCTGGCTTCTTAAAAGTGTCTCCACTCCTCCTCCCCCCCCCTTCTCTCCCCTTCTCGCCTTTCTCTCCCCTTCTCTCCCCTTCTCTACCCCTCTCTCCCCTTCTCTCCCACCCTCCTCTCCGCATTCTCTAAAGGACTTACCGTAACTGTGCCCGCCGTCTTTTACCTTCCTGTTCATCATGTGTGTGAATTTCAGACAGTGCTCCCCCGCTTTCCCTGGCCCCCGCCTTTGCGATGTGTTAGTGTGTGTGTGTGTGTGCGCAGACGGTCGATCTGGCATGTGGTTTCATCGCTGACGGTCGATTCAGCTTGAAGTTTTTCAGGCGAATGTCCTCGAGCTTGAAGGTTGAAGACAGTCGCTGAAAAGTTGCATTAGTGGGACAAACCCTTTAGTGCCCTTATGAAGGAGGAAAGAGCCATCTAAGAGATGTACCGTAGAAAGTACATGTATAGCGATGTATCATAGCATGATTTGGGAAAAGCTCCATCCGACACCAATAGAAATGGTAGAGTTGTGGACATAGCCAACACCATCATGCAAACCAACCTCCCTTCCATTGACTCCATCTACACTTCACGCTGCCTTGCTAAAGCCACCAGCATAATCAAGAACCAGTCCCACTCCAGTTACTCCATCGTCCCCCTTTGCCCAGCAGCAGAAGTTGGAAAACTCACACATCCAGATTCAGGGACAGTTTCTTCCCAGTTGTTATCAGGCAATTTAACTATCCTCTCACCAGCTAGAATGCCATCCTGACCTCCCATCTACCTCATTGGAGACTTTTAAACTATCTTTAATTAGACATTATCGGACTTTATCTTGCTCTAAACATTGTATCCTTTCTTCTTTATCTGTATACTGTGGACGGCTTGAATGTATTCACGTAGAGTCTTCTTTTGGATTGGATATCATGCAACAAAAAGATTTCCACTTTACCTCCGTACATGTATCAATAATAAACTAAACTAAATTAAACTAAAATAAATTTCTGCCTCTGTAGATCTGCTCATGTATGGTATAATTCTGCTCATTCATCAAGGTATTAGCTATTAGCTGATGTGAACATCTGTCTGAGGTAAGAACAATGAGCTGCTCACACACAAAACCCCTTTGTTCGAAAAGAACCATGAAGGGTAGAATAGCGAGATGCTCCTCAGCTACCAAGTCTGTGCTGACCACAACCACCCATATTACTCGAACCCTGGACTAACCTATTTAATTCCTCCAACATCCTACCCTTCACATACACATTAGGGGCAATTTACAGTGGCCAATTAAACTAGCAACTGGCACATCTTTGGGATGTGCGAGGGATCCAAAGCTCTTGGAGAAATCCAATGCAGTAACAATGTTAACCTGCAAACCCCACACAGTCAGCACCCAAGCTCAGGATTGAGCTCAGGTCCATGGCATATGGGCAGAAGGTCTACGAGCTGCACAATTATTCTGCCCAAGTTCAATGATAACTGCAATTTGCTCACATATAATATCTATTTTCTCAATGAGGACATCAAAGTGCTGCTTGGTGACATATACACTTTCAAGCTGCTCCCAACCAGCAGAGTTCAGATTTACAGCTGAATCAGGTTGACACTGTATAGTGACAGCCAAACCAATGGGCATTGTCACTGATACCCATCAAAGAGGTTGCATGCCAGCTAGAGTGGGAGTTGTGGTCTCCTGGCTCTACACATCCTCATATGAGACACAGGAGATGGACCCCTACGTGCTCTGTCACTTTTTATGTTTAGGGAGCAGTACTGCTAACATCCAGTCCGATAATTTGAGCATCACATCAATCCAGCAATGAGATCACCCTGGTTGTGGCACTCATCTGATTCCTCTGGACCAGTACGTATGAAAAGGCCCTATCTCTGGCTGCTGCTCACTCCAGATTCCCTTTGATTTGTGTCAGACTACACCTGAATGGAGCCAGGTATATCTCATAAATGTAATCTGTTCATACCTCCTTTGTGCCAGTCACTGAGGTATTCTCTGGGTCATCAGGGCAATGGCACACTGTGGTCATCGCATCATCCCCTTAATCCCTCCTCCCCTTTTAGTGTCCTGCCATTCCCACTCTTCTTGCTTCAACTTTACCTCTTCTTGAGGGGGGGATACTTATGACCTGTCCTAATACCCTGCAAAGACAAAATAGAAGATAAATGCATTCAGTGTTTCAGCAGCATAGATAGTAGCTGCATTTCTGAAATTCTCT
This sequence comes from Raja brachyura, assembly GCA_963514005.1. The sequence goes on from OY740790.1 coordinate 34,279,520, forward strand.
GCAGCAAAGCTAAAAACACCTCTCTCATGTATCTAAAGCACAATGGAATGCCAGAATCGTAACTAAAACAAATATAAAATGTAAACTGAATGTGAATGGAATGACCTGCCGACCCATCCCAAGCTCCCAACATCTCCTCAGCTGTTTAGAGCCCCAGCCACCGACCCTATGCACAGTTCACCCATTGCACAGTCTGGTGACATTGCTGCTGTTGTGACACGTTGCAGTCCCTGGAGACAGTGGTTTCTCACCATGGGGCTTCCTCACCTCTCACCTGCTGCTGTTCCTTGTTGTCAGCGCTGGCTTTGTTTATTCCACGCTCGACTGGTGCCGCCTGCAGCCGGTCCTGTTTCTCTGACTATCACCCCGTTTCCATTATCCATTGAAATAATATCGCCTTCATGACAACATGTTAAATTCTGTTTTTTATTATCAAAATCGATAATTTCACATTTTTCCACAAATCTGCCACATTTTAGCCCAATTACATGCTTTCATGTTTTTTTTTAATCACTGTACTCTTGTACTCTTATCTATCTTTGTGTCATCAGCAAACGTAACTATCATGCCTTTGGTGCATATCATTAATATAAATTGCAAAATTTGATACTGCAGTAAAGATCCCTGTGGCATGTCACTCATTATATCTAGCCAACTAGAAAAATACCAAATGTATTCGGGCTCTCTGACTTCTATTAGCCAGCTGATTTCAATCTGCCAATATTCTACCTCCTACCCAATGATATTTTTCTACAGTAACCATTGGGTTGACAACTTATCCAATGTCTTCTTGCAAGAGTACATATATCCATAACACATGTTACTCCATTGCTATTCATTAAGCTTACACTTCTCACATTTGCTACAACATCATACATTAGCTTTCCTCCCTATTGTAATTATTTGATGGCTCTATTTCATTGGTGCCTAGTCCTTCCTTCAGCTTGTGGATGCTACTCTAGAGGGAGGAAAAAAATAGGCTGACTGATTGGATGCAATATTTTGGGAAAGTTGTGGTCCTGTGTTGCTTTACACGAAGCTCATGAGAATATTCTACTACAATGCATGCCATGTCCAATGTACTAATGCTACCATCAACTTTTTCCAGACAAACAAGGCCTGTTTCCGTGCTGTAATTGTTATATGGTTATAACTTGGTCCAGCCTTTGAATTTAGATGGTGTGAATCTTGTACCATCAGAGTCCTTTTATGTCAAATCCTACCATGCCTAAGCTGCCAAACAATAATCTTTACTGTTTGTAATCTGTACACAAGCAAATAGAGGTGCTGCAATCAAAACGTAAAACTCAGTTAAGGGGATGAGTAAATTTGATAGAAAAGGTGAATGAATTCCCATGCATTAGTTGTACCTAATATCAGAAATACTCATGATGTTAACCAATAGAGTAAGGATAGAGGTCAGTGTGTGGTGGTGGTGGTGGTTGGGAAGGTACACCAGTGCAACCAAAAGAGCTAGTGACTCATAGCTCCAGTAGTCTGGGTGCAATCCTGAACTGCAGCACTGTCTGCATGAGTTTGGATGTTCTCCCTGTGACTATGATTTTGGTGAGTGTTTGGGGTTCCAACCACATCCCAAAGAAATTGCATTGAGAGTTAATTGGCTCCTGTAATTTGCCCTAATGTGCAGTTGAGCCCCAGAATTTGGTGGGAATTAATGGGAATGTTGGGAGAATGAATTGGGATTAGTGTAGTGTTAGTGTAGGGTGATTGACAATGAACCAAGAGACCGGTTTCCATATTCTATGTTTCTGTCTGCTGACAAAAAACTAGTATGTGCTATATGTTGAAAGATGGATTGGAGTCCAAACTTCAACTTTCAATTGTAACAAAGTATATTTGGTATAATTTTGTTTGCATAGAAGTACTTCATTGAATAAATAAATGAACTGCAGGAATATGATGGTAGATAATGCTATCATTGAAACATGCACTGTACATGCAATATAACAACAGCTGTCCACACTTCTGATCATACTTCCAAATTGAGATAATGTTTACTTCATTGGAAATTAATTTTGGAAATGAAGTACAATTCTTCTACATTTATCACTTGCAGAATCTGGGATTTGTTGGAGTCTCAGATGGAGGCCTGTCAACAAGGGCTGCAGAATTGTTTATAACATTATCACTGCAATCCCTAGACATAAGAATTTGCTTTAGTAAAATCTTTCCTCATCAGTGTAATTAATCTATTAATGACTTAACTCTGAAATAGAAAAGAAAAATATGATTAGATTTGATTTCTTATTTGCATTCGCATTCAGTTATCTGATTCAGTTTCTTATTCACATTCAGTTATCTGATTCTTGTTCCTCAGGGTGTGAAGGGAATCATCCAATGTTTTTTTTTTCCCTTTGAATTTTGCCTAAGGGCCCTTGCCAGAAAAATATGAGGGAAGGGGGTACTTTAACCTTCATTACCGATTAAAAAACATATTGAAGTAACAACCAGTTTTACATCATTCCAATAATTCCCGTTAGAATAGCTCCCGTTTTCTCTCATCAATAAAACATTGCTAAGAGAATCTTAGTCACAAAGTGAGAGCAAGAAGAGCTTTGTGTTTTTGTTTTGTTTTAATTAATTTTACAAGTGTGCGAGATTGCCCCTTATCTAAGACTAATCAAGGTAGACAAAAATGCTGGAGAAACTCAGTGGGTGAGGCAGCATCTATGGAGCAAAGGAAATAGCCAACGTTTTGGGTTGAGACCCCTCTTCAGACTGATGTGAGGGTGGGGGAGGCGGGAAGAGGAAAGGAAGAGGTGGAGCCAGTGGGCTGAGGGAGAGCTGAGAAGGGGAGGAGAAAATAAGGACTACCTGAAATTAGAGAAGTCAATGTTCATACCGCTGGGGTGCAACCTGACTAAGCGAAATATGAGGTACTGATCTTCCAATTTACGGTGCTCCTCACTCTGGCCTTGGAGGAGGCCCAGGACAGAAAGATCGGATTCAGAATGGGAGGGGGAGTGAATGGAGTCAATGGGTCCTTGAATGGAGTCAAGGGCGGTGGTAAAGTGACAAGTGTCGCATTTCCTGCGGTTGCAAGGGAAAGTGCCCAGAGAGGGGGTGGTTCAGGTGAGAAGGGACGAATTGACCAGGGAGTTAGAGAGGGAGCAGTCTCTGCGGAAAGCAGGCAGGGGAGGTAATAGGAAGATGTGTCAAGTTGTGGGATCACGTTGGAGGTGGCAAATGCCGGAGGATTATTTGTTGTATATGACAGCTGGTGGGGTGGAAGGTGAGGACAAGGGGGACTCTGCCCTTGTTACAAGTGGGGGGCATAGGGAGTGAAAGCCGAGTCACGGGTTATAGAAGAGACCCTGGTGAGAGCCTCATCTGTAGTAAAAAAGGCGGAACCCCCGTTCCCTGAAGAATGAGGACATCTCCGATGCCCTGGTGTGGAACACCTCATCCTGGGTGCAGATGCAGCGTAGACGGAGGAATTGGGAGTAGGGGATAGAGTCCTTACAGGAAACAGGGTGAGACAATGTGTAGTCCAGATAGCCATGGGAGTCAGTAGGTTTATAGTGGATGTCGGTCAACAGTCTATCATCTGAGATAGAGATAGTGAGATCAAGAGATAGTAGGGAAATGTCGGAAATGCTCAAGGTGTATTTGAGTGCCGGATGGAAGTTGGATGAAATGGATGAATCAGTGAGTTGTGTGAGGGTGCAGGAGGTAACACCAATGCAGTCGTCGATGTAGCGGAGATAGAGTTCGGGGATAGGGCCACGGTACACCTCGAACAAGGATTGTTTGACGTACCTTATCAAGAGGCAGGCATAGCTAGGGCCCATGTACGTGCCATAGCTACGCCTTGTATTTGGAGGAAATGGGAGGAGTCAAATGAAAAGTTAATAAGGGAAAGGACCAGCTCCACTAGGCGGAGGAGAGTATCAGTAGATGGGGATTGGTTGGTTCTGCGGACGAGGAAAAAACAAAGGGCTTTGAGACCCTCCTGGTGGGGGATGGAGGTGTAGAGTGACCGGACGTCCATGGTAAAGTTGAGGGAATGGGGGGGCCTATAAAACGGAAGTCCTGGAATAGACGAAGAGCGTGTGAGGTGGCTTGAACATAGGTAGGGTGGGATTTAACCAGGGGGGATACGATGGAGTTGAAGTATGTGGAAATAAGTTTGGTAGGACACGAACAGGCAGAAACAATTGGTCTGCCAGGACAGTCAGGTTTGTGGATTTTGGGGAGAAGGTAAAATCGGGCCGTGTGGGGCTGAGGTACGATGAGGTTGGACGCTTGGGAGGACAGGGAGCAGGAGTGTCTAATCAAGAGTGCACGACTAACAATCAAAGAGATGAAAATTCAGAATACATCAAAGATGCTATGGAAATTGAATTTAGTTAATTTAATAATTTAATTTAAAAAACTATTTTGAGTCTTCTTCGAGTCCGTTGCAATCTCAGATGTCATTCTGCCAGTATCTGGCGCAGGTCACTGACGCAGTGACTGGGACTAGGAATTAGCAGCATAAACCCATCTAGGTCGCTCATATGCTTGATGTAGTGTTCTTACCTGGTCACATAAATATGTGACTTCAAACCCACAAACTGGGGATATTGTTTCACAGATTAGTTAAGCAACAGCCCAATAGAATCATATCTTACAGGTAATAATCATAGTGTTATTGGTACAGTGGTATGCCAGTGGAAGGAAGATCTCAATATTGACTTAAAGCTCCTTGAAGTTTCATGGCATCAATTCAAATGTAGGCAAGGAAGTCTCCTCTTAACAGACTTCAGTCAGCTCTCTCATCTGATTAAGGGGACAGAGTGTATTTTACGTGACTTGGTAGTACTGTTCATTGACAGGGCTGGTCAAGATCTGAAGAAACGTGCTGCGAGACATACAGTGAGTGAATCAAGGTATAAGCATAAATTGATACCTGCATTAGAAGGAAAAACAAAATATAATATTCACACTGCGGACCCCATCCATCATATCCTGTAAGATTACAATCATCCTAATGGTTAATAATAATCCTGGCAGATCAAAATTGAGCAAGTGCTGTGAACCATCAACTACAAAAAAATGTACATCACTACACAGTTACTTAATGGCAAAGCACATCCCTCATTCTACAATTGCAATTGGGCTAGGCATCAACTATTGTTGAATAAATGTTCAAAAAACAATTCTGCGAACAACAGCAACTATATCTAAAACTGAAGTGTCAAACTATTAAAGATGCAATCGACAACTGCATCAGTGGTAAAATTGCAAAAACACCACACAAAGTACAGAACAAAGTGAATCTGACAACAAAGATCAAATCACCTCGGTGCAGTCCTAGATTTAGTCATGAATAGAGCAGAGCAATGAAACAACAAATGAGCAGAGACATCCCATACATGCCAATGGCAGGATGTAGTATCTAAACCCTAAAGATAACAATAAAATACCATAGAATAATTATCCCAAGAGGCAAATTGATTAAGGCTGACATATCTGTAGTTATGTCCATCCCGAGGTACCATAAAAGACAATCCACCTCTACTGTGATCCCCACCATCACAGAACATTCAGACATGGACTGGTCAGTGACAAGAATCATTTGTGATATAAAAATGCCATTTAATGACATATCCAACAACTCAGGATCAGTTCCTCGGGATTGGAGGGAAGCTAATGTTATCCCACTTTTTAAGAAAGGTGGGAGAGAAAAAACAGGGAAACTATAGACCAGTTAGCCTGACATCGGTGGTGGGGAAGATGCTGGAGTCAATTATAAAAGATTAGATAGCCACACATTTGGATAGCAGTAACAGGATCGGACCGAGTCAGCATGGATTTACGAAGGGGAAATCACGATTGACTAATCTTCTGGAATTTTTTGAAAATATAACTAGGAAAATCGACAAGTGAGAACCAGTGGATGTAGTGTACCTGGACTTTCAGAAAGTATTTGATAAGGTCCCACATAGGAGATCAGTGGGCAAAATTAGGGCACATGGTATTGGGGGTAGAGTTCTGACATGGATAGACAAGCGGTTGGCAGACAGGAAACAAAGAGTAGGGATTAACGGATCCCTTTCCGAATGGAAGGCAGTGACTATTGGGGTACCGCAAGGCTCGGTGCTGGGACCGCAGCTATTTACAATCAATGATTTGGATGAAGGGATTCAAAGTAACATTAGCAAATTTTCAGATGACACAAAGCTGCGTGGCAGTGTGAACTGTGAGGATGCAGGGTGACTTGAACAGGTTGGGGGAGTGGGCAGATGCATGGCAGATGATGTTTAATGTGGATAAATGGGAAGTTATCCACTTTGGTAGCGAAAACAGGAAGGCAGATTATTATCTAAATGCCGTCAAGTTGGGAAAAGGGGAAGTACAATGGGATCTGGGGGTTCTTGTACATCAGTCTATGAAAGTAAGCATGCAGGTACAGCAGGCAGTGAAGAAAGCAAATGGCATGTTGGCCTTTATAACAAGAGGAATCAAATATAGGAGCAAAAATGTCCTTCTGCTGTTGTACAGAGCCCTAGTGAGACCACACCTTGCTATTGAGAGAGTGCAGCATAAGTTTACAAGGTTAATTCCTGGGATGGCGAGACTGTCATATGCTGAGAGAATGGAGCAGCTGGGCTTGTAAACTCTAGAATTTAGAAGGATGAGAGGGGATCTCATTGAAACATATAAGGTTAAAGGTTTAGACACGCTAAAGGCAGGAAACATGTTCACGATGTTGGGGGAGTCCAGAATCAGGGGCCACAGTTTAAGAATCAGGTGTAAGCCATTTAGAATGTAGACAAGGAAACACTTTTTCACACAGAGAGTTGTGAGTCTGTGGATTTCTCTGCCTCAGAGGGCAGTGGACGCCGGTTCTCTGGATACTTTCAAGAGAGAGCTAGATAGGGCTCTTAAAGATAGCACAGGGGATATGGGGAGAAGGCAGGAACAAGGAACTGATTGTGGATGATCAGCCACATTGAAAGGCGGTGCTGGCTCGAAGGGCCAAATGGCCTACTCCTGCACCTATTGTCTATTATGATCACCTGGCCCTAAATTAATATCCTAGAAATCAAGATTGACCAGGAATTAAATGTTGCTACAAGATGGGGCGGCACAGTGGTGGAATGGAGTGGCGTAGTGGCTGCGGTAGTGTTGCTGCCTTACAGTGCAAGAGACATGGATTCGATCCTGACCACAGTGATTCTGCACAGGGTTTGTACATTCTCCCTGTGACCGCATGGGGTTTTTGCAAGTACACCAGTTCCCTCCCACATTTCAAAGACTTGCAGGTTTGTAGGTTAGTTGGCTTCTGAACATTGCCGCAAGCATGTTGGTCTAACATAGAACTAGTGTACGGGTGATCATTGGTCAGCGCGGTCTTGGTGGACCGAAGGGCCTGTTTGCATGAATTATCTCTAAACATACACTAAACTAAACCAGAGTGCACAGCTCTTGGCACTCCTGAGACTTCCCACCATCTGTCCGGCTGAAGTTAAAAGATTAATGGTACACCTTCCCCTTGTCTGGATAAGTACATTTTCAATTTTTCAAGTAACAAGTCTCATTAATTGTCACCATATTCATTGCACTAAGTACTTTTCAAGTCACACCAATATACTGCAGCTGCAGGATATACCATCTTTGAAATGCATTGGTTATTTATTACTACTAACTATTTGTTAATAGTTATTTACTCAGGCTACCTTCCAAACCCACACCCTCTAACATCAAGAAGGGCAAAGGCACATGGGGACATCACCACCTGCAGGTCCCCCTTCAAGTGTCTCCCCATCCTGACTTCAAATATATCCCTGTTCATTTGTCTAAATACTGGAGCATCCTATATTTTGTTACGGTGTCTTCATTAGAAAGACTCTAATTTGTTCAGTGGCAATAAATGGTTGGAAATTCTTGCCAACAATTTCCATATCCTAAAAATTTAATAAATAATGCAAAGGTTTAACCTGCTAGGATTCACTCTTTGGGTTAATTTACAAAATGGCACTTGACATTTATAAAATTCCAGTCACCACAAACCATCACTGGGTGAGGGGTGGTGCCTGCAGAAAAGCAGAGAACGAGACAAAACTGAAGGAAAATAACAGATTATAAATGTGCTTTCAACAAAACCATTTAAAGAACATTTCAATGTATATTATATGTAGGAAATATTATAAACCTATTATTATTTGTCATATTTCAGATAGAGAGAGAGAGATCATGAAGCAATGAAGCAGAGCAACTGCTTCACTTTGTAATTATGCTAATAAATAATTTAATTTATATTACTAAGAATATGAGCTAATGATAACAAAAAATACAAAAACCTAGGGGGTTGAAATCTGCAGACAGCTACGGTATTTATTCATGCAGCTTCCAGTCTATTATTAACTTTGAAGTCGATTCCTTTAACACTCACAGATGATTTAACATTGTTTTGTGCACTAATATTAAAGACTGTTCCATACCTCACCCGCTGTGCTTAGCAGTTTGTTCAAATTTATAAGAAACAGGAATGTTGAAGTCACAGTAAAATGGAGGAAATTTCCAGCAACAGTAATTAATTACACAGTATATTCAACGTCACCTGTAGATGCATTGTGAAAACCTGCTGATCCTATAATGTACAAGACTAAGTGGGACCTATTGGGTCCCTATCACCTGTTCCCCCAACACAATATTCCACCACTCACCCATAGCACCCAACTGCGCAGTCATGCCTCATTTCCCCAGCACTCCCTACCCCTCCTATTCACCCTGCCTCTTCTTTCCCCTCTCCTCCCCCCTCCCCAATCCCTCCCTCATCTCTCCCTCCCTCTCCTTTCCCCTATCCTCAGTCACCCCCTCCCTCACTCCATAACTCCTCTCTCCTCCCTGTATCCCTTTCCCTCTCTCCCCCACTCCTCATGTCTCCCTATCCCCCTCACTATCCCTCCACACATCCCTCACTGCCCTCCCCCCTCTATTCCCCACTCCCTACCTCCTCAACTCCCCCTCCTCTCCCTGTATTCCCCCTCCTCCCCAGAACACCCTCCCTCTTCTTTCTCCTCCCCTCCCTCAATCCCACCCTCACCTCTCCCTCTCCTCGCTGCAGGCTGCGCCCTCCGGTGGCTGTGGGTGTGACCGTGCCCTCTGGCAAAAGTGACCATGCCCTCCGGCCGGTGCTGCCCGGCTTAAGCTCTGCGCAACGGCGGGTGAGGCGGGCACCGCCTTTCCCTTTCACGTTGGAATATTCTCCTCACTGCGGGCCACGTCTTCCGGTGGCTGTGGCCATGCAACGGTGGGCAAGGCGGGGTGAGGCGGGCATCACCGGGGACTGACAGCGGAACGGCCAATCAGTGCAGCGATGGTGCAGGAATGGGCGTCACCATCCCGGCCATGGCGGTGGCTAACAAGAGAGGTGACCAATCTGCGTGAGGGCGACTGACAGAAGAGGAGACGATTTAAAGATTTTTAAACCTTAATAACTTTTAAAATATACCATCGATCAGAACAACATGTGTTTCACTTACAGCACAGGAGAATGATGAGTAAGGTGGCGAAAAATCATAGTGCTATCATGTACTGTTTTTGCGCAAAGAGCAAAAACACGCAAACTGGAAGATAACGAGATCAGAGTTTTAGTTATACAGTGCATTCAGAAAGTATTCAAACTTTCTCCACATTTTGTTATGTTACAGCCTTATTTTAAAATGGATTACATTCATTTGTTTTATAATCAATCTACACTCAATACCCCATAATAAAAAAGCAAAACAGGTTTTTAGACATTTTTGCAAAGTAATTAAAAATAAATATCTGAAATATCACATTAACATAAGTATCAGACTCTTTGCTATGACATTCACAATTGAGCTTAGATGCATCCTGTTTCCATTGATTATCCTTGAGATGCTTCTACAACTTGATTGGAGTCCACCAGTGGTAAATTAAATTGATTGAACATGATTTGGAAAGGCACACACCTGTCTATATAAGGTCCACAGTGCACAGTGCATGTCCAAGCAAAAAACAAGCCATGAAGACAAAGGAATTGTCCATAGACCTCCAAGACAGGATTGTGTCGAGACACAGATCCAGGGAAGGGTATAAAACAATTTCTGCAGCATTGCAGCCCCCGAAGAGCATATTGGCCTCTTTCATTCTTTAATGGAAGAACTTTCGAACCACCAGGACTCTTTATAGAGCTGGCCTCCCGACCAAACTGAGCAATCGGAGGAGAAGGGCCTTGGTCAGGGAGGTGACCAAGAACCCGATGGCCACTCTGACAGAGCTCTAGAGTTTGTCAGTGGAGATGGGACAACCTTCCAGAAGGACAACTATATCTCCACCAATCAGGTCTTTATGGGAGAGTGGCCCGATGGAAGCCACTCCTCAGTAAAAGGCACACGACAGCCTGCTTGGAGTTTGCCAAAAGGCACCAAAACAAGATTCTCTGGTCTGATGAAACAAAGATTCAACTCTTTGGCCTGAATGCCAAACATCACATCTGGAGGAAACCAGGCACCGCTAATCACCTGGCCAATACCATACCTATGGTGAAACGTGGTGGTGGCAGCATCATGCTGTGGGGATGATTTTTAGCGGCAGGAACTGGGAGATGTCGGGATTGAGGAAAAGATGAACGGAGCAAAGTACAGAGAGATCCTTGATGAAAACCTGTTCCAGAGTGTTCTGGACCTCAGGCTGGGGTGGTGGTTCACCTTCCAATAAGACAACAACCCTAAGCACACAGCCAAGAAAATGCAGGAGTGGCTTCGTGACAAGTCTGTGAATGTCCTTGAGTGGCCCAGCCAGAGCACAGATTTGAACCCAATCAAACATCTCTGGACGGACCTGAAATAGCTGTTGATCAACGCTCCCCATCCAACCTGACAGAGCTTGAGAGGATCTGCAATGAAGAATGGGATAAATTACCCAAATACAGGCGTGCCAAGCTTGTAGCATCATACCCAAGAAGACTTGAGGCTGTAATTGTTACCAAAGGTGCCTCAACAAAGTAGTGAGTAAAGTGTCTGAATACTTCTGCAAATGTGATGTTTCAGTGATTTCTTCTTAATTACTTTGAAAAAATGTCTAAACTTGTTTTTGCTTTTTTTATTATGGGGTATTGTGTGTAGATTGATGATTTAAAAAAATCAATTTAATCCATTTTAAAATAAGGCTGCAACGTAACAAAATGTGGAAAAAGTGAAGGGGTCTGAATACTTTCTGAATGCTCTGTATATAGATCCCACAATAGATGATTTTACTTCGGAGTCATGTGAGTGACTACGTGAAGAAGTCCCACCAGGCACATGCCGTCATCACTTCCGCGCATGTTGCACTGAATGGGTTGAAGGGCACAGCTCCACCAGCGGTAAGTAGAAAACTCACAGGTAAGTGGTTTTGAAAACTTTGCCTGCGAGTATTTAACTCCGTAAAGCTGGCTCGAGAAGTCAGTAGGAGTTGGTGGTATGGAGCGGTCAGGTAGGAAGGTTCGTTCTAAGCGTGGGTCCACGGATTCACTTAATCGTTTGGGTCAGGAGATGAGTGAGGCAACGCCGGTTCCGATACCAGGTGCCGTTATATCGACAGCAGTTTCATTAGAAAGTGAACTTTCCACTGCAGTTCCAGTTACTCAGGAGCCTGAGGCCACCGACAGCCATAGAAAGGCTAAAAGAAAATCTAATAGACCTGTGTTATCAGACAAGTCTGAAGAAGAAGAATGTGACTCCCTTCCAGATAATAAAAGAATGTGGGGGAGGATGCAGAATATAGAGAAGATGCTCCAAAGTCTGATAAAACAAGGGGCTAAGGGCCGAGTGATTCCCCAGGCAGCTGTTCAACAAGGCCCATATCAAGAGGAATACGTGGAATGTCAGCAAGGGGATTTCCTTCCTGCGCCTTGTTTAGGACTGGAGGATACCTCCCTAATATATGACTTGGGAGAAGTGGGGCAGGATGCAGCTGATCCCATGTCTGGTGTCCCTGCTTATGTGTAAACACCAGAGGACAAGAGCCACGCTCCGGGTGTCCCGGATATTGCAATGAGTTTTGCTATTCCAGAGAGGGCTGGTGAGGCAATGGACGAGTACTTTGCAAACAACGTTTTAGTGTCTCATCAGCTCCAGCAAGCTATAATGCAAGGGACTACCAACAAGTACAAAACACCTGTCAATTGTGCAGCATTGAAAGTGCCTACGGTGAACCCAGCTATTTGGGCACGCATGAGTCCTGCTATGAGAGGACAGGAGGTTCGTCATCAACACGTCCTCCAACTGGTGGCTGCAGCAATTATTGCATTTGGCACTATGGTCAAAGGGACCATGATAAATCAAACACAAAAAGACATGTTGGCTCTGTTATGCAATGCATACTTTGAAGTTAATTGCATTAGGAAAATCGCCATCAGACCAACTCTTAATCAAAAATTTACTACATTGTGTAAGGCGACGAATATTCAAACGTTCCTGTTTGGAACGGACCTTGTCAAACAGATACGAGATATTGATGACGAGGTGAAAACAATTGGTTTGATGAAGCCAAATACATCACGGCCACCTTTTCGCAAACCTGGGTTTGTGTTTCGAAGATCGGATCCAGGTGCTTGACCGAGCAGGGAGAGGTCAGTGGGGCAACAAGGCTACCCACCAAGACAAAGTGACTTCTACCCCAATGTGAGCAGACAGCAGGCTTTCAGGCCAACTGCAGAGGTACAGGGAACTTTTGTTAAAGGTTCTGGTGCACAACCTCCTATTGGAGGTAGATTACAATTGTTTTACAATGAATGGTGCTGTATTACATGTGATATGTTTATACTAAATACTGTGCCAGGTTCTACCATTGAGTTTATCTCTGGGATAGATCCACCTCAGCAGCACAAACCAAATAAAATGTTGGTGTTTTCTGCTCCAGAAACTGAACAGGTTAACAAAGAGATTAAGAATTTGTGTAAAAAAGGAGTGATTGAAGCCATTACTCACTCACAACAATTTGGGTCTAATCTTTTCTCCAGACCTAAGAAAGATGGGGGTTGTAGAGTAATTTTGGATCTCACTCATTTAAATTGTTCATTACTCTATAGACATTTCAAAATGGACACCTTCGTTACTCCAAAACAGTCTCACAAGGTTGTTAAATGGCAACCATTGATTTGCAAGATGCGTATTATTCAGTACCAATCCATGCTCATTATCACAGGTACTTGAAATTTAATTGGATGGGACAGCTGTGGCAATACAAAGCATTGCCTAATAGATTAAGCTCAGCACCTAGGCTATTTACTAAATTGCTTAAACCTGTGCTGGGGCTGTTAAGGGCCCGTAATCACATTGTCATGGCTTACTTAGATGATGTCTTAATTATCAGCAATACTAAAGAGTCAGCTGAGGAATCGGTTGCAGTAACCAAAAATGTGTTTGAATCATTATGCATCACACAGAGAGTGGTGGGTCTCTGGAACTCTCTGTCACAGAGGGTAGTTGAGGCCAGTTCATTGGCTATATTTAAGAGGGAGTTAGATGTGGCCCTTGTGGCTAAGGGGATCAGAGGGTATGGAGAGAAGGCAGGTACGGGATACTGAGTTGGATGATCAGCCATGATCATATTGAATGGCGGTGCAGGCTCGAAGGGCCGAATGGCCTACTCCTGCACCTAATTTCTATGTTTCTATTAGGGTTTTTGGTGCATCCAACTAAGTCCAAATTACAGCCAACCCAAAATATTCAGTATTTGGGATTTCTTATTGATTCAGTTCATATGACAGTAACATTGACCAACAGTCAAAGTTGTGGATATTGCTGAGGTCTGTACTTGTCTCACACAAAAGCTTAATCCCTCCATCTGAGAAGTTGCTAAGGTCATTGGGAAATTGGTAGCAGCTTTCCCTGCAGTAAAGTTCAGGCCTTTACATTATCAGCATTTGCAAAGAGCAAGAGAACAAGCACTAAAAGAGCATGCAGGTCATTTTGATCGGGTTATGCAATTACCAGCCACAGCTCTAGCAGAGTTGCAGTGGTGGATTGTTAATGTCAGTCAAGCTACCAATAACATTTTGGTGCAGGAACCTTCAATGATTTTACAGACTGATGTGAGTGCTCTCGGATGGGGGACTACGGACATTGAGTCCAGTTGTGGAGGTAGATGGAATGAACAAGAAAGTTTGATTCTTCACACACAAGGAATACATTATTTGGAATTACTGGGGGCATTTTATTGGTTAAAGGCATATTGCTCCACAATGAATAATTTACACATTCAACTCCAGATTGATAACACTACGGCAGTGGCATTTATCAATCATATGGGAGGAGCAAGATCAGTTTCATGTGACAGCATGGCTAATCTCATATGGCATTGGTGTATTTCAAGAAACATTTGGGTTTCGGCCATCTATCTGCCAGGGTTAGACAATGTGGTGGCAGACCAAAGGTCACGGAAATTCAATGATGATATAGAATGGATGTTGAATTCTAAATTTTTTCAAACAATTGTCACTCGTTTTGGATTGCCAGATTTTGACCTGTTTGCATCCAGACTGAATCACCAGTTGCCTAAATATGTTTCATGGCAACCAGATCCAAGAGCAGTAGCTATGGATGCTTTTTCATTACATTGGGGACAATCATTCTTTTATGCTTTCCCTCCATTTTGTCTGATTACGAAATGTGTAACCAAAATAGAGTGTGACTCCGCCACAGGCGTTTTGGTGGTCCCAGATTGGCCAACACAACCATGCTTCCCATTGGTACTCAGAATGATGGTTCAGCCATTCATGATGGTTCCCAGCTGCAGTAATTTGTTGGTGCATCCGGTTACAGGAGAAAGTCACCAATTACATGACCGTATCAATTTGTTGGTCTGCAGGTTCTGAACAGACTATTCCAATGCCTTGGATTGTTGGACAGGACCATGGAGGTTATCACTGCAGCCTGGAGGAATAGTACTAAAAAACAATATATGGTTCATATAAAGAAATGGGAGATGTTTTGTGTACAGTCAAATTTATCTTATCATACTGCAAGCATAAGTGATGTGTTGGAGTTCCTTGCTAAGTTGCATTTTGATGGGCATTTGAGTTATAGCGCTATTAACAGTGCTAGGAGTGCTTTGTCCTCTTATTTAGGGCAGTCCGTAGGACAACAGCCTATTGGGGCTCATCCGTTAGTATCACGAATTATGAGAGGAATTTTTAACAAAAACCCTCCTAAACCCAGGTATACAGAAATCTGGGATATCAGTGTAGTTCTCACACTGCTTCGGCAATGGGCTCCAATTACGTCATTGTCTATGCAGAGGTTAACTCTGAAAGTGGTTTTGCTTATGGCGCTGGTTTCAGCACAACGTGTACAAACATTACAATTGTTACGAATAGATTGGATGCATTTGTCTGTAGATGACATTACTTTTTATGTCTATGATTTAATCAAACAAAGCAGGCCAGGTATGCCAGGAACCAAGGTGACGTTTAAAGCATATCCTGTTGACCAAATGTTATGTGTAGTTAAACACTCAAGATGATATCTTGAGTTAACAGGGAGTCTCAGGAGTTCTGAGACAGGACTGCTTATTAGTCACAAAAAGCCATATAAAAGAGTGTCAGTACAAACTATTTCTAGATGGTTGAAACAGGTTCTCAATTGTGCTGGAGTCGACACTCATGTGTTTAAATCTCACTCCACCAGGGTGGCTTCCACATCTGCAGCGAAGGCTCAGGACGTGCCACTAGACCAAATCCTCACGGCCGCAGGATGGTCTAGATAAGCAACTTTCTCACAGTTTTATGATAGACCTGTACAGACAGTGCCACGGTTTGGGCATGCTGTTTTGGGTTCCGTTTAATTAATTTGCTTTGTTTATATCGTTGTTTGTAATTTCCTCCTGGGATAGAGAGGTTATTACTGGGTTTTGTTATTATCGTTATTAAAAATAGTTATTGAATAATTTGAAGCAATGTTCAATATATTATTTGTTCTACTATGTCAACCGAAGCAGTTGTATAGAGTGCATCTGCGGCATGTAAACACAGAGCTTTGAAATCTTCACGTGGTCACTCACGTGACTCCGAAGTAAAATAGTAAGATTAAAGGAGAATTTATCAGTTCGAAGTTTGATCCTTATTTTATGAGGGATTACGTGCCCTCCGCTCCCACCCTCATAATCTAAGATATCATCTGGTAGTTCTAGTCTTCTTAAAGCCTTACTATGTTACTTCGGCTATATGTGTTTTCTGTGTTTCCACGCTGCTGCTTTGAAGTATGTGCCTGGAGGGATTTCTTCACATAATCCCTCAACGGAACTCCTCATAAAATAAGGAACAAACTTCAAACTGGTAAGTTCTCGTTTAATCTTACAATGCAGATGTAGGTTGTGATACTCAAGTCATATAGCGATCTGGAATTTTTTTTTAAGGCAACCATTTAATTCTGTAAACAGATTTTTTGTGAAGCATTATTTAAAAAAAATACATGATTTTTGTCTTTGATTGTTTAGTTTAGTGTAAGTTTAGTTTAGAGATACAGTTCTAACTAGTCATTAAAGAAGGAACTGCAGATGCTGGAGAATCGAGGGTTACACAAAAAGCTGGAGAAACTCAGCGGGTGCAGCAGCATCTAAGGAGCGAAGGAGATAGGCGACGTTTCGGGTTGAGACCCTTCTTCAGACTGGTCAGGGATCAGGGAAACGAGAGATATAAACAGTGATGTGGAGAGATAAGGAACAAAGAGTGAAAGATATGCAAAAAAGTATTGGTGATAAAGGAAGCAGGCCATTGTAAGCTGTTTGTGGTGTGAAAATGAGAAGCTAGTGCGACTGGGGGGGGGGGGGGGGGGAGATGGAGAAGGAATGTCAGGGCCAGAGGGCTGAGGGAGAGGTGGGGGGGAGGCAGTCTGGGTTAACAGAATTGAGAAAATTCAATGTTTAAGCCCAGAGGATGCAGACTCCCCAAGCGGAATATGAGGTGCTGTTCCTCCAACTTGCGGTGTTGATCACTCTGGCCGTGGAGGAGGCCCAGGACCGAGAGGTCGGATACGCAGTGGGAGGGGGAGTTGAAGTGCTGAGCCACCGGGAGGTCGGGTTGGTTATTGCGGACCGAGCGGAGGTGTTCGGCGAAACGATCGCCCAGCCTCCCACTCCACTCCTTCCCCGGACACTTTCCCTTGCAACCGCAAGAGATGCTACACTTGTCCCTTCACCTCCCCCATCCACTCCTTTCAGGGACCCAAGCAGTCATTCCAAGTCCGACAGAGGTTCACCTGCACCTCCTCCAACCTCATCTACTGCATCCGTTGCTCCAGATGCCAGCTGATCTACATCGGTGAGACCAAGCGGAGGCTGGGCGATCGTTTCGCCGAACACCTCCGCTCGGTCCGCAATAACCAACCCGACCTCCCGGTGGCTCAGCACTTCAACTCCCCCTCCCACTGCGTATCCGACCTCTCGGTCCTGGGCCTCCTCCACGGCCAGAGTGATCAACACCGCAAGTTGGAGGAACAGCACCTCATATTCCGCTTGGGGAGTCTGCATCCTCTGGGCTTAAACATTGAATTTTCTCAATTCTGTTAACCCAGACTGCCTCCCCCCAACCTCTCCCTCAGCCCTCTGGCCCTGACATTCCTTCTCCATCTTCCCCCCCCCCCCCCCCCCCCCCCCGTCGCACTAGCTTCTCATTTTCACACCACAAACCGCTTACAATGGCCTGCTTCCTTTATCACCAATACTTTTTTGCATATCTTTCACTCATTGTTCCTTATCTCTCCACATCACTGTTTATATCTCTCGTTTCCCTGATCCCTGACCAGTCTGAAGAAGGGTCTCGACCCGAAACGTCGCCTATCTCCTTCGCTCCTTAGATGCTGCTGCACCCGCTGAGTTTCTCCAGCTTTGTGTAACCCCCAGTTCTAACTAGTTCTTGCCAGTTTTGATCCTTGACACTGGATTTATATATCTTCTGTAGGGTTTTTTGGGAAACTTACTGCAATGGAATATAATTATTTTTATTTAGACACTGTCTTTTCAGAAATCATACCATGTGAGTGCTCCCTTTGTGCTATAGTATGATAAAATTTTCTGTGGCTTTTGTACACTAGTGCAGAATCCATTGTTGCAAACAGATATTCATAGCTCATACCAATATCGATTGGAAATTTCTGGAGAGAAGGAATTGGTGACGTTTCGGGTCAAGACCCTTCTTCAGTCTAAAGAATGGTCTTAAATTCCACAATTCGGTATGAAGAAGGGTCTCGGCCCGAAACATCACACATTCCTTCCCTCCAGAGATGCTGCCTGTCTCGCTGAGTTACTCCAGCATTTTGTGTCTACCTTTGATTTAAACCAGCATCTGCAGTTCTTTCCTACACATTGATAGCAAATTTCACAGATTTACAATAATCTTACATTAATCCTGAGTGGGCCATTCAACTGCAGAGCAACATTTCTGCAGTCTTGAATGGACCTCACACATTTGTCTATCTGTTTCTTAATCTTGAAAATATTTGGTTTGCTTGTTTTCCTATTCTGTGACTGGTCATGTCCAAATATCCAATGTGATTGTCTGAAAAAGTCACTTTCAGAACCCCCACCTTTCCCTGATGGTTCCTGCCAAATTATTCCACCAGCTTTCCTGCTGACCATGTCCTTATCTCAACTGAGTAAGGATGTGGAGGAGCAGATGCAGGATGCATATTACATGAAGCAGCAGTCAGAAATTGCAGGCAGTCGGACTGTGAGCTCTGACTCCCAGAGAGATTACAAATGTGCGGAAAATATACTAATCACCAATGCCACCAGTTCACAAGTTCAGATGTTATAGGAGTAGAATTAGGCCATTCGGCCCATCAAGTCTACTCCGCCATTCAATCGTGGGTGATCTGCCTCTTAATCCTATTTTCCTGCCTTCTCCCCATAACCCTTGACACCCGTTCTAATCAAGAAAGTGTCTTTCTCTTCCATGAAAATATCCTCGGACAGCCTCCACAGCTCTCTGTGGCAATGAGTTCCACAATTTAGCTGTCCTCTGACTAAAGAAGTTTCTCCTCACCCCCTTTCTAAAAGAGTGCACATTAATTCTGAGGTTATGACCTCTGGTTCTAGACTCTCCCACCAGTGGAAAGATCCTTCCCATATTCACTCTATCGATGCCTTTCATTATTCTGTAAGTTTCAATAAGCCCCCCCCCAGCTCAACCTTCTAAACTCCAATGAGTAGAGGCCCAGTGCTGTCAATGTTGCAGGGATTTGTCATCTGCATCCTATTTATTTCTCACAGGGCCATGCTATCAAGAATAAAGAAGACCAACAGCCTCAAATGCTTTTGGTCCATTTATAGCCAGTAACCCACCTGAGTGATCTAGGGCATCAGCCAGAGATATATAAGGGTTTGCATTCAAATGCTTAATGAGGGTGTCTTCCAAAGAGCTTTGGATTTGTTAAAAACATAGTGTATTCTGTAGATTAAAGGCATTTTTCCATTTGGCCCATCGTTTACTCTGCCATTCAATCATGGCTGATCTATCTCTCCCTCCTATCCCCATTCTCCTGCCTTCTCCCCATAACTTCTGATACCTGTATTAATCAGGAATCTATCTAAAATATCTATCTACCTAAAAAATATCCACTGACTTGGCCCCCTACAACCTTCATGGCAAATAATTCCACAAATTCACCACCCTCTGACTAAATAAATTTCTCCTCATCTCCTTCCTAAAAGAACATCCTTTAATTCTGAGGGCGAACACTTGCAGTCTCAGATCAATTATTCCATGTTCACAATTGGTAATTCCAGTTATATGTATTACCAACTACATTTGATTTCATGATTCTCCATCCTCTAAAATTATTTCTTTGAACAAATTCAAATCAGGCAATGATGCTTTGTGTCATATCTTCACTGACTGAAATGTTTTATATACCAAATAATTTATGTGCTAAAGAAATGATGAGTCACTTTATATTGCAAAATCAGTCTAAGCAACAATCTCCCTTTGGTTTATCAGACAGGGCCCTTGAGAAATATAAAGCAAGCATGAAAGAACTCAAGCAGGTAATGACACCTGGAGTATTGTGTGTAGTTTTGGTCCCCTAATTTGAGGAGGGACATTCTTGCTATTGAGGGAGTGCAGTGAAGGTTTACAAGGTTAATTCCGGGATGGCGGGACTGTCATATGCTGAGAGAATGGAGCGGCTGGGCTTGTATACTCTGGAATTTAGAAGGATGAGAGGAGATCTTATTGAAACATATAAGACTATTAAGGGTTTGGACATGCTGAAGGCAGGAAACGTGTTCCCGATGTTAGGGGAGTCCAGAACCAGGGGCCACAGTTTAAGAATAAGGTGTAAGCCATTTAGAATGGAGACGAGGAAACACTTTTTCACAGAGTTGTGAGTCTGTGGAATTTTTTGCCTCAGAGGGTGGTGGAGGCCAGTTCCCTGGATACTTTCAAGAGAGCTAGGTAGGGCTCTTAAAGATAGCGCAGGGAATATGGGGAGAAGACAGGAACGTGAAACTGATTGGGGATGATCAGTCATGATCACATTGAATGGCGGTGCTGGCTCAAAGGGCTGAATGGCCTACTCCTGTACCTATTGTCTATTGAGAAGGGTCAAAATGGGCCATGAAATTAAATTGGCAAATCAGATTAGAGAAAATCCCAAGACTTTTTATGCCTACATTAAAAACAAGAGCATAACATGGAGAAGGTAGTTCCATCGCTGGATAAAGGAATTAATTTATGCTTGGAATCAGAGGATATGGATGAGACACTGTAGTAAATAAGTACTTTGATCCATATTCACAAAGGAAAAGGATATGGAAGATGGTGAGATAAATGTACCAGGGCAGATTGTCGTCAAGAAGGAGGAGTTGTTTGGGTTCTTCAAAAGCATTAAGGTGGATAAATCTCCAGGGCTGAATGGGATCTATCCCTGGTTATTGAGAGAGGAAAGAGGAGATTGCAGGGGCCTTGACTAAGATATCTTTACCCTTAAGTATAGCCACAGGTGAAGTCTCGATGGATGAAAGTGCCCACTGTTGTTCCTATCTTTTTGAAGAGAAGTAGAGATAACCCATGAAACTCTAAACCAATGAGTCTCATGCATGTGGTATAGAACCTATTGGAGATGATAGAATTTGGAAGAGGATGGGATAATTATGGACAGTCAGCGTTGGAGTAATCTAGCTTTAACGTGGGGCTCAGTCTCCTTCTTGATTACATCTCAGATCGGCAATAACGCACAATAAAATCTCATGGAGCGAAGGTGAGTTTCTTGAACAAGCTGGTTTACTAAGGTCTTGGCGATATATGGCGACCCAGAGTGCTTCACTGACCCAAAACACTTCCAGCATTTGGTACCGTGTCACAATGGTCACGTGCATTGTAATGTCACCTCTTGCAGCGTTGGGATTCAGCCTGCTGTGCATGCTGTGCTGTGGGTTGCGGGCAGCGCTCAGCAAAGCGCTCGGCATTTACAACTCCCTCTCTCCTCACAGTCTGAAGAAGAGGCCTTGACCCGAATTGTCATCCATTCCTTCTTGTGGCAGGTCATCTCTTGCTAACTTGTTTGAGATTTTTGAAGTGATGAAGGTGATTGACGAGGGGAAGGCATTGGATGTTTTCCACATGGATTATAAGAAATTATGGGGCCAGAGTTGAATGCTCATTATATGCTCATTCCAAAGATTAAAATGCTGGGATAATGGTGACTTGGTGGTTTGGATTCAGACTGGCTTGCCCATAGAAAACAGAGGGTAGTGGTGGAAGGTGTGTTATTCTGGTTGAAGATACATGGCCAGTGCTGTTCTGCAAAGACTTGTGCTGTGTCCTCTGCTGCTTGTGATATATATAAATTAATTGGATTAAATGCAGATGGGTTGGTTAGTAACTTAGCAAAATTGTTGAAGTTGCAGCCAGAGAAAGGTTACAGCAGATATATATCAGTTACAGATATGGGCGTAGAAATGGCAAATGGAATTTAATCCAAGCAAGTGTGAGGTGTTGGACTTTAGTGTTAGAGGAATGAAAGCCATTGTAATGAAAGAAACCAATGACTTTCATAACAAAGTTGATTTTTAAATAACGAGAATATATCAAAATGAAGTTCATTTTCAGTCATCCCCTGCAACCACTAGTAGTGCAGAGGTCACAGCTA
Organism: Raja brachyura; assembly: GCA_963514005.1. The sequence goes on from OY740790.1 coordinate 34,301,626, forward strand.
AACTTGAGTACATTAAACAATACTTGCTTTCCTTCTGCAATGCCAGTGATGGGATATACACCACCAAGACAAATTTAGTTTCCTCACTTCTTAACATTAGTATTTTGGATTATGCTGCAGAATTCATTAAGTACATTATTTTTAGCATTGCACATTCTAGTTTTTTTAAAGATTATTGGGAATATTCATGGTTTCCCATTTCGTAAATGTGCTAAAGTGGTTGAAATATTAGAGCTGTTAAGTCTTGAATATAGACCAAAGCAATACATTTAAACAGCCAATTAAAGTGTTCTCAGAAACAAATTGATGATAATAGGCCTATTAATATTAACTAGACATGATGGCTGTTTCAAGAGCAGAGGTACATTGTACATAGGATGTGAAAGGATAGGTATTTGGCCATGTGGTTCTGTATTAAGGTGTCCATGTAGAAATCTTGCCTTGTAAATCGCTAGGTGAGATAAGGGAAGAAGATTCCTAGTCTAACATGTTGCTTCTTTTTTCAAGGCTAAGGAATAAGCATTCCATAAAGGCAAATTTCAGAAACTTTTCCTCACTTCAATAGGCCCAGGGAATTGTAACATGTTTTTCCAAATCATTCAAGAGTAATGAAAAATTAGGAGTAATCCTAGCAGTTGGATCTTCCATAAAGTGTACCAGAGGAAGTAATTCAGCCTGTCAAGTCCATATGGATTTCTTTAGCCTAGAATAAACTTTAATAAACAGATTAATATTGGTCATTGGGAAGATGTAAATGTGGTGGTTGAAGTACTGGAGATAAGGTGGAGATGGCACTTGGTGCAGGGATAGTTCAACTGGAACTTGTCAATGAGCCCAGAGAATTCTGGAAGAATCCAAATCATTGCTGAGCATTCAACACATTTGAGATAGAAACATAGAAACATAGAAAATAGGTGCAGGAGTGGGCCATCTGGCCCTTCGAGCCAGCACCGCCATTCAATATGATCATGACTGATCATCCAAAATCGGTACCCCGTTCTAGCTTTCTCCCCATATCTCTTGATTCCGTTAGCCCTAAATCTAGCTCCCTCTTGAAAACATCCAGTGAATTGGCCTCCAGTGCTTTCTGTAGCAGAGAATTTCACAGATTCTGAGATTCTGAGAAAGAGATTGCTGAAATTGATAGATGTATTCCATAGTCAGTTTAAATAATAACCAATGAGGAAGAATTTAATACACTAGGATTAAATGCTTAGGTCCAAAATGGAATCAATTAGAAATAATTATTTTCATAAATAATGTAGGGATCCTCTCATATGTGGTAATTAAATATTACTGAACTGTTACCATAATTTTTGTAATAGGTACTCTAAGAAAGTGGTGCAATCTTTTGTATCTACTTTTTTATACTGGACTTTTTTTTTAAAGCATTCTGAAAGTAATATGATGTTACATAAGCTTTGAAGAAACAACATCTGGGTCAACTGTCAAAGCTATAATTGTAGTACAGCTTAAAAAGTTCAGACTGTCCAGAAATACACTGAGAATGAATGTGTTAAGCCCTGGGGAGATGTGATATTTCAATGTGGTAGCATGTGCCGGTTTCAATGTGCCGGTTTAAAACAAAAAGATTCTTCTAACAAAATTATTGAACTTGTACAAAGATACAATAAATGCCTATTTTTCTGGACACAACTCATTCTATTCTCTAAAACATCAAAGGGGTGTACTCTTGGAGAGACACGAGACGCTGCAGATGCAAAATAAGAAAACGGGCAGCACTGTGGCATAACGATAGAGCTACTGCCTTACAGCACCAGAGAGCTGGGTTTCATCCTCACTACAGGTATTTTTCTGTATGGAGTTTGTATGTTCTCCCCGTGACCTGCGTAGGTTTTCGCCCAGATCTTTGGTTTCCTCTCACACTCCAAAGACGTACAGGTTTGTAGGTTGATTGGCTTAAAAGTATAAATGTAACATTTTTCCTAGTGTGTGTAGGATAGTGTAAGTGTGCAGGGATCACTGGTCAGTGCGGACTCAGTGGGCCGAAGAACCTGTTTCCGCGCTGCATCTCTATACTAAACAAAACTAAATAAACTCAAGAGGAACAGCTCTCAATCCAACATTCTGGTCATCCTTTTGTCTCCACAGATGCTGCCTGAGCCACCGCTAAGCATGTCCAGCAGTTTTCCGTTTTTACATTAGAAATGAGTCCTATTCATAGATTAATACAGTGTGGAAACAGGCCCTTCGGCCTAATTCGCCCACACCGACCAACAATGTCCCAGCTAACCACTTGCCTGCGCTTGGCCGATAACCCTTCAAACCTGTCCTATCCATGTACCTGTCTAACTGTTTCTTAAATGATGGGATAGTCCCAACCTCAACTACCTCCTCTGGCAGCATGTTCCATACACGCACCACCATCTGTGTGAAAACGTTACCTCTTGGATTCCTATTAAATCCTTTCCTATTCACCTTGAACCTATGTCCTCTGGTCCTCGATTCCCCTACTCTGGGTAAAAGACTTTGTGCATCTACCCGATCTATTCCTCTCATGATTTTGTATACCTCCATAACATTTCCCCTCATCCTCCTACGACCATGGAATAGAGACCCAGCCTACTCAACCTCTCCCCATAGCTCACACCCTCTAGTCCTGGCAACATCTTTGTAAATCTTTTTTGAACCCTTTGAAGCTTGATAATATCTTTCAGGCCCATACAAAGCTTTTCAAAAAGGGGGGTGGCATGCAGGATTACAAAAATTTTAATGTGAAAGAGCGTGAAGTCCCTCGATGCCAGGGTCCAGGGCCCGCTTAAGTGCCCTGGAAACTCAGGGGTTTTAGATGCTCTCTGATGCATTCTGAGCCTTATTTTGGAGAATTTCTGCACCAAATTATGACCAATATTTCAAAAATTAACAGGAATCTGAGAGGTAGCTTTTTCACAGAAAGGATGGTGGGTGTATGGAACGAGCTGCCAGAGGAGGTAGTTAAAGCTGGGGCTATCCTAATGTTTAAGAGACATTTGAACACGTACATGGATAGGGCAGGTTTAGATGGATATGGGCCAAATGCGTGTGAGCGGGGCTAGTGTAGATGGGACATGTTGGTTGGTGTGGGCAAGTTGGGCTGAAGGGCCTGTTTCCACACTGCATCATTCTATGACTAACAAGTTAAGAAGAAAAATGCATGTACACAGGTAGAGCAGATTTGAAAGAGGAGTGAAATGTAAAAGCAGAGAGAGGTTTATGGGTGGAAAGGAACATAGGAAAGGATGGGGGAGAGTGGGCTTTGGCAGATGGGTGAAGGGAAAATAGACACAAAGTGCTGGAGTAACTCAGCGGGTCAGGCAGTATCTGCGGAGAATATGAATAGGCGACATTTCAGAGTGCTGGAGTAACTCAGTGGGTCAGGCAGCATCTCTGGAGAAAAGGTATAGATTATGGTACCCGGACGTGGCACTGACAGACAAGAAGCCGAAGCAAAGACGTCGATGCCAAAGAACGGAATGGAAACGAGGCCGAAACACCAATAAACCGAAAGAGGCCGAAGACGAAATGCGCACTAACCAAAAGGATGGGACGCCTAAATGCAAATTAACCGAAAGGGCGGGACGCCTAAACCCAAGGAACCAGAAAGCTGCGTCGCCTAAAACCAAACTTACCAAATGACCGCTGTCGAAACGCCACCTACCCGAAAGGCGGCGTCGTCTACACGACAAAGGACTGACTGCCGCTCAACCGTTGCAGGGGGGGGGGGGTGAGGGGAACGGGACTTGTTAGCGATTGGTCCAGAGCCCCGCGTCCATCACATCACTGTGAAGGCATGAACATTGTCCCAAACCTCCGCTCCACCCGAGCGATGCATACCTTCGGCCCCTTTCAACTTGGTGCTCGGGTACAGATTGCCCAGTCACCTATGGCTTGTGTGGGAAAATGAACCCCACACTCCTGTCTCCCCCTTCTCTCTCCCACTCTCCCTCCCTCTCTCACATTCCCCCCTCCTTCACCTTCCTCCCTCCCATGCAGCGTTGGAGGGCCCGCGAGGGGGGGGGAGCTGTGAGGCCCTGCGTGGGGGGGGGGGGGGAGAGATGTGAGGGCCCGCGGGGGGGGGGGGGGAGATATGCGAGGGTCCGTGGGGGGTAGAGGCGAGGGTCCGCGGGGGGGTGCAGAGTTCTCAGGGGCACGGGGCAGCTGCGGGGGAGGGGGAAAAGAAAGGGGTGGGCCCGGCGGTAGTGGGAGGTGGTGTGGGCGGAAGATGGCATGGGCCCTCGGGGGTGGGGGGATGGTGTAGTGGGCGGGATAGGCGAAGGCCAGGCCAGAGCAGTGTCAGTTGTCGAGGTTACGGCCGCTGACAGTCGTTCCCACTCCCACCAGGTGACGGGAAAACGGTGGTGTGGGCCCAGCGGGGGGGAGGGGGTGGGAAGCCCGACGGGTTCATAGAAACATAGAAACATAGAAATTAGGTGCAGGAATAGGCCATTCGGCCCTTCGAGCCTGCACCGCCATTCAATATGATCATGGCTGATCATCCAACTCAGTATCCCGTACCTGCCTTCTCTCCATACCCTCTGATCCCCTTAGCCACAAGGGCCACATCTAACTCCCTCTTAAATATATCCAATGAACTGGCCTCAACTACCCTCTGTGGCAGAGAATTCCAGAGACCCACCACTCTCTGTGTGAAAAAATTTCTTCTCATCTCGGTCCTAAAGGATTTCCCCCTTATCCTTAAGCTGTGACCCCTTGTCCTGGACCTCCCCAACATCGGGAACAATCTTCCTGCATCTAGTCTGTCCAACCCCTTAAGAATCTTGTAAGTTTCTATAAGATCCCCTCTCAATCTCCTAAATTCTAGAGAGTATAAACCGAGTCGATGCAGTCTTTGTTCATAAGACAGTCCTGACATCCCAGGAATCAGTCTGGTGAACCTTCGCTGCACTCCCTCTATGGCAATAATGTCCTTCCTCAGATTTGGAGACCAGAACTGTACGCAATACTCCAGGTGTGGCCTCACCAAGACCCTATACAACTGAAGTAGAACCTCCCTGCTCCTATACTCAAATCCTTTTGCTATGAAAGCTAACATACCATTGGCTTTCTTCACTGCCTGTTGTACCTGCATGCCTACTTTCAATGACTGGTGTACCATGACACCCAGGTCATGCTGCATCTCCCCTTTTCCTAATCGGCCACCATTTAGATAGTAGTCGGTTTTCCTATTTTTGCCACCAAAGTGGATAACCTCACATTTATCCACATTATACTGCATCTGCCAAACATTTGCCCACTCACCCAGCCTATCCAAGTCACCTTGCATTCTCCTAGCATCCTCCTCACAGCTAACACTGCCCCCCAGCTTAGTGTCATCCGCAAACTTGGAGATATTGCCTTCAATTCCCTCATCCAGATCATTTATGTATATTGTAAATAGCTGGGGTCCCAGCACTGAGCCTTGCGGTACCCCACTAGTCCCTTGCGGTACCCCACTAGTCACTAGTTCAGATTCAATTGTTCCCGATCCCGCCCGGCGACGGGAGAACGGTCTCCCCAGACCGCCCGCCGGCAGCAGACCCGCTCCCTGGCCAGGCGATGGATAGGCACAGCAGCGCCATTGCATTATTTACCCAGAAACAAGGCATCGAGGAGATCTCTGATTGTGTGGAGCAAAGGCTCCTCTATTATCATTGATGGGGAGTGACAATTGATCTGATCTGATCCCGCCCGGACCCACTGCGCACGTGCGGTGAGACAGCATCATGTTATGTTCCTACTGCATCACCGGCTTCCCCCAACTGCGCAGGCGGGGATAGTCACGATTTTTTTTTTCAGCCAGTGGGCCGGAGTCAGCATTTCTGGTAAACGCTGATTGCGCTCCAATTTTTTTTCCTTGGGAGTTTTTCTTACTCTGTGAAAATAAGTAAGTCCACATTTAGTTTTGTTTAGAAATACAGCATGGAAACAGGCCCTTCGCCCACCGAGTCCACGCTGTCCATCGATCACCCATTCACATGGGTTCAATATTATCCCAATTTCTCACCCACACCCTGAACATTAAGGGCAAATTTACAGAGGCCAATTTATCTACAAACCCTCACAACTTTAGAATGTCGGCGAAAACCCACGTCGTCACAGGGAGAATGTGCCAACTCCACGCAGACAGCAGCTGTTATCTGGTTTCAACACAGGTCTCTGGCACTGTGAATAAACTGCTGTGCCACTATGTTGCCCTGCAATAATGATCTCAAACAAAAATACTAAAAAGCCAAATAACAAAAACTGGAGAGTTCACTGTAATTTGCTTAACTTGCAAACAAATTCCGCAAGATACAAGTCTGCAACTCCGTAAGTGCAGTGGTCTTCATATAAATAGGGATAATGTTTACTTAGTACCTTCTGATGACCTACATGCGCCATACCTATTAGATGATGCCGTGATTGCATACCATTACAAAATCGCTGAGTTCTAGCACTGATCAAACATGGGTGTGAAATCCAGTAACTCCACACTGGAGTGGAAGTGGAGGTGAAGCATGGAAAGGAGGAGGGGAGGCAATGCCAGCCAGGCGTAAGATGGGTGTCAAGGATGGATAAGAAATGTAAAGGTTGATTTTTATGGATCCAGGAGGTTCGTGCATTCATACCTTGACAAAGCAAGTTTTATTATTATTCCCAGTTACCATATAACCATATAACAATTACAGCACGGAAACAGGCCTTCTCGGCCCTTCCAGTCCGTGCCGACCATTTATTTTCACCTAGTGCCATCTACCTGCACTCAGACCATACCCCTCCATTCCCTTCCCGTCCATATACCTATCCACTTTACTTTGAAATGTTACCTATGGCAATGCTTTTAAGGACCACTTAATACCACTTGCTGAGTGCACAATCCACCCGATTAAATGTTAGAATTGAATCAGAGACTTAACTGTGACCATACATTGAACAAAACATCTCCATTTTGGATAGAAGTGTTGGTCACCCGTATACTACCCCACTACAAAATCACAATAAATCATCTATATCGGGCGGCATGGTGGCACAGCAAGAGAGGACGGCACGGTGGCACAGCGGTAGAGTTGCTGCCTTACAGCGCTTGCAGCGCTGGAGACCAGGGTTCAATCCTGGCAACTGGTGCTGTCTGTACGGAGTTTGTACGTTCTCCCCAGGACCCCATCGGTTTTCTCTGAGATCTTCGGTTTCCTCCCACATCAAAGACATACAGGTTTGTAGGTTAATTGGCTTGGTATCAGTGTAAATTGTCCCTAGTGTGTGTAAGATACTGTTAATGTGTGGGGTCTGTGAGGACTCCGTGGGCCAAAAGGCCTGTTTCCGCACTGTACCTCTAAACTAAACTAAATTGAACTAAATAGCAGCCAATTAATGTTATGTCATGAGTTATTTTTCCCGCTACTTGATGCCAAACTGCATTCCTAGGATTGGTCACTTTCTGCAGTTATTATGTTATTATGGGTGAACACTTTCATTAGAAAAGCTGCTTTCATTTCATGCAACAATATGTTAAATACCTTTCTATGTTCTTCAAACTTCAAGTAATTACAAAAGCAAGTAATAAAAGGTTTTTATAATTCAACAAGCCTTAAGAGGAATATATACTACAGTGGCAAGCAGTGCTGAACATCTGCTATTCAGATTAACATTTTATCATTCACAGTGTTTAGTCTCCTTCTGCCAAGCTAGAAGTCAGTTTTAAAACCCTCATTTTAACTGGATCTTGGCTGTCAAATTCATATCACGCTTGCTCAGTGTGAAAAATTACTTAGGCTCTGCAATGCTCTGCAATGCTTGGATAAAATTCCAGGGGTAAAAATGTTATAATTGGATTCATTTTCCAAACTTTATGACAGTGTTTAAGATGATGAGGTGTAACTTTCTGTTTTTAGAGATCTTAGCTGAAAATAGTGTGAAAACTAATTAACAATCGACTGCATTTTTAAATCTTAGGAAACATAAACCTTTGAATCTTAGAAATGGCACAGCAAGGAGTCATTTGGTCAAGAGCTGCATATTGGTCCAAACCACAGTCTACACCTCCTCCTACCCTGCTTCCTGTGAGGAGGACACTCTTCACATTTTGTTACTCCCAATCTGTTGGTTCCGATGACACCACCTTGCAAAGTCATGATATTTCTACTTTTTCCTAAACTCTATTCTGCCTTAGTGATCAGGGCCCTCGATGGTGTTTTCACCAATTCCCACAATCCTGTTTTGAGCCTCTCTCCTCCTACCTGGCATAAGTATAGAGGTTGTTTGGTCCTCACCTTAAATTCCAACAGCATCTACATTCAACAAAGTAACCCTCCATAATGTTTACCAACCCCAAAATGATACCTCTCCACAGACTCTTTCCCCTACTTACCTTTCAACATTCTGATAATACAGTTCCCCATTCAGTTCCCCATTCATCTTCACCAATAGCCTTCCCGTGACTGTGCACAAGTTGCAAGACCTTCCTTTCCACCACCCAGAACCCCAAGCATTCTGCCAAAAATAGCTGCAACTTATGTTTGTATTAAATTTTGTTTCCTTGCTGCTTTCGATGTGTCTTTCTTTAAACTGGTAAATATGTATTATATAATGTAAACTAGACTAAGTGGGACCCGTTGGGTTCCTGTCACACAGGAGGTTTGGTCCCACTCACCCATAGCCCCCAACTGCACAGACGCAGCTCATTTTCCCTCTTCTGGCCACTCTCCAACTCCCCTCCCCCAATCCCTCACCTCTCTCTTCCTCTCCTTTCCCCTACCCTCAGTCACTCCCTCAGTCCCTCCATAACTCCTCTCCCCACCCTACCCCCCTCCTATCCCTCTATCCCCCACCTCCCCCACCCCAGGATCTCGAGGTTGCTGCTCCTCTCCCTTCTAGGTTGTGTGATTGCCTGTGGAACATCTCAGCCAATTCATAAGTGTAACCTAAGCTTCTAGTTGCTTGGCAATTCCCCTTCAACACTCACCCTGACCTTGTTAATACACTGATCAAGTGAAGCTAAATGTGAAATCGAGGAACAGTAACTCATCTTCTGACTAAATACATCACAACCTTCCATCCTCAATGTTCAACACTTTTTGGATGATTTTGATCCAGCAATTTTGTTTCAGTTTCTTCTACTTACATCTTCTCCAAACCAAACGTTTCTCATATTATAGTCCTTCATGACATAGAAGAAGGCCATTTAACCTGATTCGTCTCTGCCAGCTCTCAGAGCAATCCCATTAATTCCATCCCTCGTTTATTTCCTCATAACCTATACTCTCTCACTTGTCCATCAGATCAGGCAACTGAATCATCGTACCATAACTTGAGAGCAGTCCTGAACTAGGATCTACCTCATTGATGACCCTCAGACACTCTTTGATCGGACTCTACTGACTTTACCTTGCACTAAACATCATTCCCTTATGTATCTATACACTGTAAATGGCTTGATTGTAATCATGTATTGTCTTTCCGCTGACTGGTTAGCATGCAACAAAAGCTTTTCACTGTACCTCGGTACACATGACGATAAACTAAACTAAACTCAAACTGAACTAGACAGATCCTATTCTTCTATTACTTACTGTACCTTCAGTAGGTCTAATTTGCAGTAGCAATTAAGTTTCCAACTGGTCGTGTTCAATTTTCTTACACGTCCTATCACCATCCTCTTTCACCCCACATTTTCTCTCTCTCTTCGTTTATTCTCTCCTGCCCTACATTCTGTTTGAGACCTTCCCTCTTGTTCTCTTCTCTCATCCCTACTTTCTCCCTTTGCATCTTAAAAACTGTTTAACTTTTACAGTTCCAACAAAAGGTAATTGACCTGAAATGAACCATTTCTGTATATCCACAGAGGTTGACTGATCTAATAGATATTTCCACATTTTCCTTAGTTTATTTCAAATTCCCAGCATCGGCAGAATTTTGCTTTTGAATTTGGTCTTCCCCACTCCCTTCCTTTTTCGCATTTAATGCTTTTTGATACATTTGACCAGTTCTGACAGGGCACTAACTGCGACAATGGAATTACTGCTTACCTTCTTTGATAATTTATTTCACAACGTACTACTCCTATCTGACTGAATCAATAAAGTGTTCTGTCTACCTAAAATACATATCCTGGATCACTGGAGAAGGTCAAGGGTGGTGCAGTGGAGGAGTTGTTGCCTTACAGAGTTCATACATTCTCCCTGTGACCTGCGTGGGTTTTCTCTGAGAACTTCAATTTTCCCTCGCACTCCAAAGATGTACAGTTTTGTAGGTTAATTAGCTTGGTAAACATGTAAAATTGTCCACTGTGTAGGATAATGTTAATGCGTGGGGATCACTGGTCGGCGCCGACTCGGTGGGCCGTAGGATCTGTTTCTGCGCTGGATATCGAAACTAAACAAAAGGTTACTTATGAATTTGTTTCCCACCCACTTTCAGAACGAGATCATAACAACTGGCTACCTTCGCAATTATGAAGGAGAATGAGAGGCTATTTTGCCTGCATGATGAGAAAGCTAGGGTTACACAAAAAGCTGGAGAAACTCAGCGGTTGCAGCAGCATCTAAGGAGTGAAGGAGATGGGCGACGTTTCGGGTTGAGACCCTTCTTCAGACTGGTCAGGTGAGAAAGCTAATTGGGTGCAGAACAGTCTCTCCCATTTCCAGTTGGTGTGTATATGGATGGAATTTCCCAATTAGATTCGGCAAATTTTGCATTTAATGAGCAAAAGACCGTAAAAAATATATCCCCATGGAGCCTCTTTATTTTTGAGTTACTGTGCCTGAATTTTAAGAATCTGTGTATCCTTCTAAAATTTAACAACACTTCTCTTTTGCATCCATTCTCGTTAATTTGCTCTGCTGCTTTGATCACCTTCATGTGACTAGTTATCTGAAGAAATTCAGCATTAATTGCACTTCAGAAGCCATCACTGTCACTAAGTGTGAGATTTTATACCAGTCATTGTAGATTGGGAGCTTTACCTAAGAACTAAAGAAACAGCTTTTTCATGACTGCATTATTGCTAATATTGCCTTCCTTAAAATGAAAATAAATTTTGAGTCAGTGACTGCTTTCTTCAAGATCTTTCTGCAGGATTTTATGATTTTGTCATTGCAAAGTGGGCCAAGCTGTTGAATGAAAACTCCAACAGTCGCTGATGAGATTTGGAAGCCTTTGTTACACTGTAGATTTAGGAGCTGAAGGCAATCCTCTCGTCATAAACAATGGCAGTACCTATTGGATGGAGATGGATCACAGAAACAATGCAATCATATTTCTGCCCTGAACCTGAGGGAAGGAGATTGTTATTTTCGGTAGGACTGCCATGTTAAATGTACTCAATATTTCCTTATTTGCACAATGCCAGCTTCCAGTGAACCTCATTAGTTATTTTGCTGCTAGCTCCGTCCGGATGGAGGGCACACAGCACTGTAGCAGCTATTCGTTTGCAAAATATGTCAAATGATATTGACTCATTGCATGATCTATTAAATGTAGCAAACAAGAAATGTGAAGCATAGTCACAATACAAGATACAGACATGTGCACAGCTTCACAAGTATTATCTTCTCCACAATAAGTGGGGAAGAAGCAGTTAAATAGAACCAAATGGATTAGACCTTCTTCCTGGGTAGAATTCAATACCTCTTGAGCCAATTGTTATGCAGCTCAATAGTTTAGTCTTTTCTGTCATACAACCTTCTCTCTTGATTCTTTTGTATTTTATCCACAGTCGTCTCAATCTTAAAATCTTCATCATTCCGATCAGTATTAAAAATTGTGAGTTCATGTGTACGAAATATTAAGGGAGCATTTTGAAATTGAGTTATTTAAGGGCCTGTCCCATTTTGTGATTTTTTTTTCGGCGACTGCCTGCATCATTGATTGACGTATCAGGTCACCGAAAAGTCATGGAGTGACGCGGCGTGATGACGTATTGACGCGTGGTGTTTCCTAAAGTGTTGCAACATTTTTTTTGTCACCGTTAAATTTTGAAATGTTCAAAATCTTTCGACAACCCTAATACGTCAGTCAATGACGCGGGCAGTTGCCGAAAAAATCGCCAAGTGGGACAGGCCCTTTAAGCACAAATGCTTGTCCAATGCTGACTAATTTAGTGAAGGGGAAAAGCTATCTGAGTTCTGATTCTTGATGCTAACCTGCACTGTTTTCTTGGAATTTAGAACAATGAGTGGTGACCTCATTGAAACGTATACAATTCTTCATGGCGTTGATAGGGTTGATGCAGGAAGGACTTTATTCCTGACTGTGGAGTCTTCATAAAATGGTCACAATATTAAAATAGGAGGTGGGCTAGTAAAGTCTGAAATGAGGAAAGATTCATTTAATCAAGGATCTTTAAATCTCTCTTTCCAGGAGTACTGTGGAGATTCAGTCATGCATTCAAAGCAAAGATCAAGCAAAGGAAGCAAGTGATATAGAGAGAGGGTAGGCCATTTAGAACTCAAATGAGGAAAACATTTTCACACAGTTGTGAATTTGTGGAATTCTCTACCTCAGAAGGCAGTGGAGGCCGATTCACTGGATGCATTCAAAAGAGAATTTGATTGAGCTCTTAGGGCTAGTGGAATCAAGGGATATGGGGAGAAGGCAGGAACGGGGTACTGATTGTAGATGATCAGCCATGATCACATTGACTGGCGGTGCTGGCTCGAAGGGCCAAATGGCCTCCTCCTGCACCTATTGTTTATGTATCTCAGTATCTATGACACGAAAATTAAATTGAAGTAAAAGATCAATCATAGTCTTGTTAATGTTAATGGTAAAGCAGGCTGGAGGGGCCAAATCATCAATTCCTGTTCCGGTTTCTGATGCTCTTATGTTATCATCCATTTGATTCTGTGAAGTCAACAGTTAGAGCAGGCCCACACAAAGCTTTTCAAAAATGGGGGTGGCATAACAGGATTACAAAAATTTTAATGTGAAATAATGTGTGTGCCGCGCACATCACGAGCGCAAAACGTGTAGTCCCTCGATGCCGGGGTTATGGTAAAGCTCAGGGGTTTTAGATGCTCTCTGATGCATTCTGAGCCTTATTTTGGAGCATTTTTGCACCAAATTTATGACCAATATTTCAAAAATTAACAGGAATCTGAGAGGTAGCTTTTTCACAGAAAGGAAGGTGGGTGTGTGGAACGAGCTGTCAGAGGAGGTAGTTAAGGCTGGGACTATCCTAATGTTTAAGAGACATTTGGGCACATACATGTATAGGACAGGTTCAGATGGATATGGGCCAAATGCATGTGAGTGGGACTAGTGCAAATGGGACATGTTGGTCAGTGTGGGCAAGTTAGGCTGAAGGGCCTTTTTCCACACTGCATCATTCTATGACTTAAAAAGTTAAGAAGAAAAATGCATGTAGATAAGTAGAGCAGATTTGAAAGAGGAGTGAAATGTAAAGGCAGAGGGAGGTTTATGGGTGGAAAGGAACATAGGAAAGGAGGGGGTAGGGTGGGCTTGGGCAGATGGGTGAAGGGAAAATAGACACAAAGTGCTGGAGTAACTCAGTGGGTCAGGCAGCATCTGTGGAGTACAGGGATAGGTGAAGTTTCACAGAGTGTTAGAGTAGCTCAGTGGGTCAGGCAGCATCTCTGGAGATAAGGTATAGACTATATTTCAGGTCAAGACCCTTGACCTCTAATATTCATGATGTGACATGCATAGACATTCCTGAATGTTACACAAACCATCATGAGCTACTTTGTGAAAATACTTGCCCTCTCCTATAACGTCTTTGCTGCCTTCGGTGATGCAGGACAGGAAACAAGCTTTGGGACATGGTGTGAAGCTGTTGCAGTCTGGCCCAGCCTGGTAAAAAACCTGGATGGAGTGGATGTGGAGAGGATGTTTCTAGGACCAGTGGCCACAGCCTCAGAATTAAAAGACATTCCTGTAGGAAGGAGATGAGCAGGAATTTCTTAAGTCAGAGGGTGGTGAACTGTGGAATTCATTGCCACAGATAGCTGTGGAGGCCAAGTCAATGGCCATTTTTCAGGAGGCAATTGATAGATTCTTGATTGATGCGGGTGTCAGAGGTAATGGGGAGAAGGCAGGAGAATGGGTTTGAGAGGGAAAGATAGATAGAGTCATAGAGTGATACAGTGTGGAAACATTCCCTTCGGCCTAGCATGTCCCATCTACACTAGTCCCACCTGCCCACGTTTGATCCATATCCTTCCAAACCTGTCCTATCCATGTACCTGTCTACCTGTTTCTAAAATGTTGCAATAGTCCCTGCCACAAGTACCTCCTCTGGCAGCTAGTTCCATACACCTACCATCCTTTGTGTGAAAAATATACCCCTCAGATTCCTATTAAATCTTTTCCCCTTCACCTTAAGCTTATGTCCTTTGCTCCTCGATTCACCTACTCTGGACGAAAGAACCATATCTAATCAAATCATGATTTTATACACCTCTGTTAGATTATCCCTCATCCTCCTGTGCTCCATAAAATAGTCCCAGCCTATTCAACCTCTTCCTATAGCTCTGGCCCTCTAGTCCTGGCAAGATCCTCGTAAATCGTCACTGTACCCTTTCCAGTTTGATGACATATTTCCCATAACATGGTGCCCAGAACTGAATACAATACTCTGAATACGGACTCATCAACTTCTTATGCAACTGCAACATGACTTTCCAACTTCTATACTCAGTCTAACGCGCTGAGTTAAGGGCCTGTCCCACTTACGCGTCCTTGGCTCACAAATTACGCAACCTCATGGTCGCTTGGGGCATACGGGCACCGTATGGCCGCCCGGGGCCGGTCCCACTTAGAAGCGCATAGGGGTATGGAGTTGTGCGGGGCCGGCCCAAAATTGGGCGGGGTTCCAAAATTCTTGTAATGAACTAAATCTTCGCGTGCCAATGGCCAGTCGGGGAACTGACGGCCAAAGTGGGACAGGCCCAAGACCCTAGCGCGACGTAACGTCTCACCTTCAACAGCAGCAGAAGCAGGCAAACGATCGCCGAAATCGGCCTGGGGCTCACGGCCGTTGCGATCCGGATCCACCCCCACTTCTACTCCCAGAGCGGGGCCAAGAAAATTGAAGATAGACACAAAATGCAGGAGTAACTCCGCGGGACCAGCAGCATATCTGGAGAGAAGCAATGGGTGACGTTTCGGGTCAAGACCCTTCTTTTCAGAATGAAGAAGAGTCTTGACACGAAACGTCACCCATTCCTTCTCTCCAGAGATGCTGCCAGTCCCGCTGAGTTACTCCTGCATTTTGTGTCCATCGTCAAATGACGTCACACACTCCAGATGGCTGTGCGTACGCATGTAATCGCGTCCAACCTTCGCTCGACTGTCTCGGCTCAACGTGACCATGAGGCCATGTAATTTGCATGCCAAGGATACATAAGTGGAACAGGCCCTTTACTCCAGCACTCTGTGAAACATCACAGAACAGGGCAAGATTAGCAAGTTTGCTGATACAGAAGTGAGTGGTTTTGCAGATAGTGAAGATGGTTGTGAAAGATTGCAGCAGGATCTGGATCAATTAGCCAGGTGGGTAGAGGAATGGTTGATGGTTGCATGGTTTCTTGAAGGTCGAGACCCAGGTACATCAGGTGGTCAAAAAGTATTTTGGAACTATGGTCTTCATCAGTCAAGAGTATTGAGTATAGAAGTTGGGAGGTCATGTTACAGTTGTATAAGACGTTGTTGGGATCGCATTCAGAATATTGTGCTCATATCTGGACACCATGTTGTAGAAAGATGTCAAACTGGAAAGAGCACAGAGATCCCCATCCTGGATCAGTCCAATCAGGGTTGTGTCGTCCGCAAACTTGAGAAGCTTGACAGAGGTGTCTGTGGAGGTGCAGTCATTGGTGTAGCGAGAGTAGAGGAGAGGATTGAGTACGCAGCCTTGTGGTTCTCTTATGCTGAGCGTTTGTGTGTCCGAGATGTGCTTTCCCAGCCTCCCATGCTGCTTCCTGTCTGTCAGGAAGCTGGTGATCTGACAGAAGGGTTCAGCCACAGTCATCTCGGAAAGTTTGGAGGATAGTAGCTCTGGCACAATGGTGTTGAATGTAGAGCTAAAATAAACAAACAAAATCCTTGCATAGGTCCCCCGGTGGTCTAGGTGCTGTAGGATGAAGTGTAGGCCCAGATTGACTGCGTCATCAACAGATCTATTGGCTCAATATGCAAACTGCAGAGGGTCCAGCAGGGGGATTGTGATATTTTTCAGCTTGGCCAGCACAAGCCTTTCAACGGTCTCCATGACTACAGAGGTCAGTGCGACAGGCCTGTAGTCATTAAGACAAGCAATCCTTGCCTTTTTGGGTACAGGGACATTAGTGGAGACTTTGAAGCAGGCAGGGACAGTTTGCAGGGACTGGTTATAAATGAGTAATTGGGTGTGAAGTGGTGGTTGGAGTGGGGTGGGTGTAGAAGGGCCCAGTCTTTGCAGACTGAGGTCAGGCTGTCAGTAGGTGTGAAGTGTTCATTGGGGTGGGAAAGGGTCCACTATTTTCATACTGGAGTCTTGCCTTAAGTAGGTGTGAAGTGGTGAATGGGAAGGAGAGGATGCAGGGTCCATTTTTTGCAGACTGGGGTCTGGCTGTGTTTGTTGGGGAGGAGGTACCAGGGTTACATTTCTGATTTTCAAACCTGCAGTAAAACTCATTCAGGTTGTTGCTCAGCTCATGATTGTCCAAAGAGCAGGGGGCTTTCCTCTTGTAGTTGGTAATTTCTTGCATGCCCTTCCAAACTGAAGAAGAGTCATTAGCTGAGAACTTGCTCCACAACTTCTCAGAGTACCTTTCCTTGGCAGCTCTGATACCTCTTCTCAGCTCTTTATCGATTAGGCTATCTTTTAACTCTTTAACGATTAGGCTATCGGCTTGACGCATATTTCCCCCCACCCCCTTTCCCCCCTTGATGTTGAAATGGAAATGTCACATCTGTATATAATGATCCCAATGAAATGTATATTTATGTCACAAATTATGCAATTCATAATTTTTAGGATTGTTATCAAGGAAAAGAAAGTAGTTCCAATTGTTTGATATTTTGCAATCCCACTAAAGATAATCCCCCTTTTCCCTCTGCCCTCCACCTCTCTCTCTCTCCCCCATCTCTCTCTCTCTCTCCTCCCCTCCTTCCCCTCTTGTCCCCCTCCCATCCCTCCCCCTCTCACATTCCCCCCTCTTTTAACTTCCTCTCTCCCACGCAGCTTTGGAGGGCCCGCGGCGGGGGGTGGAGGTGTGAGGGCCCATGGGGGGGGGGGGGGGGGGGGGCGAGAGGCGAGGGTCCACGGCAGGGGAGAGGGAGAGGCGGGGGTCCACTGGGGGTCGGGGTGGGTGGGGGAGAGGCGAGGGTCCACTGGGGGGGGGGGAGAAAGGTGTGGGGGGGTGGTGGTATTGTGGGCCTGATGGCGGGAGAGGTGAAGGCCAAGCCGGAGCGGAGTCCGGTGTCGAGGTGAAGGCCGCTGCCAGTCGATCCCGTTCCCGCTCCCGCCAGGCGACCGGAAAATGGTGGCGTGGACGGAAGGTGGCGTGGACCCGGGGGGGGGGGGGGGGTTGGTGGGGGAGGGGGGGGGCGTGGAGGCGAGGGCCCGACGGACCCGCTCCCTGTACGCCGGGCGATGGACAGACACTGCAGTACTCACCCCCCCCCCCCCCGGGTCGGAGAAACGGAGTTTGCCACCCAGGAAAAGAAACAGACTCCCTGTCCCACAATGCAACATTCCAGTAGGCACGAGGCATCGAGGAGATCTCTGATTGTGTGAAGCAGAGGCTCCTCTAATATCATTAGTGTGGAGTGAAAATTGATCTGATCCCGCCCGGACCCACTGCGCACGCGCGGAGAGATAGTGTCATTTTGCGTCGCTACTGCATCACCGGCTTCCCCCAACTGCGCAGGTGTGGATGGTCACAATTTCTTTCCTCCAAAATCAGCCAGCGGGCTGGAGACAGAATTTTGGGTAAACGCTGATTGCGCTCCAAATTTTTTTTTCCTCGGGATTTTTTCTTACTCTGGGGATAAAAAAGAGGGTGCGACCGCATCCAACAAACCCCCTTCAGATGGCCATGGTTAGAGTGATGCTTCAGATTTTATCAGTCCATGTTCCATGATTAGAGCAAAGTCTTCATTAACACTACATTTTCCTGCTGTTGCGAGAGACAATGGCCAAAATTATCATCCACCATATCATTAGAGATAAGTAACTGACAACTCTTTGCATGCAAAGTGGATATTTAAAAGAAGAAATAATAAATGTCACCTTTCCTCAAATACTGAACAAGGCTGGTGCATGTAATGAATAGCACATAATAAGTAAGTAAGTAATAAGTAACAATGTTTGGAAATGGATTCTCCACATTTATTCCAGTAACACTTTTAATATTTTCTGACACTCGATATCCCCAATGGTTTATTATACAAGATTGTGACTAGTCGATCGTTGTGTTCTTCAGAACCAAATCTGTGAAGATGGGTCAGCAATTCAGCGTCAGAATCCACTGGTAGTTCAGAGCTCCATGTTTTGCAGCATGGCTTTTGTTTCTTGATTTTTCACATGGTGAAAACCTGCACTCAGCAGAGCCAATTGCTGGAGGCAGCTACCATATGTGTGACATTAGACATCACCAAGGGGAACATCAAGAGAAAAGATTCATGCATACTGGTTATCAAATTGCTACTGTTTGAGTTAAAGCAGTACTGTGTTCACAAAAATTGGGAAGAGACCAGGAAAAAAACGATGTCCCTTGATTATACTCATGGAACCATACGTTATTGAAACAGGCCCTTCAACCCAACTCGTCCTTGCCAAACAAGATTCTCTGAATAAGCTAGTCTCATTTATTTGGCCCATATCATGTGCTTATCTGTGTACCTGTCCAAATGTCTTTTAAATGTTATTGAACCTACCTCAATAACTGGTAGCTCATTCTATATACCCACCATCTTCTGCCTGAAAACGTTGCCCCTCAAGTTCCTGTTAAATCTTGCCCCTCTCACCTTTAAACCTATCTAGTTCTTGATTCCCTGACCCTGGGAAAAGATGACCCTGCGAACAATTGTGCATTCACTCTATCAATTATGATTTTAACGTCCGGTGAATAATTTCTTGCCTGTCAAACCTCTCCCGATATCTCAGGTCCTCGAGTCCTCATCGATCTTCCCTTCACCCTCCAATGGAAAATTAGTTTCACTGAGGCCATGCTTCTCTCCTATATCAGCACCAAACTAATGGAAGTATAGCCCATGATTATCCATGTATTGATAGGAATAAATAACATTGAGCTTTCTGCGCCTGTGATTTTCTGATGTGCACTGGCTGCATGTGAGGTCTCGTATGTAAGGTCTGACAATAAATTCAGGTTATAGTTTGTAATTGAGTGATTGGATAACATCATAGGATATTGCAGAACAGAGGAATGACATTCCGCCCATTGTTCTTGTAGCAAATACTCAGTACAATTAATCCACTTTTTTGCTAAGATATCAAATGTTTTTAATTTAATCATTCATCCAATTCCTCTTTGCAGTTACAATTAAATCTGCTTTCAGTTTTAGTTCTGGCAATCTGCTCTATATCATAGCAACTCACTTTGTCATGAAATATTCTCTTAATCTGGGTTGTCTATTTCTGATCCATATTCCACAATAAATAGTTTAATCTCATTTACTCCAACTAAATTCTTCCTGATTACAAAGCTATTTGTTAACATTATTTATGTTAAGGCGAACAACCCAATTACTCCATTCATCTTTATTGTGCAAAGCCCCTTGGGTGACAGTGACCATAATATGGTGGAATTCTGCAGTCAGATGGACAGTGACATGGCTAATTCAGAGACTAGGGTCCTGAACTTAAATAAAGGAGACTTTGACGGTAAGAGATGGGAATTGGCTAGGATGGACAGGCAATTGGTACTTAAAGGGTTGACAGTGGAGATGCAATGGCAAAGATTTAAGGTTCACAAGGATGAACTACAAAAATTGTTCATCCTTGTCTGGCGAGAAAATAAAACGGGGAAGGCGGCTCAACCAAGGATAGTGTAAAATCCAAGGAAGAGGTATATAAATTGGCCAGAGGAAGCAGCAAACCAGAGGACTGGGAGACAGTTTGAATTCATCAGAGGAGGACAAAGGGGTTAATTAAGAGGGGGAAAATAGAGCATGGAAGTAAGCTTGCAGGGAATATAAAAAACGGACTCTCAAAGCTTCTTTAGATATATGAAGAGGTGAAGACAAATGTAGGTCCCTTACAGTCAGAAACAGGTGAATATATAATGGGAAACAAAGAAATGGCAGACCAGTTAAATGAGTACTTTGGTTCCGTCTCCACAAAAAAAGACACAAACAATTTCCCAGAAAAACAAGGGGACCGAGGATCTAGACAATAGACAATAGATAATAGGTGCAGGAGTAGGCCATTCGGCCCTACGAGTCAGCACCGCCATTCAATGTGATCATGGCTGATCATCCCCAATCAGTGCCCCGTTCCTGCCTTCTCCCCATATCGCCTGATCTAGTGGGAGGGAGGAACTGAAGGAAGACCACATTAGTCAGGAAATTGTGTTAGGTAAACTGGTGGGACTGAAGGTATATAAATACACAAGGCCTGATGGTCTGCATTGCTGAGTACTCGAAGAGGTGACCCTAGAAATTGTGGATGCATTGGTGACCAAAAACCCCACTTTTTAAGAAAGGGGGAGAGAGAAAACGGAAAATCATAGACCAGATAGCCTTACATCAGTAGTGAGGAAGATGCTTGTCGATTATTAAAAGTGTAATAGCAGCGCATTTGGAAAGCAGTGACGGGATCAGTCAAAGTCAACATGGATTTATGAAGGGGAAATCATGCTTTTGGAGGAGTTCCGAAGGGAAGCACATGGTATTAGGGGTAGGATCTTCTTCTTATTGAGTCCACACACAAGATTAGTTGTTCAGATTTCTCGGCATCGGCATACAATGATGTCTGTCTTGTGCTTCTTGTGGTTCATTTGTGTGGTGGTAGAAAGATTGGTGAAAACAGGGCCGCGACGTGAACACTCTTTCCTTGATCCCAGGGGTGGGGGTATTGATATGGATAGAGAACCTGTTGGCAGACATGAAGCAAAGAGTAGGAATTAACTTTTCAGAATGGCAGGCAGTGGCTAGTGGGGTGTGGCAAGGCTCAGTGCTGGGACCTCAGTTATTTACAGTATATATTAACGATTTAGACGAGGGAATTAAATGTAACATCTCCAAGTTTGCAGATGACACAAAGTTGGGTGGTTGTGTGAGCTGTGAAGAGGATGCTATGAGGCTGCAGGGTGACGGATAGGTTGGGTGAGTGGGCTGATGCATGGCAGATGCAGTATAATGTGGATAAATGTGAGGTTATCCACTTTGGTGGCAAGAACAAGAAGGCAGATTATTATCTGAATGGTGTCAGCTTAGGAAAAGGGGAGGTGCAACGAGACCTGGGTGTCCTTGTACATCAGTCACTGAAGGAAAGCATGCAAGTACAGCAGGCAGTGAAGAAAGCTAATGACATGTTGGCCATTGCGAGAGAATTTGTGTTTAGGAGCAAGGAGGTCCTACTGCAGTTGTACAGGGCCCTGGTAAGACAGCACTTGGAGTATTGTGTGCAGTTTTGGTCTCCTTGAGGAAGAACATTCTTGCTTTTGAGGGAGTAAAGCGTAGGTTCACCAGGTTAATTCCCGGCATGGCGGGACTAACATATGATGAAAGAATGGGTCGACTGGGCTTGTATTCACTGGAGTTTAGAAGGATGAGAGGATATCTTATAGAAACATATAACATTCTTAAGAGATTGGACAGGCTACATGCTGGAAAAATGTTCCCCATGTTGGGGGAGTCCAGAACCAGGGGTCACCATTTAAGAATAAGGGGTAGGCCATTTGGAACTGAGATGAGAAAAAACGTATTCCCCAAGAGAGTTGTGAATCTGTCGAATTCTCTGCCACAGAAGGCCATGGAGGCCAATTCACTGATGTTTTCAAGAGAGAGTTATGGGCCTGTCCCACTTACATGACTTTTTCGGTGACTGCCGGCAGGTTGCCGAAATTTTCAACATGTTGAAAATCCAGCAGCGACCAGAACAAGGTTCGACTCTTTGGGCGACTATTCACGACCATACAGGCTTCACCCTGTGACATGTCGCCGGGGTGTCGCCTGTATAGTCGTGAGTAGTCTCCTTAGTTGCCCAAAGAGTAGTAGCATCTTTCTGGTCGCCGCCGTATTTTCAACATGTTGATAATTTTCGGTGACCTGCAACGACCTATGACAGGTACCGGCAGTCGCTGAAAAAGTCGCGTAAGTGGGACAGACCCATTAGAGTTAGTTTTAAGGGCTCACGGAAACAAGGGATATGGGGAAAAAACTGGAACGGGGTGCTGATTTTGGATGATCAGCCATAATCATATTGAATGGCGGTGCTGGCTCGAAGTGCCAAACGGCCTACTATTTTCTATGTTTCTATCTCACTGGTCATCTGCATCTATTTCATCATTTTAATTTCCCTTGTCATATATAGTGCGTGGAATTGGATACAATACTCCAGTTAGACCTTATCCAATGCTTTGTACTGCAATACTGCGGCAAAATATCCTCACCTTTGTACATTAAGTGGATAGATTACTGCACAAATTCTACGACTGACAATCTTTCGAGTTCATTAACCAGTTAAGAATTGCTGAGATTATTGGTTCAGTTACATGTGTTGACAAATAATCCAGAAGGATTTGTACTGCAATTAGGCAATAGAAATAATCTGTCAAGAAAAATAAATGTCTTCTAATTATTAATGTTAATATGCTGCAAGCAAAGTTGGCATATATGATAAATCTGCTGACCAGTATTGTTGTGAAGTGACAGGATTTAGGAAAGCCTATATGATGTGATATTAATCGCCCCTTGAATGTTATGTTCATGATGATTTTGTGAAATCGTGAACCCAGTCTCTGATAATAGGAGGCTGACTCAAGAGCTGCATTCCGCGGAGAGAGTTACAACCGCCCGACACAGGAGTTTCGATCACCCCGATGGGGGCTTCGATCGTCAGCTGCAGGGGTTTGATCACCCTGACTGCGGATGGTTTGACTGCCCCGACCGCGGGAGAACAAAGAGGAAGTAGATTGAACTTTATTGCCTTGCAACACAGTGAGGAATGTGGAATCCACTGTGATGGATGTTCATGGTAACTTTTATGTGGTTATGTATCAGGTTACATGTAACTTTTACATGGTTGTGTATCTTGTGGCTTTTCACATAATATGGCTATATGGTAACTCAAATTCCACTGTACCTTAATGGTACACGTGACAATAAACTGACCTTGAAACCTTGAAAATGATCATTATAAAACTGAATTATCAGTTTTTACTTATTCTAGATTGGTTATTTCATGTGTGTGGGGTGGGGGGGGGGGAATTTTGTATCCCCTGGGAAGAGCCACTTTCAAATGTGTGCTGAAGAATGCTGCAAGGAATCTGACTTGCTATGTTTTGAATTAGGACTCTGTGACTTTACTGGGCATCCATGCATGCCAAGACTTGGGGCTGGTTTCCATTGACCGGTCAGTTCACAAGCTACTGATATCTGTGGACCCGGTAAACAAATACCCTGATCTGTTCGATGGCAAACTAGGCAAACTGCCTGTGACCTACAAGATATCCATTGACCCCAATGTTGACCCAGTTATCCGTGCACCTCACCGTGTGCCACACGCTATGAGAGACAGAATCAAGTCTGAACTAAAGAACATGGTCTCCTTAGGCATACCAGCCAAGATCAGTGAACCCGCTGAATGGGTTTGCACCATGGTTGCCACCCTTAAGAAGGATTAAAACAAGCTCCGCGTATGCATCAATCCAAAGGATTTGAACGCTGCCATCAGGCGTCCACATTATCCTATGAGGACTGTCGAGGACGTCGCTGTGCAGATCGGATGAGCCACCGTATTTTCAGTCCTCAACGCAAAAACTTGTTTTGGCAGATACCGCTAGGTGACGAGTCATCAAACCTGGCCACATTTGCCACTCCATTTGGCAGATTTAAATTTCTCAGAATGCCATTCGGCATTAACTCAGCCAATGAAGTATTCCAGAGAAACATGGAACAGCTGTTCCAGGGTCTCCCGTGTGCCATCATCGTAGACGATATCCTGGTTTATGGCAAGGACAGAGAGGAGCATGACAACAACCTAAAGCTTATCATGGACCGGGCACGTCAGATCAACCTGAAATTCAACCCTAACAAGTGCAAGTTCAGGGTTCCAGAGGTTACCTATGTCAGACATGTTTTCACTCCTGCTGGTCTCAAACCAGATCCGAAAAAAACTGCTGCCATCACAGAGATGCCAGCCCGCACCGACGTGTTTAGCTTGCAACAATTCATGGGTATGGTGAACTATCTGGAAAAGTTCAATCCGAACCTCACTGAGTTCGCCTCTGAGACAACTAACTCGGAAGGATACTGCCTGGTCCTGGTTCCAGCAACACCAAAAAGCATTTGATGCTTAAAAATCAAGGTTGACCAGCGCTCCCACCTTGACATTTTTTGACCTGAAGCACAGTTACCTGCGATGCCTCACGATACGGACTCGGCGCCGCCTGCCAACAAACATCTGCCGATGACACTTTACGTCCTGTCTCCTATGCCGCCCGCACCATGACAGACACCGAACAGCGCTACGCGCAAATCGAGAAAGAGCTTCTGGCTGTGGTCTTCGCTTGTTCTAAATCCAAGGATTTTGTCTTTGGGAATTTTTTCACGGTCGAGACAGACCACCAACCCCTGATGACCATCCTCAATAAACCTATCCACGCAGCACCTGCACATCTGCAGCTTATGATGATGCAACTCCAGCGATTTGACTTCAAAATTGTTTACAAAAAGGGTAAGGACATGCTCGTGGCCTGACACCCCCCTCTCGCGCACCACAGGCATCCAACGAACGACACCCCTATGAACGGGACGAGTTTACGGTTTGCAGCATTGACTTTGTTCCCACGAAACAATTGCCCCGTCTAGCCGAACACACAGCCGCCGACGCCACCCTCCAGCTACTCTCATCCATAATCAAGAGAGGCTGGCAAGACAGGCAATCCAGTACACCACTGGAGGTGCAGCCACTCTTCTTAGTCCGTGCTGAACTGGCAATACAGGACGGTGTCATAGTTAAGGGCCACAAAGTCGTGATCCCTTCATCACCACGTGA